>MTQE01002208.1:67715652-67734195 GCA_014337955.1 Aspidoscelis marmoratus
ACACTGAGCTCTAAAGGTTCGTCATCACTGAACTAGTGGGATATTTAGGTGCTGATCGGAGTAGCGAAGATCTGCATTTATGATCTTATGGATCTCCATATACCAGTGATTGCCACTGTGAAAACAGGCTGCTGTACTAGGCAGGCCTCTGTACTAGACAGGCCACTGGACCAGTTCTTAAGCTCAGTTCACTGAACGTTTGTTTTTTAAAAAACATTTGAACATTTTGTAGTGTATATAACTTATGACATTAACTTCATTTCCAAAAAATTAGTCAGCATCACTAATGCTTTCCATCATTTTCCTGGGTGTTTAAGCTACTTTAAAATAAGCAGATATACCTAGAAGAGGGCTACAGGCTCAGAGTAACAGGGGATATTGTATGAATTGAATTTTTTGGCTGCTGGCATCTAAAGCACAGGTTTTCTGTAGTCCACATACTTTTTTTTTTTGCAAGAGATTAGTATGCCATTTTATTCATTGTATAATGTAATCAAAGTAAACAAACAAAACAAGATAGTCGTGAAGAAGGAGGGCAAGGGGGTTCCTTTGCAGCAAGGTGTATCGTAACCCCCATTCCCACACCTCAGAGTCTCTCCCGTCCTGCTTTGAGATGTAGATTAAAAGTGAATTCTTCTGCCACTTCCATAGCACTTAGCTTAGGTTAGAAGAAATAATGCGAGAGTTGCTGCAAGATTTATTGCACAGTGGCTCTAGATAAATTCTTTTCTCTTCTTTTGAAAATGCTTTACTTTTGGCAGCCTTATTAATAAGGAAATTCCCCTCTCTGTCTTCAAGATGGAATTCATTTCCATGGACAAAGGCCCTTTGTTGAGTGCTGGGCCTGTTCCTGAAGCACAATAGAGATTATTCTGAAGATAATGTCCAGTTTTGTCCTTCAAAAGCCTTCCATAAGAACAAGCTAGTTTGTTAAATTATTATTATTATTATTATTATTATTATTATTATTATTATTATTATTATTATTATTATTATTATTATTATTATTATTATTATTATTTTAAAGGGCTGCTGTTGAGGAAAATGCTGTTCAAAGTTCAAATCCTTAACCTGGTAAACTATATTCAGGAGGAAACAGCAGCAAACCTGTGTCTAGAAGAAGCACCAGGAAGCTGCACTGGATGTCAGATATTTCACTCTGATCAACAAAATCTTGGTTGCAGACCATAGCGGCTTAAGTTGGCAAAATTCAACTGACAGTAAAGAAAATGAGGAATAAACTACGTCTTCTAAGCAACTTGCTACCATTCTTCTGAGTACAGATTTTGCTTCTGCTAGTGGAGAGAAGTGCCTTATCATCAACTTCCAGGTTGTCAAGGCATTTAATCATAGCCTTTCAGGTGTGCCTATTTGCACTCCATTGGTGCAAAAAACTCTGAATGAGTCAAAAAAATAAGTATTCTGCTTGGTGCTTTTCAATCTTATTCACCAACAAAGCCTAGACTATTGGATTAGGCTTTCCTCTAGCAATATTAGCAACAGGGGGTTTAAGATTTGAGATGTAAGAAAATAACCTTTTATGCTTTTTAGCAGCTGATATTACCTACTGATTAATCTGTGCTTCTATTACACTTACAGTATCTTCTTTGTAACAGGAAGCAAACAGAAACAATAGCAAGGTTTTGAAGGTATAATGTAAAAGAATGAAATCTATTGCTAAAATTGGATATTCTTTAATACCATACAAGGAGATTAGTTTTAAGAAGGAAATGTGCCAGATGTCAATATTTTTCCTTGGTGGTCAGTAGTAAGAAAACTGAAAGGAAAAAGGGTTCAGGCCTGTAGCCAGCTCCATATGTATGGGTGGGGGGACATCACAAATTTGGGGGTGAATGAGTAATATGTCACATTTTTTCTGTAAGTGGATTTTAAAAATTTGAAAGAGAAGGTATAGCACTTAAGACTAATTTTCTCAAATATCTGAATGGTAAGTTCTGGATAGGTTCTAGTCAGCTGCTTTTCTAGGGAGTAAGGATGAAAAGACTCCACGGCTATCTCTAGACGGCAAGTAGCAATGTCAGATCTAAATAAGTTTCCCTTGTGGGCAGAAGGGTGGGGTGAACCAGAGGGAAATTTCTCAAAAGTAAAAAAGAGTTTTCTTTCCAATATGGAATTCAGTGTTTCAAAATGGATTCTGTCTAATACTGGAACTCAGGCGTCTTCTGGTCAAAAAACCCTGTACTTCCAGCATGTTATGCCAATAAATACCAATTCTTTTGCTCAGATGTTCCTTAGCCATAGACAGCTCCTTGTTTTATACAGTAATATATCACACAGTCATATTTATTGAGAAGGGAATATAACAATACTGCGTCTGATGCAGATGCACTGGGCTAGTCTGCATGAGAGTGTGAAAGAGAGAGGCCCAGAAATGGCTTAGGTGAGTACCACTTTGGCCTACGAAGCTGATGGGCAGGAGAGTTTGGACAGAGAAGGGGAAGTATTTTTTCACCCAGTGATGGCTGCTAGTCTGGATGGCTTTAAGAAGGGGTGAGACCAATTTATGGAGGACCGGTGTATCAATGGCTGCTGGAATGGATGCCCAGGTTGGAGAAAAAGGCAGGATGCCTCTAAAGGCCACTGCTGGGAACAGAGCAGAACTCAGTCAGTGGTTTTGGAATCACCTTGATGTAGCTTGGGTAGACAGACTGAACTGCTGTATGATGTCAGAAAGAAAAAGACTAATCGCAGAAAGGAGGTGTGAGGGTGTGGTCAATACCTCATGGCATATATGTAGAATAGAATTTTTTTCTTCTTCTGCCACTTAAACTCACCAGCAATCTGGAGTTTATGCTAAAGTGCTAAAAGTATTTGAATTAGAATAATCTTTGGAACTGGTTTGCTGGTGAGCACTAAAGATTCAGAATGTATCTTGATTTGACTGCTTATTCTTCTTACCTATGCTATTTTAAAAACAGCTATTTAAAACCTCACATTAGGCTTCCTCACATTAGATTATACTGCAAACTATTCTGTAGTCATCTAGTTTAACTGTATTACTGTCTATTTTTCCAGTCAGCTACAAAACAGTAGAATACAAAAATATATGTTCCCAGTGCATTTTACTTCTCATGGTTGTGGTTTGTGCACTAATAATCAAGTTTCATAGGAGTCAGCTAGGCTGCCAGTTAGGGAATTTTTGATGTTTGGTCAGTAAGCAAGGATCTGCTTGGTTCTCTCGAACAGTTTTATAGAAACTGTGACTGAGGAAGCTCTGTGCTTAGATTTAAAGCTGCATCCCTATCAGACATCTAGTAATTCTGTTTAATGCCTTGTTGGAATGAACTTCATTAAATCCTCTCAGATACATTTTTTCCCCAGTAAGCTGCTGAACATGTGATTCGAAATTTATATATTTATTAAAAGCTGAACTTTTATTATGGTGTTTTGCAGCAAGATAAATAAGTCCCTTTACACTGCAGTATCTGCATAGTTTTTTTTTTTTAAGGGAAGAAAATATCTCCCCAAACAAGTTGTCCTTTGCTGAGTGGGTGGGATATGCATATGTGATCCACAGCAGTGAGATTAGCTAAAGATGGAATGCAAATGAACACTTTGGATTTAGAGGATTGGCAGTGTAAACTCAGGGTTAAAATAGGGCAAAACCCTTCACTCCACCCATAAGAAAGTAGGTCACCATGCGGCTGGTCTACTGAGGAAGATTAAGAATTTTACTTACAGTAGCTATTTTAAGAGGCAAGCAATTAACATCTACTTAAAGCTTCTTATAATTGTGTGTCAAGTGCATGCATGACAGGTATAACTATGTCTAAAAATACATGAATGTTTTAAGAATAATACTTTTTTTTAAAAAAAAGTAACATTTAGGAGTCAAAGTTCTGCAAAGTAAGATGGTAAGAAGTCTTGTTTCTCAGGAGATGATCTTGCAAAGCTAAGCAGGATCAGATCTAGGTAGTATCGGAGTCGACAACTACCAGGGAATTCCAGGACTTGAGGTTATCCAGCAAGGTCACAACAAAGATATAAGCCACCTTTGAAGAAGAAGAAGAAGAAAGTGGAAAACCTCTTTCATAGCTTGCTAAGAAAACTACATCATTATGTCTGTGAAATCACCAGGAGTAAAGTTTTTCTTTTAAAAAGATTCCCCCTCCCCTTGATTCAGTTGCCATTAGAAATGAGGGAGCAGAACCTGTAGTGACCTACTGGTCGGGGGAAACACCAACTCTTTAAAAAGGATTGGCATTACCCTGAGATGGAGGAAAAGAGGCCAACAGACCTTCATTGTCACAGCCCCTTTTCCTTTGTTTTTTCCCCCCACACATACAGCACGTTTACAGAAGTGCAATCTGGTGGTATGCAGCTGTAGATCATGCCAGACACCAAATCTTTCAGAACATTACAGATAATGCAAGAATTCCTTCACTATCTTTGATCCAGACTTTGGGGACACTACACTAGCAGTGGCCCAACATGGCATCTGGCCTATCTGCTGGCCTTGACATGATACCAACATTTTAATGGTGTTTAGAATACCCCTTGTGTTAATATTATCTTCCAAAAGGCCATAAATATGTTGAGGAGTCTTCCTTCTTTAGTGTGGAACACAAGAGGCTCCACCCACAATTAATACGCTCGATATGCACAGGACAGATCATGATCCAGATTAGGAAGTTCGTGATCTGGGTCACCAGTAGATCTGGGTTCCTGTTGAAGAATGCTCTAGCCACATGGAATTGAACATTCAGTTGGTCCCCAGTGGAAAAGTCATGCAACAGACCACTCCAACACAAGATTCCTTTAAACTGGACTCCCAAGCATTCTCTGTTGTCAGGTGGTCCAGCTGTCTGCCATTCCTGGAAATGTGCCATTCCTGGGCGTACCATGGAAATATTCCTGCTCAACAGATTTAGAGGCTAGGAACTTTTCTTCAGTGTGGTCCCTGTTGTCCAATTCAAATCACTTGATTGAGGCCAGGCAGTAAGCTCTGTGTTGTGCACTAATGTGCAGAATGTGGAAGCTGCCTTATGGGCCCCCACACTACTCTGAATACTGTTTACAGTGTCATCTATAGAAATATTTTTTAAAAAAGCAAGCATTTATTTCATTGGACTTGCTTCTGGAGTCATTACTTGATTATGTAACCACTTGATGAGATAATAGATTCTTTATGTATTCCAGAAACAAAAATTTAAAAGTCTCCTTTATTCAATCTTGGATTCTTAGATGGTCAAGCGTAGAGTGGCTGTCAAGTTTGTATTGTATCACTGGTATTGTAGGGGAAAAACCAGGGAAAAGATTGACAAGAGCCTGTGGTGCCATTTGAGGACTTTGAGTGCAGTGTTGGATTTTTCATCCTTTTGCGTTTGTTGATATCATTGTCTCTTTTGCAAAGGCAATGCTGAGAAGTATGTTTTGATCACCAGCTCTAGGTGCCAACAACTATGGGAATGTTGAAGTATTATTGTTAAGATGGATCTTTGTTATTGTAACCTGCAGATGCTAATAACAGCATGACCTGTGACCTTGTCATTAAAGATATGGATAAATAGAGATGTGGGTGGTTTCTTTCAGGGAAGAATCATAGTTTCAGGCCTGTCTGTCAATCCAGGCCCTATTCAAGCCCCTGCCTGCTTTTTTAATTGTATCTGGCAGCTTCCTAAGTTGGTTTAGGTGATGTATTTATTGCTTTTTTCTTTGGAACAAAACAATGGTGTTTGCACAGGTTGCTGACTGAGGGTGGAGAGAAACTTATGGGGTTAAAGTTTTCATGCTTTGCAGTTTAGTAGATCTGAAATATGTCACTGTGCACAGTCTATTTGCATATATAATGGAATAAGTTTATAAACGTGTGGCGTGCAGGTATAAACTGGATTATGCTGAGAGCATTTCACTTTTAGTCTCTGTAATTACCAGTGGGTTCTAGCAGGCAGACTGATATATGCAGTTAACAGATTTCAGTTGGCTTAATTAAGCAAATTAACAAGGAACCTCACAGCCACTGGGGGGAGGCAGCAAGAAGAACTGAGTTAAAATTGCAGTATCCCAATGACCTACCAGATGCCATCTCTTTTGCCAGTTCTTTAAGAGGCCTATATAGTTCCAGCATAGTAATAGGTTTCTGTCTTTTTTTTGCAGAGCTTTCCTCTTAAAGTCACTTTTCTTAGCAACAGACCCGGGGGGGGGGGGCGGGAGGCAAGTACAGCCTTAGGCCAGTTGCATCAACTGGACCCAGTGGAGCCCCAAATTCACATAAGAACATAATAATAAAGGGCCCAGTGGATTGGATCCATGCCCTATCTAGTCCCAGGAGTCTTATTTCACAGTGAGCAAACAGCTGCTCATAGAGGGCCTGCATAAGTAGCCAGTTTAGGGTCCATACTAGCAGGTCCAACCAGCAATTGGAAGGCTATGAGAGTCCTAAGCCACCTCAGATGGCTGGAATTTCAGCTGACTGTTTGTATGCGAGTTTTGGGGCTCCGCTGAGTCCAGTTGGTACAACTGGTTTCTAGCATTTGTGCACAGACATTTGTATGCACTCTTCTAGTATGAGCTCAGTCCTGTAAGGCCATGTGACTTCTTACTGCCCATTACATCTTTCTGCATGAATGTTACTAGTTCCCCACTCAACTCAGTACTACATGCATATTTCCAACTCTCCTTGCTCAAACATACACTTCTCCAAACCAGATGCTTCCCAGCTTCTCTCAGTTTTCCCTCAGGGATCACTTTACAAGATGCTGTGCAACCTCTTAATGCAGCATCTAATAATAATAAACAAACACCAGTCTCAGCAGCCTGCTAAACTGGACGTGTTTAAACCAATCTGCCAGCTGCAGCGGTGACTGGACCCCTGGCAAAAAGCCTGTTCTGCCCAAAATGTTTCACTGCTTCCAGCATCTGGAATTCAGTACTAAAGCATGCACCTTTTTCAAGTTTGAAAACATTTACAGAGCCTCTAATTATTGTGAATCATTTGAATTAGCTTTTAGAATACTTGGCAAACAGTAGCTGATTTAAATACAGTGTGCAACCCATATCTTCAATAGGGTGTTTTTGTTTTCTTTTTTAATGGTAGTATAATCTAATAAGATACTCTGCAGCTAAATAAAGCCCTTGTTTGGGCAATTATAGAAACGTTCTTGATAGCTGCTTCCTTGGCTAATAGTTTTTCCAAAAAATAAACCAAAGTGGCAAACAAATTGGAGTACTTTCTGCAGTTCATTGGTTACAAGAAAATCTGAAATATAAGCACAAAACTCAAAGGGATCATTAAACTATTTGGTCATCTTATCAGTGTAGTGAGGCAAATTAAAATGTACTGAAAAATAAAAGCCATTCAGAATATTGAAGAACTAATGTGATATTTTATCACTTGCCAAACAGATTTCCTCTAATTCGTGTGGACATGCATGAAAGAAAGAAAAATGTAACGGTGGAAATTACAAAATAAAAATGAATACAAAATGATGGATCTTCATAAGAATGCAATTAATCATTTGTTTGAAATTTACTGCATTACAGAGAACATATTTTCTAATTATGCTAAGCATACGTACAAGGAGAATCTCTACTCTTAAGCATAATCAGGGAAATGTATTCTTAAAAGTCCTGGTTTCAGAATAAAGTATACGGCTGCCTCCAGTTGGTGCCCAAATAACCCACTAGTAAGAGATAATGCGAGATATTGATCCCTTGCAATTGTCCCTTGCAAGCTAGACAGTGCCATAGCTGCTGCAGTCTTCTTGCACTTTTAAGTGCACTTCCTGCTGTCCAGGCGGGGAGTGCCCAGATGTGCCTGCCTTCACTTCTGCCTCCACACATGTGTGCTGGATGGAGTAACAGTGGTGACGCTGCCCAGAAGGTAAGTGCCCTGCCTAAAAACTCTATCGTTAGAAAACCCATGACCAGCACTAGGTTTTCCAGCAGGGGGTTTGTTTGTTTAAAAAGGTATGTTAACCACCAGGAGTTTCCTGAATAACTTTGAAAAATTGCTGATTAATTTTTTAAAAAATTGGTATTGACCCATATTTTATTCATTTATTTACTCTGCAATGTAGACAGAAGAACTGGAGTGTACCATGAGGAGATATTTGTCTAAGATTACAAGGGAAGAATACACCAGTGGATTTCCTTCCACTTCAGTGCTCCATCTGAACGAAACATCTGGTGGTGTAGCTAATTATAAGAGCCTTTGGGCAACACCCAAGTCCCAGTTCTATGAAAGCAAATTTCAAAAAACAAACTTAAATGCTGCAATGGAAAACTTGCAGATTAAAACTGAACTCTATTTGACACGTTCAGAACTAACTGGTAGAACATGTCAAAATAAAAACTGAACACTTTGGAAACCAATTTCCCCAACCTCTCCCTGACCCTGGAGAGGGTGGGGCAGGGTAGTCCTGTATTCCTCCCTCATCTTATATACCAGGTCTGCCTCCAGACTAGTACAATATATCCGCAGTTAAATCTAAAAGCGCAATATACTTACTGTGCAGCAATGACGAGGTGTCCTGACTTGAAAGGCAGGTTTGTAGCTTCCCCTAACGGAGCTGTGAGTCTTGAGTGGCATGTGCTGTCACGTGGGTTGAGGGAGCCAGTCAAATTTTGTGTTGCCCTCCATGCTTAGCTGACATCTCTGCTTGTTTTCTCCCCGTCCTGCCTGCATTGGCTTGAAGTTTCAGATTTTCTTTATACTGCACAGTGAGTATTGTTGATCTAGCATTAAGGTAAGCGTGCAGACCCGATCGTATAGTGCGATGCCATGACAGACGACTGTTGTTTGTGATGGCTCAATCGCGCAGTATAAACATGTCTGGATGCAGCTCAGGTCTTCTTTCTCCTAACATGCTTAGGATGAAAGCACAAATGGCATGCACTCCAGCAATACTGGTGCAGGGTGAAAAGTGTGTCTGGTTTACCAGATGCTGCAAGACTCTCCTGCCAAAGGCAGCCTCTTTTGAGCTGTGAAGGTCCATTTTACAATATCGCAAGAAGAAGGAAGACATTTGCCATGTTGTGCCTCATGTTTTAGGGATATGCACAATCCCCACCCCCCATTTGCTTTGTATCAGAGTGAATGGGACAGAACTTTGCATTTGTGTGAATGGGTGCCACTTCAAATGTGCTAGGCTTTTTTTTTTAGTTAGTTAGAAAATTTATTTGACTAGTCATGTGACCATTTCAAAGTAAAATGTGCTAGGCTTCAAATTCACTTCAGATTTGCCTCAAAACCCTGCCTCCACCAATCGCACCTCCAAATCTGCTCTGAAGCTTCAAATGAAGTCACAAAAGCTTTTGATTTGCATGCAAAGGTCAGTCATCTTCAGCGGATGTGAAGTTTCGAACTTTCACAATTTGTCAGTCAAGTTCAGAAGAGGGAAGAATAATTTATTACAGTTGTGTCATCATAGGGACTCTCCAGGAAACATGGGGAAATGCTGGATCTTTGAGGAATCATGGCATTTCTCTGCAACACGATCCACTAGTCTACTGTTTGACATGCAACTGGACTGCATTTCCAGGAGCATGTCATGGCCAGCCCCTCTTCTACTGTCATGTCTGTGCACATAGTGGAAGTCCAGCCTGACAATGTGTCATAGGAGCATCCTCTAGGTCAGCGGTTCTCAACCTTCTTAATGCCGTGATCCCTTAATGGAGTTCCTCAAGTTGTGAAGACCCCCAACCATGGGGGCGAAGCAGCTGGGAAGTGGGAGGGAAGGGTGGCAGGAGACTCATCGCGACCCCTCTGAAAGGGTAATTCAACCCCCAAAGGGGTCCCGACCCCCAGGTTGAGAACCACTGCCCTAGGTGCTTGGTCTTCTGGCAGCATGCCAGCAAATTAACGATAGTGCTGGAAAATCTCACATTATCCTTTATTTGAATTTTGGTGGATACTCTGCTACTGCCCTGACATGGCATAAGAGCTGTCTGCCAGTCTCACCATGATGCCAGCAGGTTACTTTCACTCTTAATGCATCTGGAAGTGACTATAGAGAGAATAATTAATTTTTCTGTTGAATGTCAGTAGCCATATATAGCAAATTAAAAATTGTATATCACCCAAAATGCTAGCATGTCACGTATTTCAACTGTGAAAGCTAAAGTCAGTTTCTATTAGATGTATAGATCCCCCAGTGGTGTAGAATTGTGGCAATCTTGTTGAATATGCCACAGAACAGGAGAAAAGGAAAGTAAATGAGAAATGAGTTCTGTGGTTTCACCCCTTGACCTCTTGATCTATTTAGCACAAGCTGTATATGTTTAATGAAGGACCATATGTATGGCCTCAAGACATGTTGTTTTACTCTCTGACAGGGGAAGTAGGTTTGAAAGGGCTATAAGTATGTCTGCTAGCAGGACAGAAAAATCTAGAAAGAATGGAAAGGCAAAGAATTTGAGTTTTATATGAGGACTAAGTTGAGTAGACTGCTGCAAATTTGAACATGCACCCTTCCTGGAGTCTACACTGAACCTGAACTTTTTTAAAAAAAGACTTTGGTTACTTTGCTGGTGGTAGGGCCTTTTCTACATTGGGCCCTATTCACATTATGTCCCAGAATAGAGACCTGCAGCCCTCCACATGCTAGTGCAGACTACAGGAGTCTCTGGGGCTGGGGCTTGCCATAGTCTGGACTAGCATCCAGATGGCAGATCCCTGTTCTGGGATATAATCAGGAGGAGGGGGAAACCCAGTATGAAAAGGGCCTTTGCTGTTTTCCTGGATGCCACAGCTGATATCGATTCTTAAATAAAGTTTAAATCTGCTTTTTCAGCACTGTGCAAACTTCCCTGTGTTGTGCATCCACTTAACTTTTGTCTGTTTCATATCCTCAGTGCTTTAAATAAACGTAGATCCTTTGCTGGTGTAAGTTATGCAAATTCAGCAAAGTGCATTTCTTTGGTTTGCATAATTTATTCTGCTTCTAGTCATGAGGAACAGCAAGGATTTCTTAGGATACTTTATTCCCCTGACAACTGAAATCCTAACTTGGCTTTTGTGTAGATCGCAGGGTTTGGAACTGTGTGAGCACACACCACTATCCATTTCTATTCAAAACAGTGGACATTTCTTGGTTGTCTTTCTCTGTTCAGAGTTTCAACAAATGCAGCTGTAAAAGTACAACTCAAGATAGTGTAGCAAAATGTGAGGCATGAAGGCATTAAGAAACATTTTGAGTTCAAACATTGGAAGAAAGGAAGAAAGTCTGGCAGGTCTTTTGGAACTGTGAATTTTACAGCTGAGGTACAATTGCACAGGAAATCCTTTTGCTCCTGTAAAATGCATAGTAATTTCTGCTTTTTATAAACAACATTTTTAACAATAGGCAATGAATGGTTGAGACCACTACTCAGTGAAAGGAGTGAAAGGAGGTACTGATAACAAGATCTGAAGTACTGCTGCGGCTGCTACTCTGTAATGTAAAAACAGTATTTATTTACTTATTTAAAATATGTGTATAGTGCTTCCCATTTAAATATGATCTCGAAATGGTATACAGAGAATAAAGCAGCTAAAATCATAATAGTGGTATAAAAATGTGGTTAAAATAAAGGATGGGGGAAACAAATATTCAGTCTGGAAAGGCCTGGGTCTTTGATTGGTTTGGCAACTAAAAACTAAATGTAAAGCTGAATTTCTACACTGCCTTTTTTGTGATTTATCAGTTCCAAAGCTTGTTCATGCTTCTGGGAGCCTCCTATGTGCCAACCCCATGGAGATACACCAGGCAGTGATAATGTGAAGAAATACTGTACAGGTTGTATGAAAAAAAAAAAGTGAATTACATTATTGTGTGCAGCAGGCTGTTCTCCCCAGTGATCCTGGGAAACTTAGCATTAAGTGTCCTATTTTGACTGTACTTTTCTCAACTATATTCAGCAGTCCAGTTCTAGTGAATTGTACATCTTCATAATTTTTTTTTATCAAAGCCCCAGGCTCTGTTCACCACCTGCAGACTTTTAGGATATCAGATTGGGTAGGGTTAGATTAGATTTTAGAACATAAATTCTTTAGGTGGCTGGGGTGAACAGGAAAATGCTGTTTGCACATGCACACCAGCACGAGCATCTCTGTGATTGGGCAATTATGTTTCAAGCCATTTTTGCTGATGAGATTAGATGTGTTCTGAGTTTAATGCAGTGGAATTGATTTCTGTTTGCTAGCCTATCATTCCCCTCAGTGGGGGAAAATCAATACAGATCAATCATATGTGATTTTGTGTGCCATTAGAGCCTGATTTAACCTCTGCATCTCCCACCCCTACTGTGGACCACACACTTTGAAAGAAGATTGATTGCTTGAGATAATCCGGGCATGACCCTTCCATTGAAACATCAGGAGCCTTTCCTTCCTGCCCTAACACTTTTTAACCTAATTATTGAACACCTGACTCACGCACCCTCTGCCATTATACTCCTAAATATGATGGCTGACTGAGGTATATTAATCTTGAAACTGAAGTTCCCCTAATATATTCCACCAAGAGCTTGATTTGCTCTTTGAAAAAGCTCATCTCACCACACACGGCCCATGGTCCCCGAGATCAATTGACATTACTAATTGGAATTGTTCACCCTGTGTGAGAATTGAATTACCTAACAAGCTTTATAAGACCCTTGCAGTTGGGCAGCCTTTGGGTGATCTGTGGTAATCAGCAAGGTATAATTTTAATTAAGTCTACTAGCTTTGCGGAATTCATTGCTCTGATTAGCAAGGATCTGGGTGCTTCAAAGGGCCAGCTGCCATGCTGGCTGTACATGAATGCATTCTGCGTCGGAAGTCACATCCAGTGAAAATGAAATAACAAGCATTACTTTTTCTACAAGTAGATAGGTTTACATTCTCTTTGATGATAATGAGAGATGCATAAAATGAAAGAAAGTGGAGCTTTTGGCGGGAAATATCAATATGGCTTTTTAACCCAGCGTGCTTTTGGAGAGTGGAGTGGTGACTCTTGGGATCTCCCTGAAAAACTCCTGTTTTCCTTTCTTGTGAACTGGCAAGGATGCTCCTTTTCTCTTCTTTGGAAAGGACTGGAGAATGGCACAGAAACTTCCAAGTCCCTTGAAATAACCTAATTTTCCATGTGTGCCTTACTTCATTACAGGGCAATTTGTGTTGTAGTTTTATTTTCTTAAGTAATTGAAAGTGAAATTGAAGTGAAGTGGAAGTGTAATTGAAAGTGAAAATGTTTACTATCTGTGATGAAATGAAAAGGAAATTGTATGGAAAATCACCTGCATCTATAATGCACATGGTATAATATTGTTCTCTGTTATAATTGGCTATTCAACACACATACACACAAAGCTTGTCCTGGATTCTGCTTCTGCACAGCCAGCATGAAAAAGCCAGGATTCTTTGCCTATGTGCTTCTTTCTCTTTGCTAGGAAGGGTGGAGGAGAGCGTATTTTGTTATATTTTGCCTGGGACCTTCATGGCAGAAGATTACTGTTGATGCAAATTTCCTTTATGAATGTACTGTATGTGGAGTTGCACATGGGGAGACGCCTGCAAAACAGAACTGTGTAAAGTGCTTTCATGGATTAAAAGTGCCAGGGCAGTGCCATGAAGGCCTGAGGATTTATTTTGTGGCCAAGACCGATGCCCTGACTTAAAACTGTGTCCTTTTACAAAATCATTACTCTGATCAAGTAGACTCTGAATTAAA
Organism: Aspidoscelis marmoratus; assembly: GCA_014337955.1. Taxonomy (NCBI): domain Eukaryota; kingdom Metazoa; phylum Chordata; class Lepidosauria; order Squamata; family Teiidae; genus Aspidoscelis; species Aspidoscelis marmoratus. Next base: position 67,729,305 of record MTQE01002208.1, read on the forward strand.
CCTTCCATGGTCTCTGGAGAAGCATAAACATTGATTTCAGATAGTTTGAAGCAGGCCTTTTATCTCATAAGAGAACATAAGAGAAGCCCTGCTGGATCAGGCCACAGCATCTCAAGCTTTCTCCTACTTTCTATTCCCAGCAAATGACCTTTGAAGCGTCCTGCTTTCCCCCTCAGCATGAAAGTTGTACCTAGGCATTCATTCTAGTAGCCATTGATACATCTGTTGTTTATAAATTTGTCTAACCCTACCTTAAAGCCATCTAGACTGGCAGCTGTCACCACCTCTCCCGGCAGCAAATTCCATAAATTCCTACCCATCAGCTTCATAGAGTGCCCCCTGGTTCTAGTGTTGTGCAATAGAGAAAAGAAATTTTCTCTATCCACCTTTTCTATACGATGCATGACTTTATATACTTCAGTCAGGTCCCCTCTCAAACGCCGTCTCTCCAGACTGAAGAGGCCTAGACATTGCAGCTTGCTTTCGTAAGGGAGGTGTTCCAGCCCCTTAATCATTCTGGTTGCCATTTTCTGCACTTTTTCCAGTTCCACAATATCCTTTTTGACCAGAATTATGCACAATATCTCAAATGTGGCCTCACCATAGATTTACAAAGAGGCAAAATGACACTTGCTAACTTGTTTTTTATTCCCTTCTTAATTATTCCCAGCATTGAATTAGCTTTTTTCGCTGCTGCTGTGCACTGGGTTGACACCTTCACTGAACTGTCCACCAGAACCCCAAGATCCCTTTCCTGGTGTGTTGCAGAAAGCTCGGCCCCCATCAGTTTATAGACATAATTTGGATTTTTGGCCCCAATGTGCATGACTTTGTACTTGTTAAGATTAAAGCATGTTGCCCAGTCACCCAGTGCTAAGAGATCCCTCTAGAGCTCTTGGCAGTCTCTTTCAGGTTTTGCTACCCTAAGTAATTTAGTATCATCAGCGAACTTTGCTATTTTACTATGTACCCCTTCTTCTAGATCATTGATGAATAAAATAAAAAGCATTGGTCCCAACACTGAACCTTGGGGGACTCCACTTTTTACCTCTTTCCACCCTGAGAATTGGCTGTTTATTACTACTCTCTACTTCCTGCCCTTAAGCCAGTCACAAATCCAGGACAGAACTTTTTCTTTTATTCCATGGCAGTTTACTCAGTAGCCTTTGTTGGGGGACTTTGTCAAAAGCCTTGTGAAAGTGCAGGTTGACAATATCTACTGGTTCGCCTTTATCCATGTGTTTATTGACACTCTCAGAGAATTTCAACAAGTTTGTAAGGCATGATTTACCTTTGTTGAAGCCATGCTTGCTCCTCCATGTGCACACTAGTTTTATCTTTAATGATAGTTTCCATCACCTTACATGGCTTCAGGGTCCAGTTTCAGGGTCCATCTACATACTGTGAGCAACGAGCACATACCAGATTTTGATTAAATATTGAAATAGCAAAAAAGAATCTTCAGGGGAGGATCCATTCTTCTCGGCTATAGACAGGAATCCCGCCCAGGTGCTCCTTTGAGTGTCTTCTCGGGGCAAATCTTCAGGAGTATTCTCTGGTATGTAGACCAAAGAAGGTTCAGAATGTATTTCGTATATTATTTAGAGGCTTGTATTATCACCTGCAGCCTCTGAGATAAATTGGGGAGCAGATATGTACATGCTAGTTACCTGTAAAATTTAGAGGTCAGTGCCAGAAGTCCACTGTCTCCTCTGCAATTTTCTTTTACCTCTGTGATTTATGTTATCCATCATATCCACTGCCTCCACCACCACCATCCCAAAAATAAAAATAAGTAAAAAAATTTAGTCTAAATCCCCTTCTGCAGTTGCTGGAATTCTGTGGCATCACATTGGTTGCCTTTATTGCAGCACACAGCAGGCCTGGGACACTGGGGATTATTGTACAATAGCACAGTCTGATCAGTGTGTAGCTCTCCCATTCCTTCAATAAATCTGCCGTTGTCCTTTTTCCGTTTGGTAGGCTTAGTGTGGGGGGATGCAGTGAGTTATTATCCCACACTTATCAGCATTAAACTGGATTTGACAACTCATCGCCTGGGATTTGAATGATCTAAATCCTCTGTTTGGCAGCCCAGTTTTCTGATTTATATATTTTTTAAACTGCACTTCCCAGTTTATCATGCATTGATTTGGAATCCTTTTGTTCAGTATTCAGTTGCTTGGGGAGAGAAAAGATGGAGACTTTGAGGGCTGAAATCTGGCCTGAAGTTATTTTTTACTTTTAATTCTTTAACAACACACATTAAAAGAATCCAGCTTCAGGGTCCATCTACACCTAAGTTTTAGTCTGCTTTCAGAATGAGAGAGCTGGTGTAACTCAGAAAATCCACCTTTGGATTAGAAAAATGTGAAATAAAATGACAAGTCACTTTGCTGATCTACTTTCTTACTATCAAGGCTAATTGAAACTGGATTAAAACTTAGGTGAAGATGGGATAAAATTAGAGTTTGCATGTCACAGATATCTTGTATTTTCCTTTTTGTGTTTAGAGTGGCATGTAACCCATGAACATAGCTTATGACAACGGCCCTACTATATTATCAGAAGTGTGAACTCCAGATACAGAAAGCATCTGTTTTTTTATTCCTTGAACACCATCATAAAGGCGCTGCAAAGAAATACTCAGTTTCCTTTGGTTCTCCATAATTTCTGGAACCGATCTGAGAAATTTGTATAACTCGGGGTCTTTTTATTCAGGAATACGGTTTGCTGTGCTGGATGGGCCTGCTTTGGGAAAGGTGTATGTAGTACAGCAATTCTGTACAAACTTATTGGAAAAAATCTTTCCACTGAACAAAACTTGTCTTACTTCTGAGTATGCTTCCATACGATTAGAATGAAACAGGACATAGCCCTGTTTGAAATTCCTTTTGTTTTTCTGTGCTGCCTGCCAGCCACAATACTGTCATTTTGCCAAGAGGTAGTATTCTTTGTTAAAACCATTTTCTTTTAATTATTAGATTAGCAGAATACGATTATTGAATTACTTAATAATGAGCTTGCTGCTATGATACACAGTGGCTTTTGATATTGAGATTCTCAGCTACAAGAACTGATGCCTAGGTACATCATCTGTTATGGGGAGACAGGCAAGAGGCCTCTAAAGTCTATTTGCTTGAATTTGAGAGCTGGTGAAGGTTTGCCTTTGTCTTCTGCGTGAGATGCCCAGAAGTAATTGCTGGGCCACTGTGTGAGGCAGGATACTGGACTAGATCGGTTGTGGCCCGATCCAGCATCCTCTTACGTTCTTGGCTGAAACTTTTGGGGAGTTAGCATTAAAATGGTAGCACCTTCCTTCTAGAATGCTCTCCCTTCTGGTAAGGCACCTACACTTACAGCTTCTAGGCACCTATAAATGCCCCATCTCTTTACCTGAGAATTTCCTGGGGTAATGGCTGTTCTCTTCTCTAACCCAATCAGTTTTTAAAGTGTTTTTGATGGCTGACTTGGGTGGGTGGTGGTTGCACCCTTCATTTTTTATTATTCCTGTAAGCCACTTAGAATTTTGTTTTTTTAATGCAAAAGCAGCATATAAGTATTTTAAATAATAAATAAATCAGTCCCCCACATTCCTTAAGTGCCTCTATACCATTGTTGTTTTTTGAAATTATCTCACCAAGGGGGCAGATTTAGTCATAGTGTTCCGACAGTACAGGTGCAGCTTCCATTTATTTAATATAATCTGGAGATGACAGACAGCAAGAGTCTGGATATACTGCCTGGCCTATCCAGGTGAAGGGCAGGACAAGAAGTTGCCCCATGGATTCTGTATTGGGCTTGTATGTGTATAATTTTCAGTATTTCTGCCACCTAATGTTATGCCTTGTACTGTGTTGATACATAACTGCGGTTTGAGACTAAATACTTTTTGCATTTGTAATGACTACCATGTTCATTTTTGTATTGTGAATCTCTGGGTGCTCCCGCACAGGCCCTTTAACACCCATTAGTCACACATTCCAATGTGCGCCTCCGCACACAGGTCACTGATTAGGACACTTCCGGTGAGGGGTGTCCGCACAGCGAGCCCGTTTTTAATCCGGATTCTGGAGGCAAAACTGGTTTGCCGCCGGCACGTCCGCATTAGCGGGGCCAAAGAAGCACACATCTGGTGGGTGCGTCCGCACCTGACCGGACTTAATGTGTGACTAATGGGTGTTACTAACACACCACATTTCAAGTGGTCTTGCGCCGTGAAAACGCATCCACTTAGGATGCGTCCGCACGGCACAAGTGTAACTACCCATGTCCCACCCCCGGCTTTCCACGATTGGCTCGCCGGAGCCAAGCATGGCGAGCTGGGGGCTCCTACCTCTTGGCTCGCCCTCACCCCAGAAGTGGTGGATCGCCGCTTCTGGAGCCAGGGCGGGCTTGCCTAAAGCCCCCCCTAGCCCCCCCGGGGGAGTGTGGCCGATCCCCTCCTTACCTCGTCAGCGTCGGCCGGTTTCTGAGGGCCAGCGCCCAGGATGCAGCGCGCCTGCGTCCTGTGCGCCTCCTGAGTGAATGGGGCTGCTACTGGCAGCCCTTGCCCTCAGGAGGCGTTCTGAGCAGGCCAACGCTGACGAGGTAAGGAGGGGATTCACCGCGCTACCCCCAGGGTGGGCTAGGGTGGGCTTTAGGCAAGCTCGCCCTGCCTCCAGAAGCGGCGAGCCGCCGCTTCTGGGGCGAGGGCAAGCCGCGGCGGCGAGGTCCCCTGGCTCACCAGGCTGGGCTCCGGCGAGCCAATCGTGGCGGGCTGGGGGAGGGCCCTTCATCCTGGATCTACGCCACGTGTGCAGAGGCAGGGGTGCGGGGTAGATCTGCATCTCTTAGATGCAGATCTGCCCCGTTAAACCGGATCTACCAGTGATCCGGAGTTATTAAAACC
>MTQE01002208.1:67734338-67747912 GCA_014337955.1 Aspidoscelis marmoratus
CCGGGTGCCGGAGATCCGGTTTAATTAGCCCCTGTGCGGAAGCAGCCTCTATGTTAGCTGAAGATTCAGGAAGTCAATATACTACATTATAGTTTATTAGTAACGGTTTACCTAGAAGCCCACACCACAAAGATAACTATAATTTCAAGTATTAATAAAATGTAAAATGTACCTCCCAACTTACATCCATAAATTTTGTACCGATAAATACAGGTGCAGTGGTCTTTTAAAACATGATATTAAAAATGAATTCCACTGTACTGACTACAGCAATCCTTTAGCTTCCCTGGAAGTCAACACCTGGGCATCTTAAACTTGTGTATATTTTATTTATACACTTATTGGTATATAAAGGATCTGTACTGTAATTGGTTTTCCAGAAATCAAGGTTAGGTTATTAGGTTATTATTTCTATCCTTTTCAATACCACCCTATACCCTAAGGTCTCAGAGCAGGCTACAACAAAAGCAACACTATGAAGTTATGTTTATCTTCTAAGAAGCAGAGTGCTTAGTGGTTGATTCCTTGGAAGTCATTATTTTATTTGTGATGCCAGTCCTATTGCTTGTTTTCAACATCGTGAAATATTATGGTTCTAAAACACAAGGATTCTAGTACCAGTTGTGACTGTTGACTGGAAAATAATTATCTAAGACTGCATCATTTTGTAATGATGGGTCAGATACATATCTTTGTACTGCAGTAATGTGCATAACAGTTCAGTCTCTGTTCATAGCAGCATAAACACGTACTGACTATTACGGGTATTAATTGCCAGGCAGTTTGCAAGCTTGGAGCGGGCCCAGAGATAACATAGGCAGCCCTGTGCATTCCCCAAGCATCAGAGAAGGTAGGCAGCTGCCCTGTGGAATCCAGAGCGGGTAGCCCTCTTTTGCAGGCAGCCCTGGGCATCTTCTCCTTCATGCTCTATTAACCCAGTGCCCTGACTATGGATTGTCTTTGTGATTCATCCTAAAAGAAAACCCTTATGATGGTATTCATCATTTGAAGGATGTGCTATGCTGAATAATCACACTTAACATCAAAGGAGGGCTTTTGAAGGGGAAAATCCTTCTGTCTTCTCTATGCGCTTGAGAATCTTGTCCTTTTTCTTTCTTTTCTTTCTTTCTTTTTTTTTTGCCTTTCATCTCTGGGCAGTCATTTCCTAGATGTTTCACCTATGTGATGACATAACTGGGAAGAAACCAAGCTAATTTAAAGCTGCCTTGAGTTCCTGTAATGAAAGGGTATAGACCTTGTGGTCTTTTATACATTTCACAAGTTGTCTTTGCCTGTGACTATTGTCCAGCCTGTCTTCTGTTGTTGGGTGTTGGAGTCCAACTAGATATAGACTTCTACCAGTTCTGCATTTAGAGTGGAGGAAGCTTGATAGTGTATTTTTATAGTTGATCTCATCTACAATAAAAGAGACTTGTTAGACATCTTAGATATGAACCAAATTATACATAGAAAAGAATATATGGAGTAATTTTCATGCACAACAGTGGTGAGATCTCATTAAAGATTTCACAACTTTTCAGGTGAGATGAGAACTACTTTATTAGGTTAATAGCATCCTCCTGTAGGTGTTCAAGAGTGAAATCTGTAAGGTTTCTTTGAAAGGAGTGGTTTGAAGTGGGAAGTTAACAGACCATTTTGAAACCTATTTTATGGCTTGCATAATTTGTAGATGCATTGAGTGCAAAGGGATTGGAACAACTGATCACTCATTACCTGTTCTAAGTTGGGATCACTGGGTCTGGAATAGTGAGGCCCACGGATGCTGACAATGGGAAGGTGCGAGCAGGATCAGCATTATCAGCATTATCAGGATCAGCTCACGCTGTAGCCTCAAAACTCACACAAGCTTCATGGCCGCACCCCTATGCCTCCAAAAGCTAGGAACAAAAGTTCCTAGCCTCAGGGCCTCTGAGGGGGTGCTTTCCAGTGGTTTGCAATAGCGCACCAATGAAAGACGTTGCCCCGAAGTTCAAGCATGGGAGTCATGCTATATGCATGCCTCCCATGCTCTGGCTCAGGGATGTGCTGGTCCAAGTAAATGGGTGTACTAGTGATCCAGAAGGATCAGGTTTGTCCAAAGCAGATGGAGCTGTACCGGTGTGGGGATGGTGGACCGTCCTAGATCTACATTAACATGCTGATTTGGAAGTCTTGATGCATACACTGGCCCTTAATCTGGATTAAGGGCCCATGCGGATATGTTATCATGTTCGGTGGTTATCACTAAGGTCTATATGAGACTTTTTACGAGGAAAGGATGAAGGGATGGTATGGGGAGTTTCCTTTTTCAAAAATATCCCATGCTATATGTAAACCATATATGTATACTGCTATCAGGCTGGTTGTTCTCGGTTGTGTTACTGCTTGTAATTAAAACGATCCTTTCATTGCTGTACTCTAAATATACTTTTTACTTAGATTTTTTAAATGAAAACATATTTCTTCTGAGGACATCAAATCCAGTCTTCAGTATATTCAGCTTGAAAGCAATAAAGAACATTAATGCACTTCAGAAGGGAAGGAGTTGGTGTCATCTACCACTTGGAGAAGGAAAGATCACCATGGAAACAATTTTCGTTGAATTCTGTGCACTCCAGGCAGTGGATGTGTAGGAAAGCAACTGAAAGGGGAGGGATAGGCAAATAAAACGGGGGGAGAAAATCTCTCTCATTGTTGCCACAAAACTGCTTCTTGGAGTTGTGTAAGGTAAAGTCATAAATTATAAAACACACAAATCTAACTGTGTATCAATGCAAATTACTATCACGCTTAAAATATTTAAGTGGGCTAGAGGCTGCAAGCAGCAACTAGGATCAGAAAATGATAGGATGTGCACAGTGCGTAATGACACCATGGGAGTGACCGTAGAGCATGGGGATCATACAACCCTGCTCCCATCAGGCTTATATCCGATCGTGCTTTCCATCACTCTACAGCCACTGCCTGTGGTACTGTTCTTCAGATGCTACACAGGGGTGTGCTTTCCTGGAGGCAGGAAATCGTTGGCTTCTGGGGTACTTCCTGCTTCTTCGAAAACAGTTCTGGGAAGAAATGTCAAAGCAGGGGAATGGAAGTTTGAAAGTTTTTATATTATTACCAGTATATTTATTATTTATTATCTACATTTCTATCCTGCCCGTACCCGAAGGTCTCTGGGCCAGTAACAACCATTAAAACAACAGACTAAAACCAGAATATACATTAAAAGCACTTTAAAAATTCAACATTCTAAAACAATACATTCCATGTTTTAAATGATAATGTCTGTACTGGGGAAGAAATATAATGACCTCGGCCAAGGGCCAGGGCAAAGAGACATGTCTTCCCTGCCTTCCTAAATATATATAAGGAAGGGGCATGACAAGGGGAAAGCTATTCCAAAGTCTGGAGGCCATCACTGAAAAGACTCTCCCAGGTGCCTGGCAGCCTCACTACTGAAGGCGGTGTGACAACCAGGAGGGCCTCACCACTAGATCTTAATGCATGGGCATGTCAGTATGTGAGAAGGTGTTCCTTTTGGAAATTTAAACTTATAGGAGTCATTGGGCTTTGCTGCCCTGACCCTTAATACGAATAGTAGGATCCGTGTAGTACACTTCTAGATTTCATAGATCTACACTGCCGGCACGGGGCAGAGCATAGTCCAAATCAGGAGTACAAAATGGCCCTCTATTCTGGACTATGAGAAGACCTGTTATTAAGTTTGTGAAGGACTGTAAACCTGTTATTGATTATCTACAAGAACTAGAAAATGGACCTGGATTTGAAAAATAACTGAATGGGACAGCATACTGAAGGACAGCTAGGAGCTTGAAGGACAGCTAGGAGGCAATATAAGAGAAGCCTTTGGAGGTCTGGTGCAAGTCAATTATATTTTTCAATTAACTGTATATTCCCTAGAGAGTTTTTTTTATGGGAACCTGCATTATGATGTTTTATGTTTATATTAGAAATCAATTAAAAAATTTTTTAAGGAAGATCTGTTTAAAAAGGTTTACTAGTATAATAACAGCTGGTAAATTGAACCACAGAAGTGTGTGGATGGGACACCTCTATGGTTTAGTTTATTATGGAGAACCCATTCTGGCAGCACAACAACCTATGCTATCAAAATGGATCCTTTGCAGGCAATGAGACCCAGAACTTTTGTTCCTGGCTCTTGGACCTTTCAGAGTCTGGCTTTGAAGCTCATGGTAAATGTAGAGGCTAGCACAGAACAGTCATCTCAATGAGGATGGCATTGTTTGAATCCAGATAAATCCTCCCCTACTTTTGAATGTTTTCCTTGGTCCAGATCAGCTGATCCAGATCACAATTAGGTAAGTGGAGAAAGACCGTAACATTCATGAAAACAAGACTGCCAAGTTGGGTTTCTTGAAGTCTTATGAGATTAGGCAGCAGGTTGCTGAATTTTTACAGGCCTTGCTTTGATAACCCTGGTTCATTTCATACATTTAAATTCAAGTCCTTAACTTCAATAACAAAACAAAACTATTGAGTCCAAGAGGTTGCTTTCTATTCACACTATATTGCCTCAGCTATTGTTATAGCCCTGGGTCCAATGAAATTGCCTCCTCGTCACAGCAACCAAATGCTATAAATTAGTTAAGACAAACTTCAGAAAGCGTTTGTGTCTTGGCAAATATGCTTATTGTTGAAAATGCAAGGCAATATGGGGAAAATTGGGGAAAAATTAATAGAGGCAGCATGGAGCTCATTATTCACCTGCCTGATGCCATCTGGATGTTTATGGTCCAACAGTCATGGGGAAAGCATAGTATGTTGGATGTAATTTTCTTGTTCAGAGAGTGAATGGTTCTGTAGAAAGCAGATTATGCAGCATGAGATGAAATGGGTCCTTGGAAGCACAAAACCATGGACATCTGGACTAAATGGAACCCTAAGTAGAGACAGACACAGATTTGCAGTTTGCTAATTATCAGCTGGAACATACTATGGTTGAATGACGTAGGAAACAAATTGTCCTTTACAGTCTATCTAGTGGTTGAAAAATGTTCACTACTGTGTTTCTCCATATTTCTCAGGGTAGAAGTATGTGCAAGCATCAGCCACAGGATCCAGATCAGGGTCACTGGTTTAATCAGGTCTACTAGTGATCCAGATGAAGGGATCTATCTCAATTATGCTGTATCCTATGTGGATTGGGTGTGATTGTGGGGAGTTGGGCCTCCCTTGGGCTGGTCTATAATACAGAAAGGAGGTCCATAGACTACATCATAGACTGGCTCAAGGATAAGTGGAGAAAGGCCCTCACTAGTCCCAGCCAGTGGCAAGTATTGATGGGAACTGTAGCTCACCTGCATTGGGAGTTTGTTGGTCACCATCACTGAAAGTGCTCCTAGCTTTGACCTTTCTGAAAAATCTGTTTTGGACAATTGTGGATCTTCCCTCCCTAGTTCTACTGCACTAGTTGCCACTGCCTACTATAGCATTAGCTGGCTGATCACAGCTGGTCCTCTAGGGTGTTTTCCCACTGCGCTCCTTTAATCCGGATCTAAGAAAATCTGGATATAAGGAATGGGTACATTTCTTAATCTGGATCTAGTAGATCCGGATTAAGGGAAGTACCCAATGTGTTTCCATGGGTGGTCTAGCACCCAATAGGAATGGGTGCTAGCCTCCCTGCTGTGGAAACACCGGAGCACCCATTTGGAAATCCAGATCTACCCATGAGGGGTCTGCCTGTCACCCCAGGTGTTTGAGGGGACAGGGGGTGCAATCTCCGATGCAGCTTCGAAGTCATTTTGAAGTGACTTCAAAGTCATTTTGAAGTCATTTTGAAGTCACTTTGAAGTCATTTCAAAGTCACTTGGAATTCTGTGCAAAATAGCTCATTTGAAGTCTGTGCTGATCTTTGGAGTGAACTTTGAAGTGACTTTGAAGTGACTTCGGAGTCACTTCAAAGTTTACTCTGAAGATCGGCACAGACTTCAAAGACGCTCCGGAGCTATTTTTGCAAAGACTTCAAAGTTATTTCGAAATGACTTCGAAGCTTAGGTTTTGGGGCTCCCCCCCCATGGGTGTCCCCTCCCTCTAGCCTCCTCTAGACCTCATTGCCACACAAGTGTGGAAACAGGCTCTCTTTAATTCGGATTTTCTGGCTGAAGATCCCATTGTAGACCCCATTAATGGGGTCAACAGAAAATCCAGATTAAAGGCAGAAAAGTACCCATTTGAGCTGGATTTCCCAACCGGCAGTGGAAACAATTGGGTCCCAAATGGGTGCCGTAATGGAAATGGGGTCATCCGGCTCACACCCAAATGAGTCCTTAATGGGTACAAAAATGGGTACTTTCTGCCAGTGTAAAAACACCCCTAGTCTGCTATGAAAAATAGCCCATGAATTATCTTATAGCCAACATGTACAATCAGTAAGCTGGCAATTTTTTTTAGATATTTCTGGTTTGTTTCCTATCCATAATTTGAAACAATTGCAGTTCACTGCTTTCAGATGTTACAGGAAACTACTGTTAGTTTACAACAGAAAGTAGAGGAGGAATTAGCTTGAAGGTGACGTTGATGCAGGTTCATTTGCAGAACACTTCAGGATCATATCTGAATTAGCCAATGGCTGTAAATGTATGTAGAGTATAACTTCAGTTTTCTCCTTATCTTTAAACATAGCTGTCTTACGGCTGAATTCCAAATTCTTAAAAATGCATTCCAGGTCAGAACAATTACTTACTACCTGAAGCGTTTCCTTTCAGGCACAAATACACAAAGAAATCTGACTGCCTTTTTATGCACTTATTATCAGTAGCCATGAAAGTGTGTGAAAGAAAAAGATTGAGAAGCTTGTCAAAATCAGCTTGAGAAACAAATTAAACCTAACCTCGCCCACAATGAGAATGGATGCCAGAAGCTAAAATAGTATAAAAAGGTTTCATTTTAAACAAGAAGGCCTTAGCTAGCAATACTGTCATGTTGGAAGCCATTTTTCTTCCTCCCAGGCTGTGCTTTGCATTCACGGAAAAATGCACTCATATGCAATTGCTGGAAAGAGGAGAGAGTAATTGCAGTGGCGTTAACCTCTGACATATCTTTTGCTAAGAATAACCCTGCAAAATACATCAGCAGGTAACTTGCTTACCTTAATGCTGTGGTAAATCCTTCTATGTTCAGACTTCTAAAGTATAGAATTTGTAAGTCATTCATTCCTGGTCAGGGATCTGGCTATTTAAGGAAATGTATTGGTATATTCCGTTTATATAGTTTTAGAAGTGTTTGAGTATTATTAGTAATATCAGGCTGCCAAGCAGCACAGTAAGGGAGTAGATATAAAAGTTGGATAAAAGGAAGCAACAGTACAAAAAGTAGAAACGTAGAAACACATTTCAGACATATTCATTTGGACTACAGAGGAAAGTGGGTGCTTCCAGACGCCACTGTAAAAATGCACAGCTTAGCTATACTGCGAAGTAAAGTGCTTCCAGTGGGAAAATGGTTTGTCCTGACATATCATTGATACTTTGCAGTTTAGGCATTGCAGTTGCGAGAATTCTTCCATTCATGTGCTCATCACCTCCGTGCATGCTCAGCAATCATAGGTCCATGAGTTCTCTGGTGAAGGCAAGTTCTCGTGAGTTCTTGCACCATTTCCCCAAACAAGAGGAAAAATGCATAGTAATGAAATACTCAGCAGTGAAAATTCTTTATAAATGGGGAGTATTGGGCTATAATGTGCAGCTACATGGGAGGATTGTTAAACCTTCTGGCGAATCAAGTGCTGCTGTTCATTAAATATGCATCTTTTCTTTAGTCTTGTCTGGACATGCTGTATGCAATGTGTAGGATTTGCAGTGGTCACAGCTTTGTCTTGAACAGTGTACATTATCTCAACATGTAACCCCAAACCACTTAATTTGCATGGGCCCAAACCAAGGTTTTTTAGAATGGTCCCTTCATTGACTACATTGAGTCTCAAGAAAAGGTGTGCAGTAGGGATGCACATGAAAGTATATTCATTCAAAAGTTTAAGGTGGTTAGAGGCCCAGTCTTTTTATGGCCTGTTCACATTCCCGGCTATTTTCAACTGTATATTCACTAGTCACCTCGCCACCCTGCCCCCTCACCCCGCACCCACCTTCTGTTACCTTAGCTTTGGAGTGAACAAACAAGGAAACCCAAACCCTGTCCAGGCACTGTGGGAAGAAGCAGAGCGCTGGGAGGGAGAGAGGACGGTTCTTATTGGAGAAGTAGAACACAAGAAGAGAAGCAGTTGTTCCTTCTCCCTCCCTGCCTCCAGTCCATCTGCTTCTCTTCTTGTGCTGTCCTGCTCCAACAAGGCTGGTTGTCCCTCCTCTTCACATATTTTTTGCTACATTGGGAATATTTGGGTTGAAGAGTGGGATATAAATAAAATTGATTTGGTCAATTTTATCAGATTAGTGTGAAAAATTGCAGAACTGATCTTCTCATGCTTTGATTTTTGGGTCTCCTCTTCATTTATCTTCCGGTTTAAGGCGCTTCTTTTGAGAAATGTATAGATGGTTCTAGAAATCCTGCTTGGCATCCAGACAACCTAGTAATTAATAGAACACAGAGACCTAAACCCCATCTATGTCCACTGTAAAGTGGTGAGGCCCTCCTGGTTGTTCCACCACCTTCAATAGTGAGGCTGGTGGGCACCCGGGAGAGAGCCTTCTCTGTGATGGCCCCTAGACTATGGAATAGCCTCCCCCTCGAGGTGCGTCTTGCCCCTTCCTTATATATATTCAGGAGGGCGGTGAAGACGCACCTCTTTGCCCTGGCCTTTGGCTGAGTTGACTATATTTCCCACCCAGGCCACACACTATAATTTTAAACATAATGTGTATTGTTTTAAAGTTGTTGAATTTTTAAAGTTTTTAAATGTACACTCTGTTTTTATCTGTTGCTTGAAGGTTGTAACCCGCCCAGAGACCTTCGGGTATGGGGCGGGATATAAATGTAAATAATAAATAAATAAATAATAACATAGGAAATAACTTGAAGCCAAAGAAAAATGGAGGTTAACTAAAAACCAAACCGTAAGACTATGAGTTCTCTACCTTCTCAAACGACACGTAATCTAGAAATTGTTGATCAGCACTTGTGCAGATAAGGTACTCTGTAGTAAACAGCAAAGATTAAATCATCAACACAAAGAATGAACTGCACAGAAAACACGGATAAAGAAGCCATATTGGCCATTCACACTTAGGGTATAGAGGGTATGCTGCTATGTAGCCCATCAACAACTTCAAGCCTTGCCAGCAAACATCAATTTTGGATTCTTTTCCTTTATGTTCTTACAGCCTCTTGGTTTTTTCTCCGTAAAAAAACCAGCTTCAAGCTTTGCACTAAAGACCTTACCAAGCTGAGTGGCAAAATGCTTACAAATGGGAAACTCAGCTCAGCTGGGGGGGGGGGGTTGGCTGCATTCTCGGCCTTTGTGCGAGGTCATGTGGCCACCATGCCAGTGGAGAGCTTTATTCTTGGCCTTTGCGCGAGGTCGCGCGGCTGGCATGCCAATGCAGAGCTTTATTCTTGGCCTTTGCGCGAGGTCGCGCGGCCGGCATGCCAATGCAGAGCTTTATTCTTGGCCTTTGCGCGAGGTCGCGCGGCCGGCATGCCAATACAGAGGCTTCTGGGGCTTGTAGTTCTAAGAACTGAGCATTCTAAAATGGCTGACAAGTGCCTCTGGCATTGATTGCTGGGAAATTGAGTCCCTGTAAGTGACAGTTGAGTCTCCGAACATTCTAATGACTGTTATATATGGTTAAAATGGCTAAAACCTCCCAAAATAAATAGAGACATCAAACAACATCCATCTCCCCATAGTAAACTACTGCAAGATCCACAACCCCTTAAGAAAGGGCCTTTAGAATTTTTTTTTTTTAAAAGAAAAAGCAACATCCTTGTTGCCCCAACTAGGGAGAAAACTGACATAGAAAACAAAGGACAGCCCTAGAGACATAAATTAATAAACATTTAAATACTCGAAAGCCTCCAGGCTTAATCATTACATTCATTGATTAAATTTGTGTGGATCAGCTGTTTACCACCTGGAGTACTTCTATAAGAAAGTAGAGGCATAATTGGGGAAAAAATCAAATAAATACTTAAATGTCACATACCATCACTCTCAGTCTGTATCTGTGTAGATATGCGTCCATCAACCATCTGTATAAATGAATTCACTTCTCTAGAGTGATCTTTATCAGCATTACTGTTAATTTCATAATCCCAGATTATTTCTGTGAGTCCATATGCTCACATTTTGACTGCGCTTTTCTTTCCACACTTCAGTGTAAGCTATTCTAATATGTTTAAATATAAGTTGGAGTACGCTTTTTTATTACCGTCTTAAAGCAGTGTTTCCTTATAGTTAGCCGCATTTGAAAAGGTTACGACTCATACCAGGCCTTTTCAGCTAATAGTAACATCCCAGACGTTTATGCTGGTGATAAAAGAAAGGTTGTAACATCTGAATACTGAGAATGCGCACCTAAGAGTTTTATTTCTTGACAATTTTTGGCTAATAATGTCTGTGAACTCCATTAATGATATTCAAGTGCAGTGGCAGATCTAAGTGCTCTATAGAAATTCCACTGGGGAGGCAAAGCCATGACAGTAGCTACTCCTGTAACTATATAGGAAACGAAGCCTTTAGAAGTCTGTGTAAAGCTGATCTGCAGTTAACTTAAATTGCCTTTGTCTTTTTCTTTTCAGCTGACATTATCTCTACAGTAGAATTCAACCACACAGGAGAATTACTAGCAACAGGGGACAAAGGGGGTCGCGTTGTAATATTTCAGCGTGAACAGGAGGTAAGTGCTGGTGAATGCAAAAAGGCCCATTTTTATCCTTTTAAAAGATGGTTCCTGCTGCTTCTTAATCTTTCCATGTCAGGCTTCACCCTGCTTCTCTTCTAGCAAACTAAAAATTGCAAAAAAGGCCATTAACATCAATAGGCTGGTTTCTGTCTCATGAGGCGTCCTGCAAATGTCGTGTTTTCTGCATCCCTGTGCTACCTTTAACAATCATTGGAAGCAGAAGCTAATGTAAACTGAATATTGTTGAAGCACCATCAATTCAGAGGACTTTAAAAGTGCCATGCAAATCAGGAATAAGCGTCCGCATGAGGCTCAGCAAAATGCACATTTTTAACGCACCTTCCGTCCCCATGGAGGCTGTGTTTTCTTTCCTCACATCTTTTTGTCCCAGCCTCTGCTCTTGTTGATAGGGTGCCAGTGGGAATGGGGAGGGACTGCGCTCGGCGCGGCCACAACCAGGAAGAACCCCCCGACAAGTCTAAAGAAAAATAGCCAGCGGTTCTCTGTTCATCTCCCAGATCTTCCGCCCCCCCCCTCTCTCCTCTCCGTCCTCGGGCTCTCGCTGCAGAAGCTGTGTGACGATGGCTGCAAGACGTTTTTACCTGTACAGCGCACGATCACTAATTCACTCTCACCACTTTCCCCTGTTATTGCTGTCAAAATCCACGATTCTGGCTCTTTAGTTCTGAGCTTTAGAAAGGGAAGCTGCTTGTGTTACTGCTGTGTGTGTAGGCAACTTCCAAAAAGAGTGCTGAAAGTCTTATTTAAAGGGCACTTTTTTTGTTGCGGGTTTTCCTCGTTTTGTAGCGCTGGAAGCTCATAAAAAACCCTGGCATGGGGGTGCTCAGAGGCAAAAGAGGATTTTTAGCAGACTTTAAATTGCTTGGGGACGGGGCCTGTGTCCACATGGGGTCAGCAAAGTGCCTCAGCAGGGTCCCTGGAATGCTTCATCTGCACTATGGAAGCAAACCTGCTCTTGTCTTTCAGTACGCTGGCTAAATGTGCAGTTACCTGTTTTCTGCCCCCTCTCAGATTCGTCTGTTTTCCCTTGCTGCTTCTTATGCCTGGAATCTCCTTCCTCAGCATACGCGGGCTATCACACCTTTGGCGTCAGTTAAATCTGAGCTCAAGACTTTCCTGTTCAGGAAAGCGTTCCCAGATTTTGTGTGATATGTTTCATACCTTAATATTTAATATTTGATCTATTTATTGAATTGAAGGTTTATTGTTTTTTCCTTTGTTTTTGTTTTATTAGCGTATATTATTCTTATTTCATTTTATCTTTAGATTGTACGCCACTGGCAGGTTTTATACTATGTTTTATTAATATAATAATATTACAGTGCTGAGTACATGTACAGCGCTTTAGAAATAAACAACAACAACAACAACAACAACAATAAATTACAAGCAGAGACACAATGCTGTAGCACAAATGATCCACTGGAAGTTGTGCCAAAAGTATCATCTGCCAGTGGCAAAGAACTGGTGGGATCACAAGCCAGAAACAGTTGTTGAAAACGAACAGGCAAAACTACTTTGGGACTTCAGGCTTCAGACTGACAGAAAACTGGAGCATAACACCCCTGACATTACAGTTGTTGAGAAAGAGAAGGTGTGGATCATCGATGTTGCTATTCCAGGTGACAGCAGAATTGAGGAGAAACAGTTGGAGAAACTCACCAGATACGAAGATCTGAGAATTGAACTACAGCGACTCTGGCGAAAACCAGTGAAAGTGGTCCCAGTCATCCTCGGCACACTGGGCGCGGTGCCAAAAGATCTCAGCGGGCACCTAAAAACCATTGGCATTGACAAAATATCCATCTGCCAACTACAAAAAGCCACTTTACTGGGGTCTGCTCGCATAATTCGCCGATACATCACGCAGTCCTAGGTGCTTGGGAAGTGCCCGACTAGTCATATAATACGAAATCCAGCATAGTCATCTCGTTTGCTGTGTGTAACTGCTGCTTTTACATCATCATCATAATAATAATAATACTGGCTGTCTCTCCAACCTGGATATGGTACTAGGCATTAATTTTAATAGCCATTGATACACCTGTCCTCTGTGAATTTATCTAATCTTTTCTTAAAGTTGTTCAGGCTGGTTGCTGTCACCACCTTTTCTGGTAGCAAACCATTCAGACCAATGACTCTCTGGATTAGAAAATACTTCCCCTTGTCAGTCCTAACTCTCCTGCCCATCAACTTCATAGAATACCCCCTGGTTCTACTAATGTGTGACAGGGAAAATAATGTTTCCCTATCCATCTTTTCTACACTGTGCATGATTTTATATATTTCAGTCAGGTCAGTGTTCTTGCATTTCTCTTGGAGCTGTCACCCCAGGCAAGTAAGCTCCAGTTAATGAAGTCCTAGCAATGAGTGGCATATAAGAAAGTCAGTCAGACAGAGGGAAGACTAAGGTCAGACATCCATTATGGAGGCTCAGGAAGAGGAACTTGTTTGTGCTTTTGTGTCTTTCGCATATCTGTCTGTCTATCTGTCTGTCTGTCATGATCATCATCATCATTTCTGTAAGAATTTATATCCCATCTTTCACCAAAAGCTCCCTTTACTGAGAGAGATGCACTAGATGCCCCACATAAAACTATGTGAAGCATCTGAGATCTTAGTATGTGATTGGGAAACAGGGCATCAGGAAAGCTAGGAGTTTGTTATCTAACTCAGGTCCTATTGCCCCTTTCTGAATATGTAAACTTAAAAAAA
>MTQE01002208.1:67747973-67759238 GCA_014337955.1 Aspidoscelis marmoratus
AAAAAAAGAAGATCTGTGCATGGGGAAAAGATGTATATTGTATTCATTTTGCATACAGTCATGCACAAAATTGTTACTATAATTGTTTTGCTGGATAAGAAAGAAATTAGAGTAGTTTTTCCCAATGTTGGAATCTAGTCTATTGTTACCTTGGTATATTTTCGGAAAATGTAGTATTATAAATGCGAGGGATGTGGTTGGAACAGGTGTGCAATTAACTGAGAGTGGATCCAAAGGTGTTTCTGCAGCGGCCCTAAAAACCATATTAAGCACACAATAAGGACACATATGGCAAACATCTGCAAGGTACCTTCCGCACAGCAGGACAGATTAGGGCTCCTTCAAGGATGCCGCTTCCGCACAGCCTCAGACGAGATCCGTCTCTGATAGGGTCTAGAGGCTGCCAAAACCATTTTTCGGGAAGACCTGAAAAATTAGGTCTTCAAACTGTTCCTGCTCACAAAATCTGCATCAAAGGAAGACACTTCTGCACAAGGACAGGAGAGGGAATGCATGTCGCCATGTTGAGTGAGGCAGCAGGAAGTCGCCATTTTGAGTGAGGCAACAGCACCATGGCAGCCATGGGATCTCAGGCATGCCGCTGATTGGTGGGGAAATGAGAGGTGACTGACAGCTGAGTGCTCCAAGCATGTGGCTCCTTGGGCTGCAGAGAGGCCTGATTCTTCTGGATATCAGTGCTGTGGCGTCCGCACAGCAAACTCATTATCCGTGCTTCCCACATGAGTGCGAAAGCGTTAGACCTCATTTGGATCCATCCCTTTTTCAGATGGATCTTCCCAGGGACAGATTTCAGAAATCTGGATTTCTTTAATCCAGATTTCAAGTGGTTAGTGCGGAAACACCCCAAGTGTCAAGAGGACCAAGAAAAGAGTTGAAGTTTTGAGTAATCAGTAGAAAGTTATCTGGGTAGAATAAGGTGCCTATACATAAACACAAATATTTCCACTGGGAAACAAATGAACAGAAAGGTTTTTCAGAGGCAAATCAACCTAGGTATTAAGGAACTTCAGCCACCAGATTTATCTGAAATCTCTGACTAGGAATGTGCACCAAAAGAAAAAGGAAAAAAAGAAATCATGTTTGTTCTTCTATTGAATCAACTATCCAAAAATTTGTTTCATTTTCAAATCATAAAATTGAACAGCCAGATTTTTGTATTTGTTTTCAAATACTTTCGCAAATGTTTTTGTGACTTTTTGCTACTGTAACAGCCCTTTTCCACCACCAAAACCACAGTGGAATATGAATGTTCAATTGAATATTTGCAAGCAGGCAGTTAGTGCGCTTCAACAGAATTTTTGGAAATTCAAACAACTAGCTGTTTGATTCCTTGTCAATGTCCACTGTTCAAAATAGTCAATCAAATTTGCAAATACAAATGTCATTTTGTAAATCCCTAGCTCTGGCCTATGTGATGCCATGCCTATTTATATCAGTACATTTGCCTTATCTGAAAAAGCTTTTGCAGATGTCCACGCTTTACTCTTCTATACTACTCTGAGTACTACATACTATTCCATATTATTCCAAACCCATCCATTATTGACTGGTTCACACAGAAAAGACAGCTGCTTATTTTTCTACATGGGAGGGTGACATGGATATATCTTCATGTGAATCAGATGAGAAGGATTGTAGCTTCCAGCAACAAGAGCTTTTTTTGTGATTGAAGGAGCTAGAAACCAAGCTACTGTAACTGTGGATACTGCTCCTGGTAATAGTATACAGGAATTAGTTGGAAGAAATCTGCAGGTACTTTGTATGTATCATCTATCTGTCTGTCTGTCATTTATTTGATTAATTTAACTTAATTAATTTAAGAATTTATATTCCACCCTTCACCAAAAGGTACCAGGTTAGGTCACAATACAAAAAGGTGAAATATATAAACTGTTAAAACATGGTTAAAATATGGGGCATGCTGTATAAGTGCCATTCAAAAGATCCTGATCTGATCCACCTGTACGCTTTCCTTTTAAGCATTGCTTATTGCATTGTTTTTCTTTTTTTCTGAGGCTAAATTTTCGTAAGCCTGTAGGCCTAACCTATTCACCTTTTATTGGCCTATGTGCAGCTGATTTCCTGTAGCTGATTCGAACCATTATCACACCTTGTCAATTTGTCTTGGGTATAAACTGAGGGAGGCCTTCATTCTTCCTTGAATAAAACACAACAAAGGTGCTCTTCGTGCCTTCCTATCGTCAGCATGCAGAGAAACTGACACCTGAGGAGAATGTATTGTGCAGAAAATATCTCTTGTGTCTGCTTTGATATCTAAACTGTAATGTGTCACTGTAATCAGACATTTCCCTGTCTTTTAACAGTCCTCTGAGAACAAAAGAATCAATTGAAAATTTGCTAGCTCTGGCTCTTTTAAGAATCCCTTTATTGTTTCTTTTCCACTCCCGCAGAGCAAAAATCAGCCCCATCGTAGGGGAGAATATAATGTTTACAGCACATTCCAGAGCCATGAACCAGAGTTCGATTACCTGAAGAGCCTAGAGATAGAGGAGAAGATCAATAAAATAAGATGGCTCCCTCAGCAAAATGCAGCCTACTTCCTTCTCTCCACCAATGGTAGGTTATGATAATGACATGCAATGCCTTGATTTCTAGCAAAATAACCTGTAGTGCTTTGGTGATTTGCAGTGATTAACTCTTGTAACCCTTTTTCAGGGTAGGTAAATACTGTTGGTTCAGATTACTTTATGCAGATAGAGCAAATGCAGCAAACAGTGACTGAAATAAGGCACTTAAAAACAATAATAAAGCCCAACAAACAGTTTGTATTAGATCTTCAGTGGAGGTCCTGATGACAACAGTATTTCTGCACAGAAGTCTATATCAGAAAATATACAGGTTTGCCTTGGAAAGTGATAATTTCTCCCATTTGCCTTGTAGTAATGAGTTCTAAAAGGTGTCATATAACCTCAGTCTTCCCCATGTCTGCTTTGTTTCATTGTCTGCTTCTGTGATCCAACATTTGAACCCAGGATACGTCTGTCTGGGCAGCTTTGTTTTTTCTTGCAAGCACAACATGGCCTTGGGTACTGAGAAACCTTCAGACTGAGTTCAATAGCATGTGGCGAGCTAATGGCCACTACATGGCCTAGCCCTAATCCCTGCGGGCCAGTGTACCAGCAGTGGGTGGAGTCTCTCTTGGTCCAATTTATGATGTAGAAAGGAAACCATGGTCTACATTGTAGATTAGCCCAAAGGTAAGTCTCTTATACAGTGTACTTAATAGATACTGAAAAATAAGATGAACAAAGTTCACATTTTTATGAGATATTACACAGACTAAATATATCTGAGTCAAGACAGACTTTATTCTCAAAGAAAAGAATGTTTGCAAACAGATTTATCGGTTAAATTGTAAGGGTAAATGGAGGACTAATCTGAAGAACCTTTCTGATGTATAGTACCCTATTTTAGAAAGTACAGATAGCATATCTGGTAGCTCAGAGATAAGGAAGTCATCACTGCTCTAGTCTTTGCCTGGTTCAGTCTTCAGTGCTCCTGCTTATTTAAGACAGATAAATGCAATGACCAGGTGTTAACATCCCCAAAGTTATTTGGCCTCATGACTCTGATAAGGACATTTTGGCATATGACATATCTGTTGTAATAGTAAGGAAAGGATGAAGTATCCTTAGTATGTTCCACTTATGTTTACACTTCATGTTATATTCAGATAAATAAAATGAGGACTCAGTGATGTTAGTAGGATGAATGAAACCTTAAGATGGATGTGACTTAATTACTAGAGAGGAGTAAGGAGGGGTCTAATTGTCTTTCATAGTCACCTTACTTTGTGTTACAGAATTTACCCTATTGATCATTGTAATAAAATTCTGAGACTTATTAAATTCATTTGGGGGAGAGACTCACTGAAACACAATGAAGATTAATTATGTAGCCTAATGTTCCGTTAATTGAGTTTTTAAATAGTTTCTTTATTAACAGGGATATTATGTTTCTATTTAGGAAATAGTTTTTATATGCTAGAAATCCCACAAAATTATTCAGATTTCCACTCAGCCTTTTATTGTTAAATATTCCTTTGTTATTGTTATCATAACACGTGGAAGGCCAAAATGAATGAATACTCATAACCCCCCAAATCCAGAAGTCAACCAAACTCTTCAGAAAGAAAGGGGGAGGAATAAAGATGAAAGGCTGCTGAGAGCGACGACAAACTGCTGATAAAACACCCGCCAGGTGGAGGAAAAGAAAACACCATTATTCAGGATAAAAGCCACATGTTTCTGAGTCTCTTTTCCTAAAGGACTTTGTGGCACAGAATAAATAGCATGACAGCAAAATGATGAAGCCAGTGGAAATATCCACCTGCCAGGCAAGCTGGTAATTGTGGAATTTAGCATGGATATACCATTAATGATAAAATGTCAAGTTTTATTCCGTTCCCTGGAAGGAGAAAGTTGAAACTGACTTTTGAGTAAATCACAGACATGATTGCTCTTCTTTCTGGGTCACATTTGGTCACTTTTTTTCCACTTGCAGTATAATCTGTTGCAATCAAAGCTCAGCTGAAGCACTTAGCTATTTTGTAACTCTGTTTTCTGTGGGATATTGCACATGCTGGTTTTCATGTTTAGGCTGTCCACTTCTCCTCTTACAAACACAAATAATCTATCTTGACAAATGCAGTGTAAATTGTCCAGTTTTAGAGTCCAGATTATAATTAGTCGTCTTTTTCGGACAAGACACTACAATCTGATTCATATTTCACAATCTGGTTGAAATATTCAGACACCATAGTTAACTGAATCAAGTCATTAATTCTTTCGTCAAAGAGCAGAATGTCTGCTGATGTGCAGTTTTGAAGGAGATCAAAGATGATTTGTTATAATTGTCCTTTATTAATTTTGTATAGATGAGAGATTGTGCTACAGAGAGATCAAATGTCTTCCTCCAGAAACAACGGTCCAAAGAAAGGATTGTAGTGAATTAAGACACTATTAATGGGCAACAGTATAAATATTAAAAAGTTGACATAATTATTATCTTAGGTTGTATGCAGATGGGCAATTGAAGGGTGATTACTGGGACAGGAGATGTGGGATTTGATATGGAGGAGCAGTGTTAAGTCAGCTTCATTTGCTTACTACTTCTACTACTATCACTACTACTTATAATAATTCAGGTTAAAGATATAAATAATAGAATGGTGAAAACAAGAACGCAATATTAAAAACTCAACAGTGACAGATTCTCCACATAGTGCATTAACTGAAGTTTATATTTGGTAATTCTATGAGTAGTTAACCTGAACATTACATTATTAATTAATACATACATTCATCAGGAGCTATGACCAAAGACTGATAAAGAAACATAATCCACACAAGACAAGAGATAAGTGAAGGGTTAAATAGCCTACATAGAACCAAGGGGTACGTTCTTAACTATCTAGACCTATCAGGATAAAACAAAGCGGCAAGCTGAGAACTGTGACTGAACCAATGTTAGGCTGGTGGTAATAAAGAAACTTCCAGAATTCTGGATCTTTCAGTTCCCCTGCGCTCTTAAAAGGACTCTCATACCCAAATGTGTAATGGTGAATACTCAAGAGGGCATTGAAAAGGGGTCATGGAGATGATTATATAATGATTGTTTCCACTTCCAAGGAGTACCATGCCAGCAAATTCCATTTGCCTCACTGTGGCTTCTGGTTGCTGCTGTGAAGGAACAAAAGCAGGCCAGCCGTGGAGGTCTGGGGAATGGCTGAAAGCAGGTGAATACCATGCTTCTGGAACACCCTCTGGAGCGGACCAAATGCCTTTGAGAATAGTGCTTTATAGTGACAATTATCACAGCTTTTTATGAGTCCAGAGCTGTGTCTATACATACAGAAGGAACAACTTTACATTAACATTTTGTGTCGGTTATTTTAATGATATTCAAACAGAAAAGTCTAGGTGGAGCCCAAATTTGACTCATTTTTGGTTTTGTTTCTTTAAGAGTATTTTTATTTTATTATTTTACTAAATTTTTCTGAAGACTCCTCTTCAGTTTTTCACTGTTCCATTGTAAGGAGAGCAGTGCCTGTGTCTTTCTGCTTCTGGAGCAGCTCAGAGGTCTTCAAAGGGGGAAAAGAGGGTGACAGCCTAGATTGCTAGAAGGGAGGGCACATTCTCCAGTTATTGTCGCTTTCCTTCTCATGTGCCTCCTCTCAAAGAGAAAGATTAGTTGTAGTTTTGTATTCTTTTTTGTTTGCTTTCCATAAAGTTATATCTACACATCCAAAAGGAATCACAATTACAACTTTTTTTCTTTGAGGTTTTTTTGTTTCTATGTATTTGTTTTGTCACAGTTTTCTCAAGACATGTTGAAACCTATGGAAAGCAGAGCTATAGTGAAAAGTATAGTAAAAAGCAGGGATGGTTTTCACTACCAAATAGTAGCCTCATATGAACATAGGTAACAGTAGTTATATTAGCGAAAATTGGGTCAGTGGAGGAGTCTTGCAAAAATAATCTTGGCAGGCACAGAAGCAGGCAGATAACCTGCTGAGCAAAATGCTAAGTGTTTCCAGTTCAAGAACTGGGCAGAAAGTCAAAGACAGGCTATATGAAGAGGATAGTAAAAGAAACTCATTAACAAATTACTCATGGCCAAAAAAAGAAACATTTGTATTTTTAGCAACAAAAATACTGGAAAAAATACTTCCATTTATCACAGTCAGAGTATGCAAGTGCTTGGCTGCAAAACAATGTCTTCTGTGGATCCCACCCATCTCTCCAGGGAAGTGTACTTTGAGTTTTGGCTATTAAACTCTTTTCCTGAAATTTAAATTTATGCTTAAAAACAGGAGTAAGTACAGACCACTTAATGTGGATTAATTTAAGGGTTTGGTTGGTTACTCAAACCAGAAGAGTTAGTTCAAATTCTTAGATGCTGTAAACAAATATGCATTGGAGCATTTGGTTGAGGAAAACCTGAGATGGCAAACTCCTTCCTTCAGGGAGCTTGGCTGCTGTTTAAAACCACAGTAATAAAAGCTCAGTCACAATATATACCGAAAATATAGAAAAGGACCTTCGAGGCCAAGAAGAGGCCATGGTTAAAGAGAGTGGTCATGAAAACATGGGCAAGAAAACATCTTTTAAGAAGTGAAAGTCTTATCCTAATGAAGAAAACAAAGGAGATACTAGGTTTCTGCCAGAAGTTCAGGCTTCCTATTATAAGCTGCATATGTTCAATAAAAGGAGGAGGTTGTTTGGCAGCTCTCCACTTTATTAATGAAGTTTGAAGTCTGTTTTCCCATTCACAAATGCAGATGACTTTGTTTTGGGACAGCTGGCCAAACTACTTCAGTCAACACAGTACAAGCTGGAGCGGTCCAGCTTCCTTAGGTGAGGAAATGCACTGACAGTGTGATCGAATGCACTCATATTGGGTGCCTCAGGAGTCAAAGATTTGGATACAAATTCTTGAAAATCTTTTGATTTCTGCAGAGGTGTTATACAAGTCACAAGCCTGCATGTGCAGTTTCCCAAGCATAAAATGAAAACTGCAGTAGATGGGGGTTTTTACATAAGAACAAAAGAGAGGCCCTGCTGGATCAGGCCATAGCCCATCTAGTCCAGCATCCTGTCGCACACAGTGGCCCACCAAATGCTCATGGGCATCTCAAAAAAATTCAATGATTGCAAAATAAAATGTACTATGTACGTTTTCTTTTTGAAGTAAACCTTATTTAATAGTCAGTTTATAGTTATTCAAAAGCATTTTATCTGGTTATAACATGCTTGTATAACTTCATTCTCTTCCAGATAAAACTGTGAAACTATGGAAAGTCAGTGAACGTGACAAGAGACCAGAGGGCTACAATCTCAAAGATGAAGATGGGCGGCTCCGTGATCCGTCCACAATTACTACATTACGGGTAGGGCTTCTCTTGTAACAAGAGCAGACTGTAAAAGGTGTTGTTTCGGATAGTATACATGATCCTTGAGTTCTGTGTTAACATTCACACTGGCTTGCTAAGAACTTCTGTGTGAAGCACTCTTGATATTTCGGTCAGGAAGACCCTGGCTTTGCTCTTCTTTGAATTCTGTGGATTCTTTCAAGTGAACAACACAAATACAGTGTCCTACCTGGTTTTGAGGTATGTCTGTCTAAGCATATGGGACAGTTTCCTAAGAAAGAGGCTCTTCTTTCCATACTCTAGTGGGTGTTAAGAGAGGCCCCGCCTGTTCCTTGCAAATTCCACCCAAACAGAATGGAACACAAACTGGACGAAAATGGTTGATGAGGTCTAGTGGGGTGCTAGAGCCCTGGCCTAGAACAGCATGCCATGGGTAGAAGGTACATATTCTAGTATGTGGGAGGGCATGTTGGCAGCACAGCAGGCCTTCATTTCAAGTTTTTAAAGATGAAGGGGTACAAATCAGCCTAGCGTCTGAAAGCCCCACACCCCCAGGAACTCTGAAGACCAGGAACTTTAATTCCTGGCCTTCAGAGGACCCAGTACTAACTCTAAAACTGATGCAGCCTTCAGATATCGTGATGGGGGCTGGTACAAGACTGGCTGTCCCATGGCAACAAGAGTCTGTCCCCTACTTGGATGGGTTGTGTGTCCCAAGCTAGAGCAGAACACTCTGCCCTGGAATACTAAAGATAAGTACAAATATGATTTAGTATTAGTCTGCATCCACATAGATGACAGAAGGAACATGATGGAGTCCTAAGAGATGTGGTTTCTGCATGCCAGTTGCCTTCCTTTGGAATACTTGAAGACCGACACGCACCTTCAAAAATGGCCTTCCCACAGAGTGCCCAAAATGGCCAGTTTCCAAAGTTATTTCTGGAATGATGAAAAAGACATCTGAGTGGAAACATCAGAGAGAAGACAACATGAGGACCCAATGGGTCTCACTTTTTCAGGACATTTTTTGGAGGTGGGCGCCTCTGGCATTTGACTGCCAAAAATGTGGATGCAGCCTTAGTCTTGTGGGTGTTTCTGCACTGGCCGCCAAGAAACAGATTAAAGAAAATATGTTTCCCAGTGATCCATCCTCTGGAGTATCTGTCCAAAATAGGGACAGATCCGAGGAGGCCTCCCGCATCCGCACATGCTCGGGGAGGATGAATCCTGAGGGCCGGATCTTCTGGGTGCTGTGCAGAGGCCGCAGCACCCATTCCCAAATGCAGCCGGCCTCCCACGCTGCCAGCGCTGCCCCCGGAGCTGCAGGACTGAAGCATTCAGCTGCCAGTCATCCCGCGTTTCCACCGGGTTGCAGGGAAAGGCTCTGGAGGCAGCCTGGCCTGCTTCCACCTTTCCCAAGATGGCAGCTGCCGGCACATCCACCCCCTCGCCTCTTCATTTGTGGAAGCGTCCTGCTTCCAAACAGATCAGGGCGAGGGGATGGATTGAAGACCCTAATTTTCCAGGTCTTCCCAGAGAATGGATTTTTCGGCGGCGATACCCTATTAGGGTTGGATCTCACATGCCACTGTGCGAAAGCAGCCCCTGGAAGGGTCCTGGATCTGTCCTCCAGTGCGGAAGGTAAGTTTTCTATGTGTCCTTTATGTGTCTTGTATGTGTTCTTAATGAGGTTTCCACAGCCAGTGCGGAAACACCCCAAGTCTCAGTGGAAATTTACAGTGTAAAGAATTCTGTATTCTACAAAGCCTTTTGTTTTCACCTATCTTTTGCCACCAAACGTTATAGGGATGCATAAATTTGATTTTGTTTTTTAAAAATGAAATCTGTTCCGCATTCTTTTGGGAATACAAAACAGTGTTAAGAAGTCCCTTGGGTGGCTTTTTGTAGCAGTTTATACTTTATTCAGAGATGTTAATTCATTGCGTGATGGCATTGTTTCTTTCTTCAAAGTGCATTAGAGATAACTGAACAGCACTGAAATGTGTTGCTTGATGGTTTCTTTCAAAGTTGATCAAAGCATGTTGTCTCTAGAAGGAAAACTAGTTAAAGATTGGCATTTGAAAAGTTGTTCTGTGGTGGTTTGGGGGTATTTGATTGAGGAAGATTTGACTGATGTAGGAATTCCTATGTTCCTGTGTTCAGAGTACTGGACAGTCACATAAGAAGCTCCATGCAGTCTGTAATGGTGCCTCCAGACATGTGCCAAAGTATCAAAATCCCTTTGCTCCTTTGATCGCCAGCAGTATCCCCTGCAATTCCCCACCCCCACCCCGGGAAGTTAAAAGCTGTGAATTAAACAGCAGCTTTTAAATTCTGAGATTCTGGAGATGCTGTGGGGTACTGCAGGTGATCAAAGGAACAGTTCTCAGGAAGCAGCTGAGAATTTCCTTCTCAGATGGCTCCAGTAGAATACACGCATGGGTTATTCCCGCTGCAGTTTCCCATCGTCCCGTCTGTCTGGTGGGCAGCAGCTGTGAGGGGAATTCACAGCTTTTGTCCCATCTGGGCGCACTGTTAGGGTTGATTGCAGATAATGCTTTTGAACTTGAAAGATTAACATGGCATTTGAAGAATGATGTTAAATTTTCCTGATGTGTTTCTGGTTTAGTCTTATAGCTTTCAATGGTATTTTCCCTAATGGCTGATTTTGTATTAATTTTTGGTTTAACATATGTTGCTTTGGTTTAACCATCTCAGTTTTGAATAGATTTTTTAGAGACCCATCTTTAACATCTATAGTTTCATTGTCACCCAGGCAGGGGTGGCTTGCTAGTGTGGGCGGGAGGGTGCACGAACACCCTGGGCCATGAGGGCAAATACAATGCATTATAGCTTGTTCCACCCATCAGCAGCTTTCCACTCCCTCTATTGGTTCAAGGCGCTTTTTTTTATTGCTGGATGAGCGCTGTCAGAGAGCGCCGCTCTGACAAAGCTGATTGGTGGAACAAGATATGCTCCTCCTTCCTTCTGTGTGTGTGCGCCTGGCGGTTGCCGCCGCCATTTCTGGAGAGACGGCAGGAGCGAAGGAGCCAAGGTAAGTTGCTCCCTTTGCCCCTAAGCTTAGCTTTTTACCTCCCCTTTTTACCTTCTCCTCTCTCCCTCTGCGCTCTCTGTGTCGCGTCCCTCCCTTTCTCCCTCCCCATTCCCTACCTAGGAGTAGGTCCTCCTTTCCCACGTGGCCACCATGTGGAGGGCCGGTTCTAATCTCTCTCTCTCTGTCAGTGGTGAGCAGGTCTCCTTTGTCAGCAACAAGGCAGGCTGCCAAGAAAGAGAGAGAGGTGACATCGTCACCTCTTTGCTGCCACCACTGCCCCAACCAAGCCAGTGGC
>MTQE01002208.1:67762724-67777635 GCA_014337955.1 Aspidoscelis marmoratus
CCCCACCTTTCCTGTGAACACCCAGCCCTGAAGTCCACCAGCTGCCACTGCTCCCAGGCCAACAAGCACATTTAGCAAATTCCAACAAGCAAAAAAATATATATTACCCACATTGTCCCTTCTAGGCTGTTTTGCAAAGCTGTGAAAATATTTTTTTACTTCAGAATGTGTTTTTTGCTGTCATATTAAATATGGCATTTGGGAGCCTATTATAAGAATTGCTCAAAGATCCTGGATTACTAGGCACAAGCAGAGGTGAGCTGACAGTTGTTATTAACTTGTTTTTGTTCTTCATAAAAGTGCTATCAAAAGCATAGTATTCAAAGATTTTATACTCTGTGTCCTAGCACATTAGGAAAATATGGACCAAACATGTAAAAGGCATAGTGCTGGCATCTTTATTTTGGCTAGATCTTTGTGGAGGTTCTTCATATGTTAATGATGTACATTTGAGGCTATGATCATGGGGGGGGGATCACCTCTGAGGTACCTCAGTCAAGGTGTCAAGGTGGCATTGTTAAGAACATAAGAGAAGCCTTGCTGGATCAGGCCACAGCCCATCTAGTCCAGCATCCTGTCGCACACAGTGGCCCACCAAATGCCATGGGCATCTCAAGGAGAGACAAGGACAAACCTTCTCCTGCTCTCGAGTCCCAGCAGATGGCCTTATAAGCACCCCAGTCTGGTCCTCCCCCTCTCCGGAACATTATGCACTAGAAAAGGTGGAGGAGAGAAGGGATAGAACCCAAAGGCTACACACTGTCTCTCTGAGGAGCCTCTAAAGTGCCTTTTGTTTTGTCTGAACACAGCCTGGGCCCAGGTGATTGAGACTGTTGTTCTGACCCTTGCCCACAAACATCTAAAACAGTGAGGTTACATCTCATGTAAAGAAATATCCACTGAATGCAGTGTCAGTTTGTTCTGGGTAAACATTTATAGACTTGCATTGCAAGAGAATGAACTTTAAAAAAACCCCTGCATAGGTTATATGAGCCAGTTTGGTCTTGTGGTTAGAATGTTGGTCTCTTATCTGGTAGTCTCCCAGTTTGATTCCTCATTCCTCCATGAAGCCAGCCAGATGATCTTGTGCTTGTCACAGATCTCTTTCTGAGTTCTTACAGCACCACCTACCTCACAGGGTGTCTGTTGTGGGGAGAAGAACAGAAGATTTTTCAGCCACTTTCAGTCCCCTTAAAAGGGAGAAAAAAGTGGGATATAAAACCCAACTCTTCTTCTTAACATGCTGTTGACTGTAGCACAGTCAGTTTGTTTTCACATAAGTTGTGTTTTTAAAATCTTGGAAGTTATTTTGACAGTCTCTGGGAGACTATGGTATATGAAACAAGAGAGTTCATTAAATTGTGTGTGTATGTGATAAAGATACTTGTGGATATTGTACTGGACCAGTTGGCATCTATGAACTGGTACTGGTACTAGGCAGTCTCAAGTCCTGACAGCCATCACTGTTTTTAGCATTTGCAAGTTGCAAATTTATCAAACCTGGTCTTTTTGTGGTGTTATGGATAGGTAATGGGTACATGCAAAGGCAGCTGTACATTGAGGCCACAGCCTTGGCAGTAGATTTTTAGTTCCTATTAAGTGTAGTAACGTTGGAGGCAGATGGATGTTAAGAAAGCCTCCTCAGACAGGAGGATAGTGTTTAATTAAACTGAAACTATGCAGGAACTTTGCAGGATCATACCTCTATATGCATTGAAATGTAAAATGCATTAATTAGGTGGTATACTGTAGTGCAAGGAAAGGAGCAGTTCAGGGTGTAGATGTCTGCATGTGGAATGCTTGAAAGATCATTTACCATCCCATACATAGATTCATAGAGTTGGAAGGGACCTCTAGAGTTGTCGAGTCCAACCCCGGCTCAATGCATGAATTCCTAAACTATCCCAGACAGATGTAGGTCCAGCCTCTGCTTGAAGACCTCCAGTGAAAAAGAACTTGCTACTTCCCATGGCAACCTCTTCCATTAACTGATCACCCTCACTGTCAGGAAGTTTTTCATAATGTCTAATCTGTATTTATTCCCTTGAAGTTTCATACCATTGTTTCTAGTCCTCCCACCTTGTGTACGTGAGAATAGGAACGATCCCTCTGCACTGCACGTGGAAAACCTTTAGGACTCCTGGGCTGAGTGACAGCTTATTCCTATTTGCAGTATTTGATGGTTGAAGTTGGGTCATCTGGAGGAGTGGTGTGGGCTTCACTGCACACTTGCTTCACGGGGATGCTCGTGACACTCCATCTGTTACTGTTACCCAGCTTCACCAGGAGTTGCTAAGGAGCTCTTGGATGCAGTTTTTCATACATTCTTCTGGTGAAAAATGTTGTATGTAAGTGGGGTGGGACACCTGCAGCTGCATAAATATTCACTGCATTGCAGTTGCCATGACAATGGCCTGGTGTGCAGCAGAAGTTGCTGTTGCCATGGTAATTAATGCAGCTGGGTCAAGATGGATCATCTGCAGGAAGGAAGATTGAAAGTGGGTTAAACTTTGGTGTAGCTGGGCCGTTCAGAAATGTGGTATCTTGCTGTCATAGCATGTGGGCCCTTTCGCACTTTGCTTCCCATCCCTGGCAAGCAAAGACCAAAAATGACCTAAGTATCTACTAAGCATCTGCACATGCAGATACTCGGTGCGTACTTAATCCTCCTCAACCCTTACCTTCAATGCCAATGGCCATGTCTGGATCTTGGTGCTCGTGCTAGCACACCTGCAAGGCACCATCACCAGGGGAACCGGGCCACACAGCATGCCCTTGTGATATGTCCAGCACTGGAAGAGAACTGGCTCTGGTGCTTGGGAAAGGTAGGTGCATGCAGGGTGAGCTCCTGTGCAGAAGGAGCCATCGCTGGTTACGGAATGGCTCCTTCAAGTGACTGGGAGCTCACTCCGCATGGACTGCTGGGCCAAGTGCAAATTTGCCCTGTGTATTTAAACACAATCACTCCTTTAACATGTCTAGTTCTCTTTGCTCAGTGCTCATTTCTCCCCCTCCAGAGGATCTTTGCACAGAAGTCTCAAGAGCAAATGTTTAACATCCAGTGAAAATCATTTATACTTTTCTGCGTGAGTGTGAGAGAGAGTTCACCTTTTGGACCAAATCAAGTACTTTGGGTCATGAACCTCAAGACACTGAAGAGAGTGCTGGCAGCCATTTGTTTGCAGTCTGGCATCCCAGAATCAGAACTACAGTTTTTATTCTTTATTAGCCACAGAGCCTGACTACACCCAGGTTTCCGTCCACCTTTGACGATTGGGCCTAACTTCAGAAGTGAGGGACAAAAGTTCTTAGCCTCAAAAATTGTCAGCTGGTGCAGGGCTCTAATCACCCCTTAGGCTGATCTGGCTGTCCGTGTATGTATAACTGGCCTGGCCTGCAGCTGGAAATGCTTGGTAGGCTGCTTTAAAGTGACCTTGGAATGATCTTTGGCACAGTTTTCTTGTTGAGGGGTACTCCAATGTTAAGGCTTATGTGGGCTTTAAGACTCTAGCATGCAGATGCTCCCCTGGTGGCAGCTGGTACCATCTTAACAGCTGTGAAGGAGGGTGGAATCCTGGAACATTTTCTACCCTCCTCCTGGGAGCATGCACAGTCAAGCCTCTCAAATGCTTTTGAACAGCATACCAGAGCAGCAGCTTTCTTTAGGGGCTAAAGGCACATTCCAACCGGTTTTTATCTGCCTTTCACAAATAGTATCTTTAGGGATGGATTATGTGGAAGCACAGCAGCTCATCGCTTAGCTGATGTAATCTCAAAGGTGGACGGAAACCTGGGTGTAGTCAGACTCTGTGGCTAATAAAGAATAAAAACTGTAGTTCTGATTCTGGGATGCCAGACTGCAAACAAAGATCTTTCTTGTGCTTCGTATTTTCAACAGAGATTTTAAAAAGTATTTGATTATAGCTTCAGTTCCTGCCTTTGCTCTCTTCCCTTACTTAATATTATGATGGATTGAAGTTTCTTCTTATTCAGCTCTTACTCCCTTTCCTTAACCTTATTTTAAGACCCATTACATTATTGGGTGTTTAGGGATCTGTGAAGGTCAAGGAGTGGGAAGAGAATCTGATCAGCAGAATACAGGGGATTCTTTTCTTGCCTCTGGTTCAGTGATGTATCACTGTCAGAAAGATTTCTCCCACTGACCAAAGTGAATTTTTCCTGAACAACAAATGGTGTACATTGGGGGAACTTCTAATGGCTCAAACCTTTTGGCTGCTGAACCAATAAAGGAAAGATACATTGGCCACTGGACCAGAGCTGATTTATGTTGTGATAGTTTTAACTGTAGCCTTATGACACCCTGAAGACAAATTTTTCTACAATGATGCAAGTTTTCATGGACTAGAGTCCAAACAAATAAGGAAAGTGACCTCCACGGGATGTGGTTGTGGAGAAGAAAAAAAATGTAAATAATGGTATAAATATTTCTTTAAAAGACTCTGATAATTGCATTAAAGATTAAATGAACATGAGCATAGCTTTTAGAATAACTGACAAAATGAACATCTAGCATTAGTTAATTAACATCAGAAAAACCAGTAGGAAACTGTTGTCACTAATCAACCCCAGGTGACAGAAGTGAACTCCATGATACACACCAATGATGTTTACATTCCACATGTTTGATGAAGCAGATGCTAATGTGTATTTGTTGTGCATGCGTGTGTAATATGTTAATTTTCCTTGCACCATAAAATGTTTTTCTGCAACAAACTAACACTCATAAAACCTTTAGTAGAATGTTGGGTACAGTTAAAAAATGTGTTTCAGGTTCATAACTTACAGTGTGCACTTCACACTCCCTCCCATCCTGACATTTATAGTAGATAATCCTGAGGGAATGCCTAACCACTACTTAAAAGCACTTTCAAGCAGTAATGTACTTTCTAAATGCCAAAGCTGATGGTTCTTATTATGTGCCACAGGTAATATTATCAATCTGTAAGAGTAAAAGATTAGGGTGTCTCTTGGCAAACTCTGTGGCTTAGAGAATGGGATGGATGTTTAAAGCTTTTTAGCCACTTCCCTGCATCTTTGCATATGTATGCAATGACATTTTAGAGGAATCATCTTCCAGAAAGATCAACAACAGTTTGAGAGCCTCTTTTATGAAACATCTCACTTTACTGCAACCATGTCTTAATCAATGTGATGCCTATTTTTAAAATGTTCTTTCCAAAAGCTGCCTGTGTAAATGGTGCACTCAAAGCTAGAAGATACAAAGGCCCTTTCTGCAGTTGCCTGCTATTCATCTAGGATCAGTAGGTATGGAATAGCTCAGCTGGGATGGGATGGGATCAGCACTACTTACATTGATGACATGGAGCCAGATTAATACAGATTGCAGCTGCAAAGCTTGCACAAACTTCACATATGCCTCCAAAGAACATGAATTGTACAACCGACTGTACAAGGAAACCCATCAATAGGGCATGAGCTCACAACTAGCTGGACTCACAGTCTTCCAGTAGCTGGCTTTCAGTGGTAAATTCAGAGGTAAACTGTCTCCCATTACAGAGGCATTCACCATGTCATCAGGGCTAATAGCCATTGATTGCCCTGACTAAAAGAACTTAAGAAGAACACTTGGGAACAATCAAATCAATGACAGTTTCTACCTCACGATTTTGAAGTGAGGTTACAGCCTCAATATTAATAGTAGCCATTCCCACACAGTATCCAGAAAACTCTCATGTTCTTCAAAGGTAGATTCTTTCATTCAATGAGTCTCACACTGCTGTGGTTGGGGTACTATCACCATAACTTTAAATTTCACCAGAGAATGGTCTACCCCTTTTCTGTGGCAAAGAGCAGGTTGAGAGTATGCTGGTCACGTGTTGGTTCCAAGATATAGTGAGGCAGTCCCTTGGTTGCTGAGGATGCCATCAGGTAACTGTGATGGTTTCCCTTTAACATCCTCTCAGGTGTAAAAACTGCTGAATCAGTGGGTGTGTGGAAGGATAAAACTGTATATAACAAAAGGCAAGGAGGTTGGGAGAGGAGGGCAGTGAGAGAAAGGGGAGGGGAGAAGAGACAGAGAAAGATGCCCAGGAACAGGAGTTCCAGAAATGGCAAAGCTCTGGCCAAGGAAGGTTTGGAGAAGGTGAGACAGAAGGTGGAGGCTGAATAGGGAAGGTGGAGAGACAAGAGGCCTTATTCACACAAGGCTCTCTCAAATGTGAGTAGAACACCCTGGGACGGAGAATTCGCTCTGCTGGGCATTCACTCTGCATTTGCCCATCCCATCCCAGGGCACCTTACTCGCGTTCCAGGTGCAGAGCACAAAATTGCATTCTACACCCGTTCTCGACTGTCGCGGGCTGCCCCACAGCTGTATGGGAGGGAGAGCATTCGTACTTTCCCTCCTGAACAGCTGTGGGCCCTGCCCCCTGCTGCCACGATTGGGCCAAAAACAGCTCAACAGTTGGCAGGTCCACACAATTAACTCACCTTGCTAGGCCCGGGGTGCTCTTCGTGCGGCCTGGAGAGTGA
Source organism: Aspidoscelis marmoratus (assembly GCA_014337955.1). Taxonomy (NCBI): domain Eukaryota; kingdom Metazoa; phylum Chordata; class Lepidosauria; order Squamata; family Teiidae; genus Aspidoscelis; species Aspidoscelis marmoratus. Next base: position 67,769,238 of record MTQE01002208.1, read on the forward strand.
TCTGCTGCTCTCTGCACAGGCATATGCTCCAGTAGACCGACCTCATGCTGACAGGTCAGGTGAGTGTGGGGCCAAGCTATTGGGAGCACCACGCCTGCACAGACTGTGGTACATTGCTTCCCAGGCTGCGTGAGGAGCACCTTGTGCCTGCCGAGGTAAGTCGTCACGTGTGGGGGTGGGTGGCTTGACCCCCTGGGTGCTGCTGGGCACCTAGGGGTTCGCTGCCAGCCACTGCAGTCTGATTGGGACTGCAGCAGTTGGCAGGACACCAGTGCATCCTCAGTTCGGTCCCCCCACCCCACCCCTTTCAAGGGTGGGGGGAGACCAGACTGATGATGTCTTTGGCTGGGGTGATGTGCTGCTCCATGCGGTAGACCAGCATGGAGCAGCACATCTACCAGCCCATTGGGTCACATCTTCGGCCTCTGCGAGGGCTCAGCTGCCTAGATTTACCCGGGGAAGCATGTGCCTGCGCAGGCACAGATAACTGGCCAATCAGAACCAGTGGCACACACAGACACACAACGCTGCTGGCCGGGCCTGCCACTTCAAAAAAGGTGGCGACAAGGTGTGTCTAGGGAGGCGTGCACCCCGGGGTGGGGGTGCCTGGGGTGGGGGGTTCCTGCAAGTTCTAGCTGACCAGATCAGGTCAGCTCGAGCCTGCAGGAACCTGGGAAGGGACGGAACCAGCCTGCCCACCCCTGGGTCAATAGTAATCCAATGGCGGCAGGCCTGGGAGGAGCATCCTGCACCCCCACCAGCCTTTTTGGACTAGGCTACACAGGGATGTATTCCCCTTTTACACCTAGGCAGGTAGGAATGTGTCCCCATGTGTCCTAGCCTTCAAAAAGGCCGAAAGTTTCCTGAGGCTGTTCTGAGTCACCATCCAAAGACAAGCCTAAATGCTGCTGAAGGTCAGTTGGAGGAGGAGTGACTTTGGGGAGGGAAGAGAGTAATCTTCCAGAAATGTATATAAACAAAGTCCCTAGAGCACTAGCACTGTGTATACAGCACACCCTGGGCACTATTAAATCAAGAAAAAACAAACTTCTGTTTTTGCTGTCTCTCTCCTCTTTGCTTGCAAGTCTCACCTCCTGGGGAAATCCAAAGAACCAACCGTGGCACTTTAACACCTCGTGCAATAGCAGTAACCAGCCAAATAAGGATCCTCAGAGAATGATATCCTCTAGCAATACCATGCAGAAGATTTGCAACGTCATATCTGAGGCAACTTCAAGTAGTTCAGACTAGAAGGCTGTTGCTCCCGGGGGGGGGGGGTAGCATACCACCAGCACCAGGAAGTGTCCATCACACAGTTATAGAACAGATCAGATGTTTAGTGAGAGGGATGGAATCATTGTGGACCATGGCAACTGCCCTCCTGCCACTCTAGACTGGTGGTGCTCTCAGGTAAATAGTGGACCTACCAGCCCATCAGCCCAGAGCTCAACAACATGCACTGGTCAGCCTGCTTCATCCACAATCAAATCATGAGTGACTGACCAATTAATCATTTTGGATCAGCCTTTAATAACTGTACCCCCAGACCAGCAGAGCAGCATATAGGTATCCCCAAATACATGTCCCTGAGAGGCAGGTCATAAATAGTGATACCCTTGATCTCTGGTTAATAGCATATTGTAACGTCCAGCCAGGGTTCATCACCCTCAGCCCGATACCCGTGGCTCTCTCGCTCTCCTTTTTCTTAGTAAGCTCAGAAAGCCTTGCTCTCGTGTCTGAAATCAATCCTAGGCTGCAATGCACACTTCCCTCTTCCTCTAACAACTTTTCCTAACTGCTATCCAACTTAATTACCTGCTCTAGGGTTTATCACACATATTTATACAGATGAGAAACAAAATGGAATTATCACAGGATACATCAGAGGTTGAAGAAAAGTCCTCTAATACTGTTTTTGGCCATCTATCTTGCAGGTGGAATGAAGTGACCACAAAACTGCTTTTGATTTTATTATTTGCATCTACATTGTTTATTAAATGTTCAGAAGTTAAGATCTGTCTGCATAAAACAGCTTTTAGTAGTATTCAATAATGTAATTTACTTGTTTGTGTATAGCCAATTTTGCTCCAGTGGTGTAAATATTGATTTTATGAGCTCACAATTTAGTGTTTGTTATAAAAAATCCTGGATCTTCGAAAATTGTGTTGAATGAGTACTTCCCAGTGAGAGACCTTTAAATAACTGAGAATGCTTGACATAATCCCTAAAATCCAATAGTGCAGAGCTTATAGATATATGTTTAAACGTTAATTTTCTTATTGGGTTTTCCAAATGAAGTTTCTTACTTTTCACATTTTTTATGTACAATAAATGTATTTTCCAGTGTAGGGCATTTTTCATATTGATATTTAGCATATATCAGTCCTGGGTTGTTATTCAATCTTATTAAATATGCCAATCTAAATACTCAGTGATATAGTGGGACGCCCAGTCTCCTCTGGTTAATGTTTTTGTGTTATAGATCTAGTAAGTCTTTTTGCTTAAAATGTTTAAAAAATCAAGCATCTGAGTTATTGTTTTAATAATGGAAAACACTGGAAGTGAGGAAACATTGGCAGGGGTTGAAATTTTAAAAGGACATTGATTTCATTTTTATACTTACAGTCCTTCACTGGCCAATGCTTAACTACTTTCCTAATAATAATAAATGTTTTATTTAGCTTTCTGGGAATAATGCTCCCCAATAATTTTGAATCTTAAGTAAAGAAATTTGTCATACTTGTAGCTGAATATGGGGTTCATTTCTAAACATAATCTTTAACTTATTTAACTTCATTTCTAGACTGTAGACTTTATAAAATTCCAGTGTTTTTTGCTTTAATTTGCTTTAGGGTGGGCACATGGTAAAAATTACAGATATCAGCTGCTTAAGGACTTATTTTAATTTTCTCTTCCTTCAAATCATATGGGATCATTCCTGGAGTGATCCTAATTCATTTAACAAAAGGTTTTAAAGCTAAATCCCAGTCACAGGAAGACGTGGGCTGGATCGGTGCCATCTACAAGAATTCTTTGAAGGACTCCTGTCCAACAAATAATCAGATGTTAACTTCAGATCTCCTTCCAATATAACAGGGGAGATAACAAAACTAGCCAATTTATTCAGTTTTATATAAGAAAAATAATTGGATTTGGTTTGGGGTGAAGGACTGAAAAATATTTTCTGACTTATGGATCTTTTAATGAAATTCCCGTTTATAGTAAAAGAAAAACACAAAAGATGTATCTACAGATGTGACTGAATTGCAAGTTAAGATGAGGGAAGACCAACGGAGTAAATAAAGAATTAAAAGGGGACTCGGAGCCTCTTTTAAATTGTTGTGAAAGCAATAGACACTTCTGTACTTATTCTTTATGGTGGGAAATGGTATATGTTTTCAGGTTCTGGCCGTAAGGAGAATAGATGTCCATTTCAATCATCTCAGGCAACAAGCAATCAAGTGTCTGAAGTCCTTTGTCTCTAATAGGGTTTCTTAGTGGTAAACCTTCTACAGACCTGATTTTCTTTTCTCTTTCTGAATGCAGGCATTCCGGCCTAGTGTACCGTACAATAAAACTGCAGTCAGCCTTTTAATTTAATGAAACTAATGTCATCCAATCAGCTGAGCAAGCTTACCAATCAGTCTTGTGTCACTGTGTTGCTCTTGTAGGCAGTGGCCTTGTCTGAGCACGTAAAACATCAAGACATTCAGGGGTCTGAGGTGAATTTCTGTGTCAGTTATTGAATTGTTTGAAGGGCCTTGGAAGCAGACAGCTGGACATTCCACAAAAGGAGAGATAAGCTTCCGATTAGGTTGTGAGCTCACAGGACCTCGAAATGCAATACAGATGTCAAAACGGCCTCCAACATATAAATCATCTCTATTTCCTTTCCTGTGGCCAAAAGAGTCATGTCTGAGGTTGGCTAGTAGTGTGTGACCTTATTAAAAAGTCAGTTTCCCTTTTAAACAAGACTTTGTGCATTATTGAAGCAGGGAGGAGTAAGGTTTGCTGTCCTGAGGGAAGACATAGATGGATGGCCATAGGTTTGTTTTCTGAGCCATTTTTTTCCTTGTGACGTTTACTAACAGCCAGAGCTTGATGCGAAATTGCAAATGGTTGACCAACAACAGCTAAAATATCACAGCAACAAAGGGGAAAGCGATTATAAAAATTACTTTTGATTGTTCCTCTTCCTATTCAGTCAGTTATTGGATGCTGTCCCAGCATTCAAATCTTGACTCCACAAGGGTGGGAAAGACAAACTCCATTCTCCATATTTCCCTGCTACCACATCAGAATATGGATTCCCTTGGCGGGATTACTGGTAATTCATGATTTCTTCCCCCACCAACCAGTATCCACCAAAGCACTTCAACTCCACATCTGCCTGGTCTTTGAAGCCCGGCTCAATTTCTTTTCTTTTGTAATTGCAGTTTTGCACAACTCTGCTATTTCAAAACAGCATGCAATGAGGGTGTTGCTTCGTCTCAAACAGTGATAAGGGGTTAATGTGTGGGGTACCGGTGTGCACAAATGATTTTTTTGGCATTCAGTTCATAACAAATTGATTGTTAGAAAATTCATATTTGTTCAAATAGATCCCCTTCGAATGTGGTAGGATTCTATTCGATACGAATGTATTCATACGAATTTGTACAAATATCCAATACGAATGGATACATATCCTATACGAATGCATACATGTTGGATATGTATCCTGTATCAATGTATACATATCAGATACATATCCTATATGAGCGCATACGTATCAATGTGTATACCCAGTTTAAAGAATGTAGGAACTATTCATACGAATGTCATAACATTCAATTCATGTATGAATGTCTGGATTTGTACAAATAATGAATGTAATGAATATTTGTGTGTATCCCTAGTGTGGGGATCAATATTCATGATAGTGAAGCTAGTGGTCAGCAAATGAACTCTACCTCCCCTTCCCCCGAGACAACCACAGTGGCATGTTTCCCACAAAGATGTTGTGGGGTGTTAATAGCAAAGTGTTGCGGACCATTGTTGGAGTACGGGGACTGTGAAGCTAAATCATAGTCCAAGTATGCACCTCTATTCCCTGGCTGTTCTTGAAGATGTCTGATAGGCTGTACTGTGCTGTGCTGTCCTAAAGCCACTGAAACATAGTGCCAGTTTTGTGCAAAAGTTCCCTCTGAATGAAAATGAACTTGATTTCCCTTGTGCGTTGCCAAAGGACAATGAAGGATACATTGTTCTTGCAGGAGAAAAAAGGAGGGAGCAAACAAAGCCTAACTTCCACTGTGTCTACTCTTTTGTTCTGTCTTACCACCCTAATAGTGAGATTCTCATTATCCTGAATATAGTGCCTACAATGACGTCTGTCATTGTATGGGAAGAAATGGGGAACACGCCCCCCAAATGTATGGTTCCTTTCCAAAATGTGCTCTCAGTTTCCAAAATAAAATGGGCTAAGGACTTAATCTGAATGCAAAATAGTTCTGATTTTGGCAGTTTAGTCCAGAAAAGACACAGAAAGCCAAAATACTGTCAGGATAGTCAAAACTGAAGATGGCCTGCCAGCTGATGAAATGCTGCATCTGACCACACAGAATGAAATTGGCTTGTTGCATTTTGTGGAGTTAAACATTTGTTGCACGAGAGTCATTTCACATCTGAAGTTTCATGCATGTCTCCAGAAAATGGAATGTCCTTTCTCTTTCTCTCCTTGTGTAATTCTGTCCCACACATACACTATTTAGTGCAGTGATGGTGAACCTTTTGAGCTCAGTGTGTCAAAATTCGCAAGAAAACCTAGCTTAACTAGGGTGCTGTGTCACATCTAGAAATATCCATAATTTTGTGATATTTGTAGCTCTAGTAAAAATGTTATATTTTTGATATACCGTATTTTCCGGCGTATAAGACGACTGGGCGTATAAGACGACCCCCAACTTTTCAGTTAAAATTTAGAGTTTGGGATATACTCAACATATAAGAAGACAACACCCGGCGTATAAGACGACCCCTGACTTTTGAGAAGATTTTCCTGGGTTAAAAAGTAGTCTTATACGCCAGAAAATACAGTATGTATTTTATTAAAAGCAAAAACAAATAATTCTTTACATTTGCTAAATCTTCAATTGAAAGTTGGTATTTCGTACACTTCAAGAACAAGCAAGCACTACACGCCCTGGTGCCAGGGTGAAAAGGTGTGTCACCCAAAAGGGCTTGGCGTGTCACCTGTGACACGCGTGTCATAGGTTGGCCATCACCGATTTAGTGAGTGCATTCCTTCATTTACCTGCCCCGCAATGCAGGTGTTTCTACGGGAACTCCTGCTTGTATGCTAATGTAAAGAATTATTTGTTTTTGCTTTTAATAAAATACATATATCGAAAATATAACTTTTACTAGAGCTACAAATATCACAAAATTATTTATATTTGTAGAAGTGACACAGCACCCAAGTTAAGCTAGGTTTTCTTGCAAATTTTGACACACCGAGCTCAAAAGGTTCGCCATCACTGGGTTATGGTGACGTCAACCTGGCTTCCTATCAGGGGAGAGGGTGGGTGGGGAGAAAAAGATGCGGGTTTGCGCTGCGGCTTGCAAGGGGACAGGCACGTATGACTTGAATTCGCATTGCCCCAAACCACATGGGACGCTTTATTGCGAGTTTCAGCACACATCACAACCAAAGCAACCAACTTGCATGGGAACGTGGCCACAAAATATTTGTGATATATTTTTGCATGTCATTTGTGGGCTGCACATACACTAAAGTTGAAAAAGTGTGACTATAAATTCTTCTGATTCTTTCCTAACTTCAGAAAGACAATGCGTTGCTTATGTATCAATCCTGGAATTTTTATGGAATTTACTACCAGAAGAGGTGGTGACAGCAACCAGCCTGGATAGCTTTAAGAAAAGATTAGAGAAATTCATGAAGGACAGGTATATCAATGGATGCTGGGTATCAAGAACAGGTGATGGTTCTGCCTTTGTTTTCTGCTTGAGATACCCAGAAGCTATTGGTTGGCCTCTGTGTGAGACAGGATGCTGGACTAGATGGTCTATGGCTTGATCCATCAGAGCTCCTCTTACATTCTTAGGATTACAATAAATACGGTTTCTGTGGATTTAATGTATCAGTCCGCCTACAAATTTCTGGCTCAAGAGAAAGGCAAATATATTCATATTAGCCATTTGTCTCTGTGCCAGACAAGGTTCTCATAACCATTTGCTGTGCGAATTCATTTGCACAAAAGAAAGTTGCCCTTCCTTTCTTTTCCTTTCCCTTATCTTCCCTCTCCTCTCCTTCCCTCCCTCCCTCCCTCCCTTTCTCTCCTTTTCTTTCTTTTTGCTGCTTGTCATTGAATTTGCTCTCCTTCTCTTAAAATAAGCCAGAAAGGCATCCTCCTGCCTGTGAAATCCTCTGGGACGTGAGGAAGAAATGAAAAGTAGGTTATAGTGATGCAGTGAAAACACAACACCAAGTAATCTGGAGAGACATATCAGATGAGTGAGCAAGTAATAGATTTGCTTTGTAATAGAACAGAAGCATTGCTTGCTCTGCTTAAGTGCAAGAGATGGATATTCCCTTGCCAGTCAGACAGGCTGTTTCCAAACCCTTTCCCCAGGCTTTATTCAAAAGTTCAGTCGAGCTTACTCCCAAATCTGTTAGTGTGCAGAGAAGTGAGACCTTAATCCCCTCTGAATCAGGACAGATCAAGAAGTGCAGGAGTTTTCTCTGCTTGCTCAAAATTGTGCACACTCAAAGGCCTTCAGAATACTGAAGATGGTATTACACAGGAAGTGTAATCAAAAGCACAAAATTTTCCCTCATAATCAGAGCACAGGAAGGTGACTTGTACTAGGTCAATCCGTTGGTTCATTAGTTCATTTGTATATTATCATTGCTAATATCATGAGGAATTTTTTCTCAGCCCTATACTGTTCATGTCAGGGAGGGAAACTGAAATGATTGTATACAAAGCAAACACAATTACAGATGCTGTTCGGAGAATTTAACTTCCAGTCATTCTGGCATTGCCCCTTGCACAGATCTCCTACAAATTTGCTTACTGGCATTAGCTTGCTGGGAAATTTCAAGAGCTTGCCACACTTGCACCCTCCCCATTTTTTATTGGTTGGTTGGTTGGTTGGTTGGTATTTCTATCCCACCCTATGCCTGAAGGTCTCAGGGTGGGCACCAACCTTTAAAACAACACATTAAAAACAATGTTAAAAACAATAATACATATAAAAACATTTAAAAGATTCAGCCTATTAAAATACTAAAATAATAGTATCTGCAGTGGAGGGGGGAAGTATACTCACATCAGCCAAAGGTCAGGGCAAAGTGGTGCGTCTTCACCACCTTCCTGAATATATACAGAGAAGG
>MTQE01002208.1:67777718-67794534 GCA_014337955.1 Aspidoscelis marmoratus
AATATATACAGAGAAGGGCCATGATGCACCTCAAGGGGGAGACTATTCCATAATCTGGGGGCCATTACCGAGAAGGCCCTTTCCCAGGTGCCCAGCTGTTTCACTATTGAGGGCGGTGAGACAATCAGGAGGGCATCAGCTCCACTGAGTTAATACCACATGGATCTCACCAGACATGACAGTTAGCAGAACTATGTTTTCCTGGGGTCCCATCGCAGTGGGTTTTCATGAATTGGAACCAGTATTGCATTGAAAGGACCACACAGATATATGGCAATTACAACTCAACTGTCAGTAATATTGCATGTCTGGAACTAGTGAAAGGGTTGAAGCAGGTGACATAGCAGCATGGAGGGCTCTTGGGTGGCATGAAGACTCTCACACTCTTCACAAATGATGTTATGCCTCATTTCACTTCATATATATTATATCATGCCTTGCCATACAGTCACCCTTCAAATAACACAATTTTGCACAGCACTGGTTTGCTTTTACTGATCAAGCAAAATATGAGTTCCTTTGGATAACATGGTTCTTTAAAGGATGATTTCCCTCTTACAGAATAAAAAATGCAACTTTGTTCATTTATTGCAGTCTCAGAACCCCGCTATAATGTGTAGGATTGACTTACATTGGCAGCTGCTGCTGTTGTTGTTTGACCCAGTTAATTTTAACTGTATTTTACATTACTTTTATTGAGATTTTCAAGGGTAAAGCAGGATGGAAATATGAAGGAACAAACAAATGAATGAATGAATGCCACTTGGGGTGCTTGAGCGGAAAGAAGTGTCCTAAAAGGTTTTCTTCCGCTCGCCTTGGCATTCCTGCCACTGCTACACTGACACTCAAGAAGCTTACCTCTCTCCCCAGTGGCCTCATAAAAGGAAGTTCACTGGTTGCAGTCTTGATGGTGGCAGGTATATGCATAGGGGAAAGAGTGTAATGTTTGTGATGCTCTTCTGCTCACTTGTACAAATCTTTTCGTGCCTTTTCCTCCATCTTTGTTTTCTCTGTCATCCCCATTTATGCAGACTTCAGCCCGTTTTGAGGCATCACTTCTTTATTAATAATATCGGGGGTGATTCAGGTCATTTCCTTGCCTTTTTCCTTTATTTTTGTTGGGTTTTGTGAAGCCCTGGGCACGCGTGGCTTGGACGCGTTCAGCCGGTCTTACCGTGCAGCACGCTCCTCCCACTCATACAAATCTTGCCTTTGATAACATTCCAGAGGAAATGGTGCAGAATGGCCTCGTCATCATAACAATGAAGGTCAAGGCTACAAACTGAGACACAAGACCTGTTTTAGATAATACATATCCATCTTGACATCCTAACCAAGGGCATTGCAAATTGGATCATACACATTTTTATTTACTTATATTCACACTTACACAAAAGGATGCTAAAAGTAGAATCTATAAAATTCCGACTTTATCTGTTTGCAAGAAGAACATTTATTTCGTGGCACAGAAATTTACCACCACAACCTCGTTCTCAGCAACATTATCATTGTAATGACAGATAAGGTAATTTGAAACATTTGGCTTTTTAAAAAGAATGAAGTGCCATAAAACTCATGTGGCAGAACTAATCAATTTTGAATGATCAGATCATCATCAAACCATTGCAACCAAAGTAATTAAAAAGGGGGGGGGAACGGTTTCTTCCATTTGCAACTGGCATTTAAAATGCTTGTAAAAGAGTTCAGTAGGCACCATTTGCATGCTTAACTGATCTAGCCTAGAAATGCATTCCTTGCAAATATGAGGACTTTGTTTTTGGGACTGTGTCAGATCCATGTAAAGATTTATGCAGCGAGATGGAGCAAAATTTAGCTTTCTGTCACCAAGATAATGACGGGATACATGAGAAGAATCTTGGAACTGAAGCTGAACAGAAGTCAGCATCATGCCACATGGCTGAAAAATAGCTATTGGGAGTTTTAGACTCTATCAAAATGTTTGCACTTAATCCCAGAAACACTCTTTGGAGTTGTCAGGAATCAGATAAAATACCAAGAATAGAGGTTAAGAAGTTGACCAACACTTTTCATATTCATATTCTTCATCAACACTATTTATATTAATGCAGATGTCAAATGCATACTTTATACTTCCAGAAGTAGCTGAACATAAGGGGAGCACACTGGCTCAGGCCATAGCCATCTAGGCTTTTTCTGCACTTGGCCTTATTCAGAACAAGGCCCTGCTGTTCACATAGTAGGACAGACTATATAGGTCTGCACTGGCATGTGGACTGTAGGTTCCTATTCCAGGATATAGTCTAGAATAAGGTTCAATGAAGAAAGGGCTCTTGTGTAGCATCCTGTCTCATACAGAGGCCCACCGTTTGCTTCAGGAAATCTCAAGTAGAAGACAAACTTCTGCAAACCGCTTTTAGAGTGATCCTGCCTGTCTCTCCAACCCGGTACATAAGCATCCATTTTAGTAGCCATTGATACATTTGTTCTCCATGAATCTGTCTTTCTTAAAGCTGCCTAGTATGGTTGCTGTCACCACAAATTCTGTAGACTAATGAGACACTGTGTGGAAAAAATCCCTCCCCTTGTTGGTCCTAACTTTCTGCCTACTAGTTCTAGTGTTGTGAGATACAGAAGATAATTTTTCTATGTCCACTTTTTCTATGCTATGGATGATTCTATATACTTAAAACTGAATTGTATCATGTTGAAGGAAAACTAAGGTACCATAATGTGTGTGGTGCTAGAATAGGAACTAAGACTTGGTTTTACATGGCCTAATACTCCAGACTGCAGGTTGGCAAGAGGATGAGGTATCCCACCATCTATCACCAACCTGCTGCCCAAAAGTACTCAATGCTGGATTCTAATGTCAAACCCTTTCCAACTACTCTGAAGGCATGTTGTCTGGGGAAGTCACCTTCCTTCCCACCATGTGCTCCAAAGGTTCCCTTTCAGCAGTAGTGCATTTCTCAAAAGGCCAGGAGGTGTTTGCCCACCATTCTCCCCTCTTGCACCAGATACCATTCCAGTGTGGACGCAGCCTAAGAATTCCTGGATGCAAATCCTTGTTTAGCCTCATCGATGCCTTTCACCCTCACAGTGTTGTTCTGAAGCTATTTGGAAGAAACTATTATAGTTTCCAAATGAATGCCAGGAAAATAATGGGAATACTTTTGGACAGAGGCATTTCTGGCATTGCTTCTGGGTGCCCAGCTAGAAAGGACTGGTATACCAGCCCAAGGGTGCCATCTGCACAGCCTTTGTGGTCCAATATACCTATAGTTGTCCACTTGTGAACTACGTCACTATGTAGGATATGGTGTCATTTTGTCACCCTAGTTCATTCAGTAGCTCCATTCATTTGGGGATGGAGTGCTCAGGGGTGGGGGCTTTGCTATTCTGGCCTAGCATGCACAAGAGTCATACTCCTGGAACGCTTCTTGTGAAAATGACTAGGGTCTAAAATTCCCCTAACGGAAGTGCCACTGGATCTTTGGTTACATTTTCTCATTATAAGGGCATGCCCTCTAACATTTGAAATTCAAAAATCGATTCGAAGGAGATAATAAGACATATATATATATATATATATATGGTGGCTCCATACCCAAAATGAAATTTCACGGAAGCAGACTGCCGAACCTCAGTTCTGCCCCCCCCCCCAAATTGGATCTTGATATAGATACATAAATATATTTCCAGAATTACTGGTGGCTCATGGAGCTCTTTCACAAGGCTGGTAGAGAATGAGATTCCAGTTGGAAGCTGTTCCTTGAGAATGGTGGGAAAGGGGCAAAATTCCAAATTGGAGCCTCCCTTCGATCTCCTTAAGCTGCAAAGCATCCAAACCTGTTTCTGGGGGACTAAAGAGAGGTCTCCTATCAGATCCCATCCCATCCTCTTCTTCCTCCTCCACCCACTCAGGCCCAACCTGAAAATTCTAATGAAAGATCAGGGAGGGAAACTGGCCCCTAACTGTTTCCCTCCAGCTTTTAAAAGCTAAAGCTACACTTTCAACACTGTCTTTCCAAGTGTTTTTAACATAGCAATGAGAGGTAAGCATTAATATTAGTGGGGTTATAATGGAGGAGAAAATATTACATCTCTAAGAGAGGCAGTAAGATTGGCTCCTTTCAGATATATGATCTTACACATTTATATTTTTCTTCCAGCTGCACCTATTCCTCTCACAAAATAAAGAAGCATATTGTACTAGTATGAATAAGAGTTATGACTGTGAAATTCTTCTTTCAGGGAAAAAAAAGAAGGGAGAAAAAGAGGCATTTATTGCCTCTTTGCATTTTGTATTTGCTTTTGCCCTGGTCATGAGCTGGCTCTTTTCTCTGCTGCAAACTCATTATTCATCCATTTAATATTTGTAAACTCAGCTTGGAGCTTCCATGACCAGAATTGACCTCCTGGAATTTTTCTCCTATTCATCTGATTTTCCACAGCAATTACACTGTTGGTATCTGTGTCAAGGCGTACTGTAAAAACAATGTGCCCAACAGAATTATCAAGTGGAATTAGATTGCTGTGACTTTGCATTTGATAACACAATTGTGCTTTTGCATAATTCTCCCTGATTAGTGAAACGAGAGGAAACTATCAATCTGGCAGATGAGTTTCCGTCTGGTGGTTCATTCTTGGAGTGGAGAAATACATCAGTGGGATCACTTGAAAGAATCATAGCTTTGGGGGTTTGAATTGTTAAGCAGCCCATAAATCGATAGCTGTTGGGAGGGAGGACTGTAATTAACACGTAATACTAAAATTTTAGAATGTGTGGAAAGAAAGAGTAAATGTTACCCTTAGCTGTGTGAAGGAAACACTGTAGGAGAAAATTAAGGTATGTCTGGATGAGACTTTTTGTACCTTAGCTGAATACCTAGAGTATTCAGCTGATCATCTGAAAGAGCACCTTCTCCCATATAGACCTGCCCAAATATTGAGATCTCAAGGAGAAAGCCTTCTTGTAGTTTCTCCTGTCTCAAGAGTTGCAAGGGATAGGACAGAAAAGAGGGACTTTTCTGCGGTGGACCTCAGATTTGGTACAGCCTTCCTCATATAATTTTCAACAGCTAGTTAAAGCATACCTTCAGTGAAGTCTTTGATTTTTCGCTTCCCCTCTGAGTGTTGTCCTGCCAGGGTGGGAAGGAGGAAAGGTGGGATTATATTTTAAATATGTTTAGTGATGCACTAAAAAGTGGTATGGGACATGGGGAGAATGCACAGCATTGTCATGGCAAAATGTGTGAAGAGGTGTGCACTTATTATAGATGTCAGTTCACCAAGATAAGAGGACAAAAGAAATGGCTTTGAACTAATCATTTGGACAATAATACACTATGTAGCAATTTCTCAATGCATTGTGCATGGTCAAGGAGTTTTTTTCCACGTGCCACATGAACTATGCATCCTAATCTAGCCCTTTGTGCTGCAGCCATAGAACACTTATTACGCAGGAATTTTGCTTTTAAAATGTAGGGTATCCGACCTTGGTCATGGCCACCTTCAACTTAATACTTCTTCAGTCCATTTTTGAAGCCCACCGGTCACACATACTTCAACCATACTTTCCTGAGTCCTGGTTTTTTACAGGTCTCAAGCCATTATAGAGTTTTAATCCATTTCATTTTTTGGATGTGGTCAGGGAAGAGGAGGAAAGAGGGTTGAACTGTACTGTACTGTGAGTGGATACTGTGGACTGTTGAGTCACAGAACGTTTATCCTATCAGAGCGCAGAGGGTGTTGTGGTGGTAGAGAAGGGTGGCGATATAAAAAGTCTCATAAAGGAGTCTCAGGATGGGAACAGAAAGGTGTGAGTATGGCAACCCAAATGGAGGATGAACTGAGGAAGTATTATCAGGTATTGGGTATGATGTGAGTTAGTGAATTCTGAATTCGGCTTCTTAATAAAATAGACTGTTTCAGCAAGGTGTGACCACAGTCCTGGACTCTGTTGAACTGATGGTTCTCCACAGCAATGTTCTCTTTTTATCAAATGTCTGTGAGGGTGTGTGGCACCGCCTATCTCCCAGTGCAAGCTGCCTAACTCTCTTCACCTCTGTCTTCAAATACAGTAAGGCTAATAAGTTTTTTAAAATCTTGGTAGCGTGTTCGGGTTTATGTATATATATATGTTCTGGTAGCGTGTCTATTTACTGACTTTTAGCCTCGCACCCCACAAGCGGTCACCAACAATGCAGAGACTCTTCAAATGAATAAATAAACAGGTTTTATTCAAGGTAACAAGAAACAATAAAAACTGTGAAGATGAATACACTTCTGACAGTTTGAAGCCACACCACTTAAATTCCCTAACTGGACCTTTACTTGTCCTTCCACCCCCTTCTGGCCTATGCCCAGCACAGAAGATCGGGCCCAATGCTTGGTTCCTTCCCTGAGGTAAAGAGACAGTCTAACCCGTCTTCTCTCCCCTAAACCCAAAAGCAAGGACCAAAATCTTCTTCTAGCAGGCGGGTTTTATACTCCTTCACTAGTCTAAACTCGACGCCTGATTGGTGGAGTACGCTCCTCCCCCTCCCATTATGCTAATTAGGGAGGCTTCGCCCCCTCCTTTCCTGTTTAAGCTGTCAGTTTAGACTCTTCCTCAAAACACATTGAATACACTTTCATTACACTTTTAAAATTACTTTTCCCAGCACTAAAATTTAGTGTGGGCACCACAGGGTGATATTAGAAAAGTGGAATACTGTTGTAGTACTACCCTACTAGTAGTCAGCTAATAAAAGTTGTATGTTGTATCAGACCCTTAAATGCCATAGTCTCAGAATGTTTTGACAGGATGCTGGACTAGATGGGCTGTGGCCTGATCCAGCAAGGCTTCTCTTATGTTCTTAAGTTCTTAAATTGGTCAGGTCCATCCTGTCCCTAACAGGAAGTCAGTGCTGAGCCCTCTCCTTCTTTTCCCTTGGCCTTCTTAACTTTTCTCCAGTTCTATCTGTGCTTGTCCTAACTTCTTTAATACTGTACTAGGTAGTTAGATATGTGCTAAACTGGACAGGAAGCAAATTGTGAATTTGCCCATGTGTTTACTAAGTGTTTGCTCTGGCGAATGCTAGTACATGCAGTCCCTCCCCCCTTGCACCTGGACACCTACCTGTAGTGCAAATTGTGTCCGAGTGCCACCATCTTCTGTCCCCAATGTCAACGCCAGCCTGCATGCACCAACACCATCACTGGGGAAACTCTGATGCGTCATTATGCTTGTGCGGGTGCATCCAGTGACCATCCGGCACATCTTCTGAATTGGCAGATGTATAAATGATCACTGCAGAGCCTTACCAGTTCCATCCATGGTTAGAGGTAAGTGCACATGCGGAGCACTTAATTGTGCACCATGCATAGTCACCTTGTGGTGCAGTTCTGCATGGAAAGAACCGTTTCTGATTTGCAAGTGCAGATGCTGTGTCTCAGACTGCCCTGCAGGCTGACTACCAGGCCAAGTGTGCAAAGGCCCCTGGGCTTGGTCAGTCTGCAGTTCACTGCACAATGGGTATTTCTCAGCACTCTGGTAGAGGAAACCACCCTATAGTTTGAAAAACATGGTTTGAAGCAAACTCAAACCAAGGGAAGTTGATTCCAGTTAGTGAACAGATGTTTCTTCTGAAACTTGGCTGCTTTCTCCCTGTCTCCCACCCTCCCTGCCTGCCTCTCTCTCTTTTTCTTTTTTTGGACCACTTATGTTCTTCTGGCCCAACTGAATTGGGATCTTTTACCCACTGCCAGATCTGAATATCTGGAGCTTTGCTGAAGTCTAATGTTCAACCTTTCCTTCATCTATAGTAATTTTCTCATTTTGTCTCTGTTGTTCACAAAAACAAGGCAAACCTGCTACCTTTAAGGTGCTGTCTAGTTGTCTGTTGTACATAAAGAAAACGGTTCACGACAGCAGTCATTTTAAGCTTTCCTTTTAAATTAAAACTATTAGAAGCAAATGCTAATGTTTCGCATTTCCATTAGACAGCCCTATTGTACCATGCTTTTATGAACCATGTTTTTGCTAGATAGTCTGAATGGCAAAGGCTCAGAGATTAGCCTGTGCCAGTGAACATCTGTGTGGGAAGGCTTCAGAGACGTCAAAAGGAAAAGGAAACACAAGGGGCTGAGAACATCAAACCAAAAGGAAAGGACTCTTTCGAACATTTATGACAGTGAAGAGTTTCCAGTGAAAGCTTCTCTTCAAGAAATATGAGGACTTCAGTTGTTTTTTGAATGGCTCTGAAACACTGCAGGGGGTCAAAGAGGAGAAGTACGATGCTTGAGCTGTAATTGCATGCCATATTTGGTTTGTGGAAAGGGAACCTGAAAGCGCTGTGCTCTTTAATATGAAGGGGTGTAAATCTTGCCTCTCATGAGGAGGAATGTGGGTCAGTGGCAAAGCTTGCAGAACGCATAGAGGAGGGGAAGCAATTTTTTTCTAGAAGGGAATAAAGAACAGGGCTTTAATATCCAAATATGCATGCTAGGGATTGCTTTTGCACTGTCATTTTAATTCCTTTTTAGTGACTTAGGTTTTACTGTAAGGAGACTTTCAGTCATATGGGCTTTTTAACTAAGTACCTTTTGAGGTCATACAAGTGTGGTGGAGACCATACAAAATTCCATTTTCCAGAAGTGTCTGTGAGGAGAGAGATCTCGGAAAACCACCCTTGGGCTGCGTCCCCATAGGGGCTAAAATCTGGAATGGATTCAGATTTGACATCCAGGGTTTCCATTAAATTACCCTGCAGTCCGAATCCATTCTGGATTTTAGCTCCCTGTTCCCATGCGAGTTCTTCTTCCCTGGATTTTCTGGGGAAAATGTGGAAACAGGGGTTTTCCTGCTGACTCGCATTAAAGCCTCATACCAAATGCCTCCAGCTGAAGACGGCCTCTCAGTGCCAGAATTAGGTATGGGTGATTATTTTTACAATTTATATTCTCCTTTCTTTTATGCCCTATTACATACAAGTTACCCGATGGTGTTTTAAATATTCATTCTTTGAATAATCAAGAAGAAGGTTGGTTGACTACTGTATATTTTTCTATGAATGGATAGAATTTGCTCAGAAGTCCAACTTGGTGCCAGTTCACGAGGCCCAGAGGAAATGCAGTCATTCCTAAAAATGATGTATAACCCTCGGTCCCTGAAGCCCAACAGCAGCACCTTCTCCATGAACGTCAGCCATGTTTCCTTGGAGTCACCCTGCTCATCGTCGCCCTGCTTATCCCGCCACCCTTCTTCCTCTGTGCCACTGCTTCTGTCCCCGGCTGCCTCTTCTTTGTCAGCTGCGCCGGCGTTGCGAAAGGCTTCGGTGCGGCACTGCACCAGGCCCAAGTTTCGTTGGGTCAACAAAGTCACGGTGAGCAGTGGTGGTGGCGGCAGTGGCTGTTGCTGCTGGAAGAAGGGGAGAGCTGAGGGGTCAAAAAAACCACCGCACCACACAGTTCACGGGTGAGGCTTGGGAACAGCCCAGTGCTGTTCCCGGCCTCCAGCTAAACCTACAGCAGAACCCAGATTACTTTGGAACAGAGTAATCCGGATTCGTGCTGGGTTCGCAGTAGGTGGGAATGCGGCCTTAGATAATTTATGCACTATCTTTGTATTGGTCTAGTGTTTTAGTAGACCGTACACATTGATTAGCTCTTATAACAGGTTAATCTGGTCAGAATGATTGGTTACCATGAGTTAGAATGAACATTTTACTCTCCTTCACGAGCATCATGACCAATAGTTTCCAAAAGGAATGAATTGTGAATTTGTGTATGAAAGCCTGCATGAATCCTAATAATGTTTAAACAGCCTTGCTGGTTGTGTTTTGTAGTACTTTCTTTGTCTTAAATATTCAGTGTTAGCTACAGTATCATTCAAATGTCCTATTTTTTCCCCTACAAAATCTACCAGAGACTAACTGTAAAGACACTTAATATCTTCTTCAAAGCCAGCTGAAAGAACGCTTTCATATATTTTACAAGGGAAAATTATTCAGTTGATACCTAGGCACTTTGTAAATGATGGCATGCATGTGCAATCCATACTTATTAATCACTTCCAAAGTTAAATGATTAATTGTTTGCCTCCTTTCCCCCTCTGGAACCCTGCAATATTCATGGAATACAGTCAGTGAAAAATGAAGCAAAGAACTAAGCCCATCAAACCAGTATCAATGTGGGCTGAAAGTGCAAGCTGATGCACAGGGCAAGCAAATGGTGTGACAATCTTTTGTCTGCAGTCATGTGCCATAGCACTGAATTAGACCCCACATTGCAGGAGGGCAGCGCGTGGCAAAACCGAGCTTCCACCCTGCTTCTCTGCAGTCAGGCCTTATTTTATTAGCTGTGGGTGTGTTCTGTATATCTCTGTGTGTTCTAATGCTGGAGCAAGTCAGTGCGCCAAGAGCATGGTCTGCAGTGAAACGGTAATTGAAAAGCTCAGCCGAGCTCCTGCTGGCAGGTCTGTCAAGAAAGACCTGCTAAGCACATTCATTAAAGCAAAGGACCCTCCTCCATCTGCTGTGTTTCACAGTCCTTACTGTCTGCTTGGCAACTGTGTCTGAAACATCACCTAAGCACGTGCCTCTTTCTGTGTGAAAACAAGTGGTACTCTGCTTGTTTATAGGCCACCTTTCCTTATAATAAGCTCCCAGCTATAGGGAAGAATGAGCAATTCAAACAGAATACAACCATGCACCGTAAAATAACTAAACTGACCAGCCATCCTGAAATATAAAAATGCAAATGTACAAACTTTACAAAAAGGCACCCTTAGCTTTCTAAGTGCCTGCTTGTCTTCTGTCATCTTGGGGTGCTTCCTTTCGCGGGCCCTCCAATGGACCCTGAATTGGCAAGGTTCCCTTTGGGCCTCTGCTGGCCTCATCTGCTACACTTGTCAGCTTAAGGGAAAACTGATGTTCTACACAGGAATGGTGAGGAGTTTACAACAACAGGGATTTTTCGGGCTTTGGTAGGATAGCTGGACGTACCTGAATGCCTATATTCTATTCTTTGAATCTACAGTGAAAACTATAAACCAAATAGCATACATTTTCTTCTTTTTTTATCTTGTGAATTATTACTGACAACTGTAGTAACAGTAACAGTGGTAGCTGAAGATAGGTTGCTGTTCTCTTGGTGAACAACAGCAAAGAAGGACTATGTGCTAAAGATGCCCAACAACAAGCCAAACTCAGCTTTGATTAATGTGGACTTGCTGGCTAATTCCTAGTAACAGTGTTTTTCCCTGGCAACAGAAACTTGCAGCTTCTCTACTTCCTCTGCTGTTCTGTGGGAGTCTATTATCTTTCTTCCAATCTAAGGATCTTTCTGCATAAGTAGAAATAAGTTTTAAAAGTGAAATAAAGTAGCCACAAGAGTTTTATGGGAAAAAAAGGTACAAGAATTTAAGTAGTACAAGAACACTAAAATGAATCATTTAAATAATTCAAAGAAAAATAATGTAAATACTAACCAAAACTAAAATAATAATTTAAGTAATTTTTAAAATTAAAAAAATAAATAGTAACAAAAATAAAATCAAGTAGTGAAGGTAGATAGCCAGGAGGGGGAGGAGGGATTTCCAGTGTTTTGCACTGAATGTATGAATGTCTTCTGGGCAGAACTCCTGGCTCTTAGCATATGGGTTTCTTCCCTTGAAACCAAGGTAGCAATAAATGGCTCATTCTCAGAGTGGAAAGAGATCTCCCAAGGACCCCTGCTTTTTAATTTAATGATCTAGAAGTAGGGGTAAGCAGAGAGGTAGCAAAGTTTGCTGATGACAATAAATTTTTCAGGGCAGTAAAAACTGAAAAAGATTGTAAAGTGCTCCAAAGGCTGAGTGTGCAACAAAGCGGCAAATGCACTTCACTCTTAGCAGATGCAGACTGATGCACAATGAGTAAAGAACCCCAATTACACCTTTCTGAGCTTTTTGTGACAGACCAGGAAAGGTATCTTGGAGTTCTGTTGGACAGCTTAATGAAAGTGTTAACTGAGCGCACAGCAACAGTGACAAAACCAATTCAGTTCTGGGGGACAATCAGGAATGGAATAGAAAACTAGTTGGCAAGTATCATTATGCTCTTTATATTATGGTGAGGCCACATTTGGAATATTGTGAACAATTCTGCTCACCACACCTCAGAAAGGATATTGTGGAGCTGGAAAAGGGAAACAAAAATGGACAAGAGGCTAGAACACTTTCCTTATGAAATCTACTTAATCTACAGTAAATCCAGATTTAAAGTCCCAAAGGACCCATTAAATCCAGATTTCAATAGCATTCATGGGGACAGGGCCTTCAGGATGGGGCCCTGCATGGGAACAGGGCATGCTTGATCAGTGCCAATTGGGTACCGATCGGGTTCCTAAAGTGTCCCTAACGGGGGACTTCCTCCCTATTGCAAAAACAGCCTATGACGGCTGTAGGTCCTTCAAAAACTGGCAGGTCACACTGTGTGCTGTGTTATAAATCACTGGAGCCATTTCTGAAAATATCCCTTTCAACCCCATCATTCCATAATTTTCAGGTCTGCTGAGTTCACTTCAGTGGACTCTGGGATAGACTAGAATTTCTGATTTGAATTATAATGCATTTTATTCCTAAGATGTAAAATTCACCTTTACATCAAAGAATTGTGGGTTATTCAAACATTATATACAGCATTGGAAGAACAATTTTATGCCTGATTTAAAAACTGGGATAGCTGACAAGTGTTTTCTGCCATCATTTGAAATGATTCCTTTTTTTTCTTAATTTGTTTTTCTACCAGGACAACAACAACAAGTTTTTTAAAAAAAAATCTGTATAGTTGGATGTATATGAATATATGCTTTAAAAGATTTCCCAATTCCTTTCTAACTTTTATTAGCATTAGTGGTCACATTTGGGTTTTAATGGAAGGATGGTTTTCCTACAGTGTTCTGTTAGTTTGTGCAAGTGTTTCTTGCAGTCATAAAGTGAAGCAAGGAGGAAATCAGAACAACTGCAGGTGAAAGTTGGAGCAAACCTCAGGTGTACGTCAGTCTTTATAGTGTCTCCAAAATAAAAATAAACAGTAGAGGGGGTGATATAGCAGTGGTTCCAATCTACGGTAAGTCTAATGGAGAACTTTATATTCTGGTGAGAAATTCATAAAGAAAGGATTTTGTAGTTATTCATACACCCCAGTTGTACTGCACAAGTCCATTCATTCTTATGGAATTCTCAAGCAGCTGTAACCTTTGTGCCCTGATTCATGGATCCTTCTTACCTGATACCTTCCTTCATTTTCAAGTGGAAAACAGCCAGATGTCAGCCACCAAGTTAGTTGCATCAGCCTGTATACTGCAGAGCCATCACAGATCCCCTTTATACTGCAGTTGTTGAAAATGGGGTTTGAAGCCACTTACAAGCACCAAATGAAGAAACAGCACTCGCCTGAATGTGTGAATTTTGATGGGAAAAGAATGCCTAGGGAAAGCAGGACGTAGTAATTTGCAAGTTTATCTTTTTTGCAAGAAGGTGTCTCTTCTCACTTGATCGGAATAGCCTAATAAGGCAAAGGCAGAGACAGCGTGAAAATGTAAGCCTGTCGTGATAATAGTTTTTGATTAATATTCTGCCTGCAAAATATTAATCCCCAGACATCACTGGCCAGTTTGTTCGACTCTTGACAACGTGGGCTTTGCATTTTAGGAAGAGAGAAAGGAGAGGCTGACATATAACATTAAGGTTTAGTGCCTAGAGCTCAATTTGAAGTCGATACCTTCTCACAGCATCCCACTCCCCAAAACAGATGTGCTGTCTAGACCAGTGACATTTTACTGGTGCTACAATACAATAAAAAGATTCAGCTGAGTGTGACAGGAAGGGGTATTGGCTATTTTTCTTCCCTGGTAGCTTTACTGCACAGTGGGTTCGGGCTACACTGGAATAAATTTAGCTTGCTCGACTAATGTTAATGGGGTCAAAATAAAGCTCAATAGGAGCTTGATCAATAGCCTCCGGTGGCATGCGGATCAATGCCTACATCCACTGCTGCATTGTTAAAACCATGTGTGCTGCCACGTGTTATTCCAGCATGTAAAAATGCATCCAGGTGTCAGGTAAGAGTGATAGCACATAAGGCTAGAAATTTTAAGAAAAGCCTCTTGAATGGTGACATTTTTGAAACAGTTAAAGCTCTGAAATCCATTCAGCTAGCCAGCCAGCCAGTTTGGTTTAGTGGTTAGGGAGCCAAGCTCTTATCTGGGAATACTGGGTTTGATTTCACCCTCCCCCACGAGCCAGCTGGGCAACCTTGGGCTAGTCACAGCTCTCTTGTGAGCTCTCACAGTCCCACTTACCTCACAGAGTGTTCTGTTGTGAGGAGAAGAACAGAAAGCTTTGTCAGCTGCTTTGAATCCCCTCAAATGGGTGAGAAAAGTGGGTAGAAAAGCCAACTCTTCTTCATTCATTCATTCATGATCCATAACCAGTAGGGACATAAAAATGAAGATAAAATATACATTTATTTGCAACATAAAAAGATATTGTCTAAAATATTAGGAATCTGGCTAGCCATCTGATCAACTGCATGGAATGGAATAACTGTATCATTCCACTACAGTTAAGATAAGGCACAGAGGGATGCATGCACACCGCAAATGCTAGTGCTTTTCCCATCCAGACCACCAGCGCTTGCAGTGCAGATGGTCCAACCCAGACTGTCCACATCAGCACAGCAGTGGCCACAGCAACATTGCTATGTGCCAGTCTTTGCCAGGGTTGTTGTGACATGGGGCACAATTGTGCAGTCATAGCCACACTGCCCTGTCCATTCACAATGTTCACATTCGGAGTAGAATGTAGACACTGTGTCCACTGACTATGGTAGTTGGAGGGAGCTTCTGGACACTGCGGGTCAGCAGAGGTGGCATGGTGTGCATAAGGACTTCCCCTGGAGCGGCTGGAACCACTCTAGACAGGTAAGTGTGGACAAGCCCTGGGTCTCTTTTGTTTTCTGTGGCTCTCATATGGCACTTAACATCCTTAGCCTTTATGATAAGGGATATTCATTTCCAAAGGAAACTATTGTCTCCTGCCACAAGGGAAAGCAGGGTACAGAAGCATTAGGCACTCGATAGTAAGCATAATTTCAAAAATCAAATGACTTTCCAAAGCCACACAAGAATCCTTGCCTTACAATTATTAATTTATTTATGCCATTTATGTCCTATCGTTCCCTCAAAATGTTCAGACCAGTGAATCTGCTGACCTGGCTTTTCTTCCTTTCCACCAGGTAATCTTATTATGCTGCAATGCTTTAAGAGGCTGTATTTTCAAAGCAGTGAGGAGAAACAGTGACTAAGACTTTGTTCCAGTTGGAAAGAATATACAAGGTCCAAAAATGAAAATTAGTGGAATAGGTAGAGTTTGGTATAAATGACCCTTCAGCTCTTGCTCTGGGCATAGAATTTGTTGAGGGGCAATTGCATCAAATGTCTCACAGAATAAAATAAATTCTAACAACAGTTTCTTGAATCAGGGCAGTAGTGAAATTTATGTTTCCAAAAGTGGAAGCAGAAGCAATTCTCTGCACCTACGTCAGCACACTGGCTAGCTACCATGCCATAGACTACAGGCAGAGGGGAGTGCATCTCATTTGGTTTACAGTTCCCTCCTAAACCACTTCCACAGATTGAGAGTGGGAGGCACTACAGTGGAAATGGTTCAGCATGGAGCTGCAGGAACAATCACAGAAACTAGTGTTAGGTCCCTTATTCCTCAATGCCCTGGCAGCAAGGGTGTGGGGTGCCACTGGGTAGTATTTTGTTACCAGTGCCATTTAGTATCTTTATGAAGCCCCTAGAAGAGGTCCTCAAAAGTTTGGAGATTATATGATATCACTACAGGGATGGCATTAGCTCTGTTTTTCCCTAACACCTCAAATAAGAGAGGCTGTATATGTTTTGAAGCAGTACCTAGATGCAGTAGTGTATTGGTTGAGGGCTGGTAAACTGAATTTGCATCCTGAGATGATGGAAATCTGCAGGAAGGAAGTGCCTGAGTTTGACATCTGGAGAATTTGCCGTTTATATACAGAGTTTCACTCCCTCAGAAGAATCAGGTACATAGCTTGATGGCACTTCTAGATTCATCATTGTCACCGCAGGGCAAAGTAACCTCTGAGCTAGAAGTTACTGCTATCATCTTTAGCTGGTTGACCCTTTCTGCGCTGAGCCATATTCCAAATTATATGCCGGGATCAGGGCTTGCCATGAACATGCTAGTGAAGACTATGGCAGGCTCTGCCTAAAGCTTACCATAGTCTGAACCAGCTTGTAGATGGCAGACATCTATCCTAGAATATAATCTGGACTAAAACCAAGTACAGAAAGAGCAGTTTCTTCTTTCCCCTCAGCGTTTTCCAAAAACTGGTGGAGAACGTTTAGAGAAAACCCTGCAACGTAGACTTTTTCTGGTGAAAACATGCAGGAGAAGAGGGAAAAAAATATCAGGAATTTTCTAAGGGAAAACAAAGTTGAAGAAATTTCCATTTAGCTCTAAGAACAGCAAGCGTTATTCTCCCCTTTGTATGGTATGGGATCATTTCAGTTTGGTGTTAACTGCTGAAGAAAGAAATGAAATTCTGATCAGTGCAAAAAAGAAGGCCATCTCTCCTTGCCTTTTGAACTACAACTAACAGTGAACCATGGCAGAAAATGAATTTTACAGCTCAAAAGAGGATTAGTGCTTCATTAACTTTGGCAAGGGGAAAATCCTCACTAGATAAGAAGAAAGAGACCGGAGTCTGTATTTTGTTGAGGGCATATGATCTCCAGCATGTCACCTGAACAGAAGTTTTTTTTT
>MTQE01002208.1:67799377-67809431 GCA_014337955.1 Aspidoscelis marmoratus
CTCCTCAGAGAGGGCAGGCACTTACAGGATCGCTGGGCATCGTGGCAATATCTAATCCAGAACTACTGTAAATGCTTTTGCAAGGGTCGGCATCCTGAATTTCTTAGGTTTTGTGTTTTGTTATTGTACCTGCTTATGTTTGAAAGAGATCTGAAAATACTGAAGATCTTTACAATGAGCATAGTGACCTAAGACAGAAAAGTGTTCTTCTTGACTGTTGTACACAGACTTGATATCTCCATTAAAAATGTCATCAGGTGGCAGATATAGCAAAGTAAACTGTAGATGAAAAGGCACTGTGTGACCCCACCCCACCCCCATTAAATGAGGTAAAGTCACAAGGAAATTGACTTTCTCAGTGCTGGCACCAGAGATGTCCACCTGGCGGCATTCCTGTATGATTTTCAGCACCAGAAGAAGACCTTTTTATTCACCCAGGCATTTTAGGTCTCCTCGGCTGTATACGTTTCAAATAGTTTTTATGTTCTTTTAATTGCTTGGTTTTAACTATATTATTTTTTATATGTTGTGTGTCTGTGTACGTGCATGTATTTTTTTAAAAAGAGGTGTATGTTTTATTACTGTATAAGCTGTCAAGGAAACCTTTGGTTGTTTGGTGGCAGGAATGAAGGAGGCTGCTGACAAAATGTTAGTATTGCTTCTAATCCTTCAATTTTGTTTTTGGTCTTTCCAGGTACCTGTGCTAAGACCCATGGATCTAATGGTGGAGGCAACTCCCAGGAGAGTGTTTGCAAATGCACACACATATCACATCAACTCCATATCTGTGAACAGTGACTATGAAACGTACATGTCAGCGGACGACTTGAGGATAAACCTGTGGAACTTTGAAATAACCAATCAAAGTTTTAGTATCCTTTGCTTCATGAGTCTGACGGGGATGATCACCCAAACAGAAGGCAGCATGTTTTGTGAAGAAGCAGCTTACTTGATCTTCAGGTTTGATATCATAAGTAGATGGTTTATTTTGTTTTAACAGAAATCTTGCATTTCTTCTTATGGAACAGTATCACAGGGAGTGGACTAGGAACTTCTAAGCCAAACCACAGAGGCATGTGAATATGGAATGTTTCCAAAGTCCAGTTTCCCACGGGGAACCCATTTCAGAGGCACACCTTGTTGGACCTCCAAAATGGGTTCCCCCAGGAACTTTAAGGCCAGGAATTTTCACATGAACTTCAAAGCTGGTGCAGGGCCTTTTCCAGGACATTTGGATCATTATAACTGGTGGACCAATCCAGCTAATCCAGTCCCCTTGGAGCAGTCCATGCCAGGTAAGTGCAGAAACAGCTCATGACTCAGTTACAAACCATTAGGCCGCCTTTATATAGAATAAAACAGAATGCCTAAGAATAATTAAATGATGCAGAATCACTACAGGCTTTTGCTACACCACATGATTATCCCCTTGCTTGGAATGGGTATACTAACAACTAAGGATGAAACTGGTTTCAGAAACCACATCAAGTTGGCAAAAGGACAAAGAAATTAACTATTGGTATGCAGTAAAAGCAGAGCATTATGAGATCTGATGGAAACAAAACAGTACAGGTACAACAGCCCACTGTCCGAAGGAGAAGAGTTTTCTCAGATCAATTTTATACAGCTTTAAAATCATAATGAGAGGAGACACTTTTACAGCCAATTTGAGGCATTGCTTTTAATCTATTACCACTTGCTGTTGGCCGAAGGAGGTTACAAGATCATAAGAAACACATACAAGCACTGTATCCCTTTGTAAGAAAATTCATTGTTGTCTGTGTGGTACCTCTGGCTGCATCCAGATGTTGGTTACTTATTCTACTGTATTTGGATATCCCAGAGTAAAGCATGGATATTCTCGAATATTCATGCTTGCTTTATTCTTGAATATCCAAATATAGCAGAATAAGTAAAGTGTCTGGATATAGCATCTGTCACTATCCCAAAGTGATAATCTGTGGGCACTGGATTTACCACATCTCTCCAGTTGATCTCAAGCTGCCTTGGTTGAGTAGTGTTTTTAAATCTGAGTATCTGAATATGCTGCTGTTCCTTACAAATTAAACTGAGCATAGAAAAGTGGAAGGTTTACTACTAAAAGCTTAGGGTTCTCCCCCTTTTTAGTCTGAAGACACTAAATAAAGCTAGAGGACACTTTGTGCAAAAAGCAGTCCAGGAGCCCATCTACATCTAAATTCTAATCCAGCTTCAGTCCACTTTCAGAATGTGAAAACCTATCAGCAAAGTGGCTAGTCATTTTCTTTTCACGTTATCTAACCCAAAGGTAGATTTTCTGACTTAGATAACACCAAAAGCAAAGAGTTGTCACTTTGTGGATGTGTTCTCTCCATCTGAAAACGGACTGAAGCTGGATGAGCCCTTAGGCACAAATGAATGCCAGGAGAGAAAAAACCTTATTGGCTACCTCCAGACTTGCGGAATAAATCCACAGTTAAAGGTAAAAGTGCAGCTTACCTGCTGTGCAGCAGTGACCAGCTGTACGCACTCAATAAGCAACTCTGGAGCTTCCCATTAGAAGCTGCGAGAGCTGAGTCAGCGAGCACAGTCACTCAGGATGAGGCAGCCAATCCCATTTGAACTGCCCTCCTGCTCTTCTCTGTGCTCACATCCACATGAAGGTTGTGGGTTTGTCAGCCCCCGCCCCCGTTGCCTAGTAACACTTCATTATAGTTGTTATTGTTCCTTTGGTTTCTTTTCACCCCAATTACTGCTTCCTGTCTTTCCTCTGAGGAAGGAAAACATGTCAACAATAGTGTAAAACATAGCAAACTGTTACTCTTTTAGAAGAAGAACAAATGCACCCAGGAACAAATACTTTGGAATACATCTAACCTCCATCCCCCCCACCTTCCAAATGGCCCAGAAAGGACACTTGCGTTGTTCTGATTGTTCAAAGGCAGCATTTCCTGAGAGGCCTATGTGGCATTTCAGTGATATTTTGCCCAAACCTAAAATAAATGAATTCTGTCACTGGTCTTAGTAGTCTTCCTGTTGCGGCTTTAGAAAGGTGACTGGCGTCTCTTACGTATTCCACTGTATTTGGATAGTCTGGAATAAAATGTGGATATTCCAGAATATCCATGATTTATTTCAGAATATCCAGATGTAACAGGATAAATAAGAGATGTCTGGCTCATCTGAACCCAGGTTCTGGCAGCCTGTTACCCAACCAAGGCATGCAGTTACCACCACCTATTAATATATCTCCTTTAAATGCTCCCCAAAGGCATCTTACTTTGCATTACAGTTTGTATTTGCCCTCTCCCTCTGCTACCTTGAAAGATGAACTCCCCCACCAGTTTGTTTTGTCATTAGACTGAACCTGAAAGTGATAGCAGTGAGTCAGGATTGTGTCAGCCTGCTTTGATGTGTTTCTAGTTATCTCTCAAAAATAACTATGATAGGGTGAGCAAAACACATTCCACAAAGAAGAAGAGGGAGAGGGGTTTGTTTCCAAAGCCTAGTGCAGATATCTTCCCAAAGCCATTCACTCAGTGGCCGGAGAGCCATGGAAAGACAACAAGCAACATATAAACATAGTCTTCACCGTACAAAGGGCCCTTAGTTAAATCTTTACAAAGGAACAGCTATGCAGTGACAAATTCCAGATACCAGTAATTGTTCTTAAGATGAATGAAGCCAAACACCTAAATATAAAGAATTGTATTAAGGGAGAAGAAAACACAGTCAAGATAAGGTCATTTTAACTTAGTTATGGTAATTGAACCATCTGTCATTAGCTATTGTAGGTAGAGTTCCTTCCAAGTAGATTTTCTTATCTTATACTCACCACTCACATTTCCCAGCTACTAGAAGGAATATTGACCAATAATTGTCTTGACTGCCATGCATTTGTCTAATCACCTTTTAAAGCCAACTAGATTGATTGTCATCACGGTTGCCTCTAGGGTACACAGATGCACACAAAGCTGAAAGGAAATGAGATCTACTCTTGAGTTGGTATATCATTCCTGCCGCTCATCTGTTGCTCGTTCTTTTATTCAGTTGCTTCCTAATACCTAGTATCCTGTTCACATGTTTGTTCCCTTTGGAGGGCTTGATAACAAGTCAATGAAGCAGCAGCAAGGGGAGTTAGGAAGTGTCTGAATAAAAGTGCTAGCAGAAAGCAGAGTGTGTGGATGAGGTGCCAGCTCATTAGTGGAGTGCCTCCAGTGCCAAGTGCTTCTTGCCAACACTTTCAGGAGAAACCTTTGATGCTAGTGAAGCCTACATGTGCTATATCAGCAGGTAAGGTGAGATGCACCGTCTTGGCAGACACTGAAACTGATTCTCTACCCTCCCTCCCCCACAAAGAGCAGCAGCAAGAAGGGCTCGGCACATTGCAGCTCAGTGCTGCTTTCACAAGAGTCCGTTCAGCACAGAATCTCACTGGATTAGATGGGTGTAACATTGATTCAACCCTCTTCCTTTGCGCACCCTTTCTCTGTGTAGCTCATAGCTGAAGTACTAGTGTGGTGGATGATACATGGTGACAGAAGGCTTCCCCTGGACTTAAATAGCTGTTTAAATCCTGTTTAATATAGTTTAACAGTGTTTCCTTTCAGTGTTCCTTCCCCCACCGCCACCATTATTCAGTTTTTGCTACAGAACCATTTTCAAGAGAAATGTTCACTCTCCCTTTCAGATTGCTGTAGAAATGCCTGTTCTTTTGCCAGGCTTATGCAGCGCTGGGGTCTATTTCCCGTCTTAATGTCTGTTACCGGGTGCTGCAATGCAGACAGTCACCACGTGATATTACTCCTGCAAGGTCAGAGCATGCCAAGGAAAACCTGCACTTTCCCCTCTCCCTGCATTCCTCCAGCGTTCGTGTAGCCTCACAAAGGCGTACACATCCACTTAGCAGAAATTGGTTCTTAACTCAAGCAGATCTGCTTCTGCTGCATGTCTTTCATCTCTTTGGCCATTCAGAAAGATACTTCAGCCTTCTTAAATACTCTTCATTTGCATGCAGAAAAATCCAACAAATTCTAAGTAGATGCAGCTTTGTGTGAGAGACTGAGAGCTACAGATTGATCCACAGAACAAAATCCATTACATTTTTTTGTTCAAGCATTACCAGGAGGGTCTATGGACACAAGATTTGTCACATCAGGTATGAAGCAGAAGAGGGTCATGTTAGGACAACAGATGCAGATGAGAGCGATCAAGGCTTCGTCGACCTGAGATTATGGTCATGCCATGATCTGAACCAGTGGGTCTGAACCAGAAAGTCCTGCTGGTTCAGGCCATGGCAAGGTGTGGTCTGGAAAATTGCTGTCTGTACAACCAGTTCTGGTCCAGCCCAGCATACACACTGGCCCTTAAGCTCACACAGGCTTCAGGACCAGTCTTCAAGGGCTCCAAAGGATTAGGAATGAAGGCCCCAGGGAAACCCATTTTGGTGTGCACTGTGGTGTGCTGTCAAAATGGGTCCCCCAGTAGCCTGGAAAGAGGTTGTGCAAAAGGGCTCTTTGTTAAACTTGGAATTAAGAAGTCTGAGAATCAGAGGTATGGGTGAGCTGAGTGTTTAGATGGCCATCTTGAACCCTTCTTACTGACTTCTCACCCAAAACTTTGGGTTGTGTACTGGGTTCACAGCTTAATTTTTGGACGAACTTCCACTTCCTACCTGACATGTCCAACCAGGGAACCTTTCTGTGCAAGTGGTATTCTGCTTGCACAAACAAACTGGAAACCAAGGATGGCTGACTCAGAGCTCCATGTGTTTACCAGCAAGCCTCCCACCTCCATTCTGGCTCTCAGGTAAGTCAGTTCCATCCAGCCCCACAAAAGGTTTTGTTTGGATAGAGAATGACATGTGTCCCTCCTGCCCTCCTGTCCTTAATTTTCACCCTGAATGTCCTTTTTCCAGAGCAAGAATATTTGATCCATTCCATTAACTCAGTACGAGCCACAGTGATGTGTGTGTGTTTCTTTGGATTTTCAGCAATACTTTAAGGTGCTAGACAATGAAATTCCACTTTCTGCATACAAATTGTGTGTTCTGTCGCTGAGTTTTACCGCTTCCCCAGAGAAAACCAGTATGCCTATTTGCGCTGCAGTAAATAGATTGTCAGTTGCTAAAAATGTGCATCTAGTTAGTCCCCTGGAAGACAGTTAAGTTTAGCGTTTCATTCCCAGGACTAAGTGATCTGTGCAAGCCTATCGTTGATTGAATACAATTGTTTTACAGTGCTTTAATGTTCCCAGGAATGCTGCACTGAATTAATGAATCACCTTTTGACCCTTTGAGAATCAGACTGACCATCACCTATAGCTGTAAATGAAAATGTTTTTGTAAGTAGAAGCATCCTAATTTAGGGCATTCTGCAATGGCTGGTGTACAAGACCAGAAAGGGTACTAGGTGTCCATTTTCCATATGCTGGTGCAGTCTAAGGGAGGCCCCAAGTCAGGGCACCAGTGTGTGGAAGGAAGACTCCTAGTGCAAAATCAGCCAGTGCAGAATCTCCTTAGATTTGGTACAGCTTACAGCACCTAGGAGTTTGTCAAAATATTTGCAGCATTCCTTGTAAATTATTTCAGACTGGCAAAGCTTTCTTAGCAGCATCATATAACTTTATGAGAGCTTTTGTTTTCCTTTTAGCTCACTAGCCAGTCTATTTCACACATTAGAGAACACAGAATAATTTTTAAAAAATTCCAGAGGAGTCTTGCTGATGTTTTTCTAAGGGTATATATAGCCTTTATTTAACCACACGTATGCTGCGCTCTACTGCCTGAAGAAATCAGGGACACGTTCAAAATGAAAAAAAAAGTGTGGGGGTGGGGGTGGAGAGAAATAAAAGTAAACAAATGTGAGCCAAATGCATATGTAGGGAATGTTTATTTTATCTCTAGACCTTATATAGGTATCTTTGCAGGTATTAGCCTTTCTTCAGTTATCCCTCTATTATAGAGAGAGGCATAGCTAGTTTCTCAGCTACAGAAGACACTTACGAGTTATAGAGTTTTACAGCCTGTGGGGTTATATACTATATTACAAGACCACCACTGGCCCAGGCAGGACCTGACCGGTTTCGCTGTAGTTGCAGCTCATAGCTTATCTGTAACTTTTCTAATGACACCATGTGTGTTGTGCAGACTTAGGCTTCATTCAGACAGGGTTTATTCCTGCACTATATTGGGATTGCCACCAATAGTGGGGTTTTTTTTCTATGTTTGGACACTTGTTCTTTGAATCCATCTTGGTGAAACTGCTCATTGCATATTCATGCGGGCAAAATTGGGCTGAAAATGTCCACTACACAAGCACAGAGGCCAGGGCTTGCATTAACTTTTTGGGGTTTTGTGCCATAAGAATATCCAGAAGTACCCACTGCACCATCACTAGAGCAAGGGCCAAAAAAATAAGGGCCTGGGCGTATGATTTTGCCCTGCCACCTGGCAGGATCAACAAGAGGCAATAGAGGGATCTGCAGAGAGAAGAGATAATAAACTCTTGCAATTCTCTGATTCATTTGAGATTTGGGGATTTTCTAAATATAAATTTTACACATTGTAGTTACAGGTAAAAGGAGGGGAAAGGAAAAAAATGAAAAAGGAAAGGTAACTTCCAGTCTTCCCTTTGGTGATCAAATATGTATCCATTTTCATACCTCCCTCTTGCTGCATGACTGTGAAAGCCAATACAATATAATAATGGCTACTGTACTTCTCCACATGTTTATTCAACTGTATTCTGCATTAAATTGCATTAGAATTATGCCCAAATAACTATATCTATGTCCATAGCCTTGATAAATGAAATATAGGCCAAGATGAATCAAAAGATCACACCTCAGTCATGAACTTGGTGAGTTTTCCTTTGTTCTTCCACTCACAGACACCTAATATGGAGATATGATACACAGAAGGTTTACAAGCATTCTGGATGTCCTAGATAAGAAACAAATTCAATTATGAAGTGGGGCAGTGCAGTTAAGGTGGGTTAAATCTGATATAAGAGTAATGTACAATTACATGGTTAATATGATCAGAACGTAGAGGAGACTGGCCCTAAAGCCCATCTAGTGTCTGATCATAGAATCCTATTTAATATTTTGTAGTTAGCATATAATATAACTATCCTGACTAGCAATCAGTAAGTTATACTGTACAAATGCTGGCACTTTAATTTCAGCCTCTTTCCTAATGATACCTATCATTGGATTCAGTTTCTTCAGAGATATGACACTCTGGATCAATATTTTTATCAAGCTGTCCACCACAACGTGTAATCCTTTTCCTAGCCTGCTGAGATCTCACTGGTTCATATGAAATCAGGATTTTTGTCCAATATGAATCACTGGCATTTTGATTTCATTTATTGGATTTTTGTACTGCCCTGTTTCTTTAATCTCAGGGCAGTGTACAGTAAAGTCAGAGTAAAAAGAAAAATAAAGACAAAAATAACAACAAAAAGAATATTAGAATATAAGGTTGAAACAGAGAGTCTGACTCTGTCAACCAAACAACAGTTACCGGTTAAAGGGTGTTTCAGGACTGGCCCTTAAAACCCCATTAAGCACACAGTAAGGACACATATGGCACACATGTGCAAGGTACCTTCTGCACTGCAGGACAGATTAAGGCCCCTTCAAGGACGTCACTTCCGCACAGCCTGTGCGAGATCGGGTCTAGAGGCTGCCAAAACTGGTTTCTAGGAAGACCTGAAAAATTAGGTCTTCAAACTGTTCCTGCTCAAAATCCGCATCAAAGGAAGATGCTTCCGCACAGGGACAGGAGAGGGAATGCATGTGGGTGGGACAGGAAGTCGCCATGTTGAGTGAGGCAGCAGCACCACGGCAGCCATGGGATCTCAGGCATGCCACTGGTTGGAGGGGACATGAGCGGTGACTGACGGCTGAGTGCTCCAATCACGCAGTTCCTTGGGCTGCAGAGAAGCCTGATTCTTCTGGATATCAGTGCTGCAGCGTCTGCACAGCAAACACTTGAAGAGTTCCTCTCTATCTGTGCTTCCCATGTGAGTGCAGAAGCGTTACACCTCATTTGGATCCATCCCTTTTTCAGATGGATCTTCCCAGGGACGGATTTCAGAAATCTGGATTTCTTTAATCCTGATTTCAAGTGGTAAGTGGGGAAACACCCAAAAAGTCTGGTAATTGTGGAACCCCATGCTGTACCCTTAGAATAAGAAAATTATTCATTTATTACTCATACCTTATGTTTCCTGTTGTTTAATCAGTTGTTAAATATCTGACTACTAAACCTAGTCAAAAATCGTTGGTGAGAGGCTTTAGCAAAATATTTTTTGCAAGTAATTAGACTGGGGGGGGGGTTCCACTAGCACTAAGTACCCATTTAGGACTGATTAAGGACCCATTAGGCTCAGAGCAGGATCCATTTCCACTGAAAGACCCCATTGGAGACACATTTGTTTTCACCAGTTCTAGGGAAATCCAGATTGAATGGGTCCTACAGGGGTCTACAATGGTGTCTTCAGGCATCAAATCTGGATTATACAGAGTGCATTTCTACCACGATCAGGCAATGAGGTCTAGGGGGGCTCAGGGGGGGGGTGCACCCATAGGGGTGCCCCAAAACCCAAAGCTCCAAAGCCTGTGCACAATCTCCGAAGCCGGCTCCAAAGCTGGCTCCAAAGAGGACCCCACGGGAGAGCAATGCTAATCCTATGGACCTTTGTCAAAGGCTCCAGAAAATCTTCAAAGTTTGTGGCTGATCACTCCGGAGAATCTGGAGCTTATAACAAAGCTCCGGAGATTCTCCGGAGCCACTCCAAAGAATCTTCGAAAAATCTCCGGAGTGTCTACAGAGATTGCACCCCCTGTCCCCCCAAATACCTGGGGTGATGGGCGGGTCCCATGTGGGTCGATCTGGATTTGCCACATGGGTGCCCTGGCATTTCAATTGCGGGCAGGCTAGCACCCATTGCTATTGGGTGCTGCACCACCTGTGGGGATGCATCAGGTACCTCCCTTAATCCAGATCTACTGGATCCGGATTAATTGAAGGACCCATTCCTTAGATCTGGATCATCTTAGATCCGGA
>MTQE01002208.1:67813934-67843240 GCA_014337955.1 Aspidoscelis marmoratus
GTGTGTCACCCAAAAGGGCTTGGCGTGTCACCTGTGACACATGTGTCATACGTTGGCCATCACTGTCTTAGGCCAACAGCTTCTTCAGCTCACATCAAGGACCTATGGCCTTTCCCCAGTCCATTCTTCCTTATGTACCTGCAGAAGGGTACTAGTGCAAAGAAACTCAGGCACGGAACCAAGACATTCACATTCAACTCTCATCCAGTAACCTTATAAAAGATGTTGGTTACCATATACTAGTCAAAGAATGTGGGATGGTTTTGTTTTATTGTGTTCTTTTGGTTGACTTTGGGCCCCTTTGTACTAGGCCCCTCCTAGTATGGTTGCTGGTCCAATATACCGGCCAAGGTGGAATTGGCCTTAGTTACTCAATCTGGTGAGGCCATCGCACTCCTATTTGTGATGCTGTTGTTTATAGGATAGTGCTTTCATTTCTGTGACTTGTCTTACCTTTTGTTCAGTTGAACCACTTTGTTTATTTTTTCCTGACAGTTGCTCATGGTGTTAAATATTGATTTTGCCTTCTGAAACAGAAAATCTATTGTGCACCAGCCATCAGCCAGAGGGCAATCTTGTTGACTAATGAGTGAGGAGTCATTTTGACTCCATCGCCCAACACATGCTTGATGGCAAATAAATTACTGTATGTGTGAACTAGCAAGGTTTGCTAGTCCAAGCAGAAGATTGGACATGAGTGCAGCTACAGAGTTTGCAAGGTTGACTAGAAAAATTGAAACCAAAGGGAAGGATTTAGGAATAAATATTGTTCTGGAGAATATTCTTAGTTAGTGTGATAGGACCATTCCTCCCTCGTATGACCAATTAAAGTCCCTACCCCACTCCAAAACCTGTATTTAAAGTTATGGAGAAATTGTGCGCTGTATGGGTTTTAACTGTGAACAAAGCACCCCCCTTTTTTTTAAAGCATCAGTAGTGCAGTCTAAATTTGCATTTGGGTTTTGTCAAATGGCTGAGCCAGTTCCGGATGCAGGTAGGAATACTTTTCTTTGTGCAGACAAGGAAGAAGGCAGAGGACCACGAAAGCAAAGAACTACCAAGTTCAAATTTATGCCTTCCTTCATTGGGCCTTATTCTGAGATATTTCCTGGAATAGGGGTTGCCATCCACATGCCTTTGCAGTGTCAGACTAAAGCACACCCCACCAAAGGCCTGCTGCCATAGGTAGTATCCAGGTTAGTGGATTAAGTACACATTTATAACAAAATACGCAGCTTACCTGCTGCGAAGCCATGACACGCCATCCAGATTCAAGCAGCCTCCCTGCAGCTTTCTCAGAGAAAGCTGCAATACTTCCGTGGCACACGTGGTGAGGCGCGTGTCACGTGGGATGGGGCAACCAATGGGAGCTGAGCTGCAGGCTCAGCTTTCATTTGCTGTTCTCGCTGTCCTGTCCGGACTGGCAGGAACATTCACATTTACCTGAAACTGCGGAGCAAGTGCTCATCATTCTGCAGTAGGTAAATTCGAAGTAGCAGCAGTATAATGCGCTGTTGCTATGTAGTATTGGATGTCAGGTGCAACGCCCACAGTCTGACTGCACATCAGAATGCACAAGTATCTGTAAGTCTGGACACACCCATAGTCTGCACTAGTATGTGGATGGCTGCCCCCTGCTCCAGGATATATTCTATAATAGAGTCCAGTGCAGAATGGGACAAAGTTTCTCTCTACAAAATTGGGGCAGTTATTTTTTAATACTGTGCAGATGAACGCTACAAAAGTATGTCCACATAATATACTGAAATTTGTATTTGTTTTATAACAAGGTTTCTGGACTACTAGAGAATACTAAATCTGAAACTCAAGTATATAAAGCTTTGGCATCTCTTTCTTATTACCCTTTTTTAACTTTTGGGTTAATCTGAAATAATTATCCTGAAATGACCTGTTGAATTTAATTAATGGAAAGGGCTTTTTTTCCCTTCTTGTCTCTGTTTTGCTATAACTCCCTGGACTCCAAGGTAGAGGGGGACAATCTTGTGTGTTTGGTTCTGCCTTGATTCACTGCTTCCAGATATTGTAGATATAAAACCAGCAAACATGGAGGAGCTGACAGAAGTGATTACAGCCGCAGAGTTTCATCCGCATCACTGCAACACTTTTGTCTACAGCAGCAGTAAAGGGACAATAAGACTGTGTGACATGCGAGCATCAGCTCTGTGTGACAGGCACTCCAAATGTAAGTAAGATTTCAAGATGCACATGAGGAATGTCATTTTATCTTCTTTTGTATCATAGTCCTTTGGTATTTTGCAACATTTGGGTTCTGCTTAAAATATGTGCAGACAGTGAAACTTATGAGTTATGAGTCTCACCTGCTTCCCCCAAAAGAAGGCGCAGGTTTTCAGCACAAAACTAATTTTTGATGTTTGGCTTGGATGTCATGTTAGATTACTGGAAGAGGTGACAACAGCAACCTATCTGGATTCAAGAAAGGATTGGATAACTTCATGGAGGACAGTAGCCATGTATCAGTGGCTACTTGAATGGATGGTTTTCTACTTCCTCCAAGTTGGAGAGACAGGCAGGATGCCTCTAAAGGCCATTTGCAGGCATTTGAGAGCAGATGAAGGTCTTACCTTTGTCTTCTGCTTGATAATGCCCAGAAGCAAATAGTGGGACATTGTGTGAGACAAGTTGCTGAACTAGATGGGCTGTGGCTCCTTTTATGTTCCTCCTATCAAATAGGCAAAACTTGTAATTTTAAAAACGGGGAATGACAGTAGCGGGCCTGTGTTGCTAAAAAGAAGGATATCGTCATTGATAAACTATTTCATTTTTTGTGGTTGGAAGTACACCAGAAAGATGTCAGTAAAATGTACACTTCTGTTCACTGTGGGCAACAGAGATGAAATGATATTCCAGACAGAAATCTAAGGGGCAATTTGCATTTGGCCCAGTAGTCAACATGGGGTGAGTTCTGAGATGGAGCATCTGCATGTGAATGAGCCATTTCCTAAGCGTTAAGTGGCTCCTTACATGGGGGAGCTCACTCCACATCAGCTACGTGTGATCCAGTTTGAACCTACACCATCTGTGCACTTACCTTTACAAAGCACCAGAGTTGATAAGGCTCCAGCCAGCCCCTTTGCAACTCTTCCTGGTGCTGGAGGGGCACATGACTGGCATGCTGACGCAGTACACCACACGGTTGCCCCAGGGATGGCACCGCACAAGTGTGCCGATGCTGGTGCACAAGAGTGTTGCAGCTGGCACCAAAGAGGTGGATGGCTGTCCAGAGAGCAGTCATCTACATTCAAATGCAAGTGCAAATGCTTAGTGCATTCCAGGCCATTTTGCCCAAAGCTTTCCATGGCTAGGGAGCCAAGTGTGAAAAGTTTGAGCCTTTAGGTTGTGATGAGCTCTCAGTTCAGACCTCATGATGAGCTTGTTATTATAAGAATGAAAATTGTCACAACTTCAACCCAAGATCAAAGCCTCTTGCACAAAGGGGGTGGGAAGAGAAAAAGACACTACGCAAACCTGAGATTTGCTGTCTCTTGTTTCTTGAAAAACAACACATGATTTATTGCTGTGTCAGAACTAAACCCAGGGCTGGTATGTGAGGTTTCTTTCTTTTTCTTTTTCCTATGACTGTCAGAGCCATGTCATGATTTGTTATCTCTTTTCTTAGATGGGAACAGAAATTCCTCTCTCATTGACTTTTAGGAATCAGCCCACTATGCAGATGTGATAAGGGTTGTAATGGCTTCACGATAGCTAGTTAAGGGTAGCAAATTCTCTTGAATTCTGAGTTTTATTAAAGTTTTTTTAATCTAAAAGAACACAGTGTTTTTCTTGACAGCATTTAAATTCCAGAGGTGCTATCTTCCTGAAAAATGGCATTTTCTTTTTTTTTAGATGCTTCAATAACTTTCTATTTGCTACTGAATCAACCTCCAACCTCTAATAACCAGGTTACAAAAATGACCTCTTCAGTCTTATCTCTACCACTTAGTAGGAAATGTCATGAAAGCCCAATTATTTGGCTGTTCCAAGCGTATGATTAAATCCAGATATCTATCTCTAGAGTTTTGGATGGGTGCATTCTTTTTTCTCTTTCTTTCTTCCACCTCATTATTGTACACAGGAGTAGAACTCAGTTTCATCATATAAGCTGGTTAGAAGCAAGCTAGACATATTTGCTGTGTTTTTCAGCACCAGAGACTTTGGTTTGGTTTGTTCTTTGTTCTGCTTCTGCAGTGTCCTTTAAAGCACATACAAGCCAATTGTAAAAAACAAGTTCAATTTGACCTCTCCCTTGACATATGATATTGATTTTTTTTCTATCCTTCAGAAGTGTTGGTCTTCAGTCAATTGTGGTTCAGGAGGCTTGCAAGCTGAAATTGAAGTAGTTCATCAGGGTTCAAAAGAAAAAACTTCACAACTCTGGCCTTTTCAAAATGAATTTGTGAAAAGAAATATTTAGTAACTATTAGGATTAATAAAAAAGCAGATGATGCATTTATCTAATATGTCAGAAGTAGATAAGGGTGCAGTATATTTGGCATTAGGTCTGCCTTAGGTATATGCATGGTGTGGTTTTTTAAAATGCCACTCTTTTTTGCAGCTTTTAAAATATTTAAAAAGTTTGTTTGTTTGTTTATAAAGGTGTTCATAACCTGCTCTTTACTCAAAGTCCCTAAGGCAAATCCCAAGAATAAAAAGATACAAAACATAAAACAGTGTAACATATGCTTTAAAATATAACCTATCCTCCCTCCTTGTCAGGGCAACACTCGGAAGCAGCTAAACATCAAAGACCAGGTTGAAGAGGTATGTTTTAACCAGGGACCAAGACCCATATAACAAGAAGAGTACATTTAGAAAATGGAAGGCTTGTCCTAATGAGGAGAACAGGAGGAAACATAGACACTGGCAACACAAATGCAAGATGACCATTAGGAAAGCTAAAAAAGATTTTTGAGGAGCACGTTGCTAAAAACATCAAAAGAAATAAGAACTTCTATAAGTATATCAGAAGTAGGAATCCAACCAGGAAAGCAGTTGGACCATTACATGGTAAAGGTCAGAAAGAAATAATTAAAGAAGACACGGAGATTGCAGAGAGACTAAACGAATTCTTTGCCTCCATATTCATGGAGGAAGACAGAGGATACATGCCAGTAGCTGAGCCTGTATTTTCTGAAGAATTAAACTGGACAGAGATAACCAAGGAAGAGGTCCTTGCATGTCTTAATAAAATGTTAACAAATCACCGGGACCAGATGGTATTCATCCAAGAGTCCTTAAGGAACTCAAATGTGAAATTGCCGACCTTCTAGCAAAAATATATCATCTTTCCCTAACATCAGGCTCTGTACCGGAGGACTGGAGGGTAGCAAATGTAACACCAATCTTCAAAAAAGGATCCAGAGGTGATCCAGGCAATTACAGACCAGTTAGCTTAACATCGGTTCCATGTAAGGTGATGGAAATGATCATTAAAGACAAAATTAGTGTGCACATGGAGGAGCAAGCATTACTGAACAAAAGCCAGCATGGCTTCTGCAAAAGGTAAATCATGCCTTACAAACTTGTTGGAATTGTTTGAGAGTGTCAACAAACACATGGATAAAGGTGAACAGGTGGACATTGTGTATCTGGACTTTCAGAAGGCTTTTAACAAAGTCCCACATCAAAGGTTACTGAGTAAACTCATCAGCCATAGAATAAAAGGACAGGTTCTGTCTTGGATTTGTGACTGGCTTAACGGCAGGAATCAGAGAGTAGTAATAAACAGCCAATTCTCAGGGTGGAAAGAGGTAAAAAGTGAGGTTCCCCAAGGTTCAGTGTTGGGGCCAATGCTTTTTAATTTATTGATCAGTGATCTAGAAGAAGGGCTACATAGTAAAATAGCAAAGTCTGCTGATGATATTAAATTATCTAGGGTAGTAAAAACTGAAAGAAATTGCCAATAGCTCCAGAGGGCTCTCTTAGCATTGGGTGAGTGGGCAACCAAGTGGCAAATGTGCTTTAATCTTAACAAGTTCAAAATAATGCACATCGGGGCCAAAAATCCAAATTATGTCTATAAACTGATGGAGGCCGAGCTTTCTGCAACACACCAGGAAAGAGATCTCAGGCTTCTGGTGAACGGTTCAATGAAGGTGTCAACCCAGTGCACAACAGCAGCGAAAAAAGCTAATTAGGAAAGGAATAGAAAAAAACAAGTCAGCAAGTGTCATTTTGCCTCTTTATAAATCTATGGTGAGGCCACATTTGGAATATTGTGTACAATTCTGGGTAACAGATGTATCAATGGCTACTAGAATGAGTGCCTAGGTACTTCTTCCAGGCCTAGGTACATCTTTCAGGCTGGGGGAAAAAGCAGGTCGCTTCTAAGGCCATTTGCTGGGATTCAAGAGCAGGCAAAGGTTTGTCCTTGTCTCTGCTTGAGATGCCCATGAGCATTTGGTGAGCCACCGTGTGCGATGGGATGCTGGACTAGATGGGCTGTGGCCTGATCCAGCAGGGCTTCTCTTATGTTCTTATGTTTTTATGATAGTTATGATGGGCTGACTGAACAGCATAACATAGCAATATTAACACCCTGCATTTTTACTTGAAAGCAACTACACTGTTGTTCCTTGCCCCATACTTGTTAGTATATTTTTTGCAAGTGTACATCTCTTCAGTGGAAATGATTGGTTAACTCTGCTGTAATAGTTTGTTTGTCGCATGCTCTCTCTCTTCAAGCTAGTAGTAGAAACATAGACTTTAGCATCTCTAGACATGTATATCTGATGTAAATAAGTTAT
The DNA here is from genome assembly GCA_014337955.1 of Aspidoscelis marmoratus. Classification (NCBI taxonomy): domain Eukaryota; kingdom Metazoa; phylum Chordata; class Lepidosauria; order Squamata; family Teiidae; genus Aspidoscelis; species Aspidoscelis marmoratus. The sequence goes on from MTQE01002208.1 coordinate 67,820,720, forward strand.
AAGACTCACAAGTTTAGATAAGTAAAGTCATGTTGAAACAAATTAAGTAGTTGTATGCTTCGAGTTTGATCTTAAACATGCTCTCTGCTACTAGTGTAGTATAGTAACTGTAAAAGGAAACAACAATATTGTCCTCTGGTTGTACCTCCTAGAGAGAAGTCCCTCTGTGCAGAGTTCTTTCATTCCTCAGAGATGAAATAAAAGAGGAGGCTGCACTTAGAAAAGTCTGTTTTCCCATGCTGGTATTCAAGCAACATCAGGGTTCTGCATCTTGGTTGATATGTCAGAGGAAGAAGATTGCAGGGGAAATCCCAGCTTGTCTGTCTCTACTCCCTTTCCCCCTACAGAGACTGTTGAGTTCTGATAATATCAAATCAGCTTTCCCTAGTAGTACTGCACTGACTTCCTAATCTATTGATTAGACTTGGGGGGTTCGTCACAACAGGCTTGGGTGATGGGAGGAAGGAGCCAATCCCTGATCTGTTAACATGACAGCCTTGGCTGTCTTTTGCTACTGCTATCATAAGACTGGAAGACCATCAGAGTTCCTGGACCTTTAGCTGTATGAAGTGACCTTGATGTGGCCCCTGCTGCCAAACCCATTGGAGCTTCTAACAACTCTCAAACAGCCCCCAAGAAATTAGGACATTTCAAAAGGACAACAGAACAGTCAATTCATTGCCGTTGGCTTTGCTTTCTTCCTTGGCTTTCCTCAGCTGTTTTGGGCCACTGGTAGAAATAGCTCCTTTGGCTGTTCTTGATTTTGAACAACTCCTGGAACTTTGGTGACTGCAGGGCTAGAGCTTTTCTGAAACCAAAAAGAAGGATGAGACAGAACAAGAAACAGCTAGAATGGGAAGCAGCACAATCCGTTACATAGCAACTAGACATTAGTCCCACTGCGTTAGAACATAAGAGGAATTCTGTTGGATCAGGCCACAGCCCATCTAGTCCAGCATTCTATCACATATAGTGGCCCACCAATTGCTTCTGGGCATTCTTAAGAAGTCAAAGACAAAACCTTCCTGTACTCTTGAATTCCTGCAAATAGTTTTTAGAGGCCTCCTGGAGGTAGTACCCAGGCATCCATTCTAGTAGCCATTGGTAGTACCTATCCTCCATTAATTTGTCTAACCCTTCCTTCAAGCTCTCCAGGTTGGCTGCTGTCACCACCTCAATGAGACATTGTTCCAGATGATGACTGGATCACTCTTAAATGAAACAAAAAATCATAGCAGCTAACCTCTTCAGAGGAAGCCTGCAATAAGTTAAGAGGAGAAGGGAGCAGCCATCCTGGAGCCAAGCATCACTAATTCAGTGTGAAAATCAAAGTATGCCATCCATACTTTCTTGCCTTTGTTGTTGTTGTGGCAAAGTACTGCTTGTAGACCGATGCCTGGAAAGCAATGCCTGCACAGAATGGCGATCTCCTCTGTACAGACACAGCCTTTCCAGCTGAAACAAGTGCAGAATTTGTCTATTAGGAAGTGATGATGGAATCTAAGGCTTGCTCTGCGCTAGTTGTCATGGTATCATCAAGACTTCAGTTCTGTGAGTGTGCTGGATGAAGATGCACCATCTGGCCCTGATAACAGGATTGTTCACAGATTTCTGAATTTCCAATTTTCACTTTGCCTTGATAGTAATTGCAAATAATGAGGATGGGAAATGTGGGGAGGAAGTTCATTTATGTCAAGGTTTGTTTTTTAGTGCATACAGTCAGAAAGCAGGCATGGTTTTGAATAGGCGTTGACTAAGCGTGCAGTTCAGAGGATACACACAGAAGACTGTGAGTACAGGGCCAAAGCTGAAGCCCTACTGTTAGGCTCAGTGAAAAATTACGTTCTGGCAAGCAGGACTCAATGGAGTGTTAGAGCAAACTGCCTGGGAAGCAGGCTCAATCTTCAACTTCTCAGAAATAGTCAGTAACAAACTGTGTTTGTATCTATGCCAAAATGGCTGCATAGAGCGGTCTACAGAGGCACCCATGTAATCAACCAGGAGTTGGACCTGGCTCGATGGTACCCAACAACAACGAGCAGGCCTTGAACACCTTTGTACATCTATAGTTGTTGTTTTCTCATAGCCAGGAGCCCAATTTCTATTTAAAGCATATTTATCTTGTTCTTCAGGCAGAACAATTTCTCAACAGATTCTAAAGAACAGCTCTTGCATCTTGGCTGGAACATCAAGAAGGTCCTAAGTGCCTTCTCGTTTTTAATGTTTTAGTGGTAGCTTCATCACCATAATTTCTCTTTCCTTACCATCAGCAGAAACCTATCCTTCATCCCTGCTGTCGTTTTAGCACTGCCAAACCTGACTCGTAAGTCATAGGAAAGAAACAGCTGTTAAAAATTCCTCTTAAATCCTGCCCCATGGTGTGCCTGCGCCCACAATTGCTACAAGAACGACAAGGACTCATGAAAGTTAGATGCCGTGCACAAACCAACTCAGATCTTGATTTCTTTCCTCTTTTTTTCCCTGTTGATGTTTTTATTATATTGTTGAAAAATCCACAAGTCATCAGATTTCCTACTGACAGCTAAAGGGCTCCAAGCTGAATACTGCTGTGAGCAATGCCATTTCAGATTTGTAGAGAGATCATTTATCCTGGCACTTAAGATTCCCCCCCCCCTCCAATATGTGCCATGTTCCAAAATTCAGGAGTTTATAGCGCATTAGGCCGTTAGAGGTTAATAAAGGTAACCAAATGTGTATGTTGCGATTGCAAAGGGGGAAATGTGCATGAGTAGCAATTTTTCCTGAGTTTCAAGCAGGAGATCTGACTGCCTCTTTCCTTATGTTTCAGAGCCAGGATTTTAACTGTCAGGTTTTTTGAGGGCAAGTGTGAAGCATTAGAACTCTTCACTACAGTGGTGAAGGAATCATTATTTTTCTGATGCTTCACTGTGTTTCAGCCACTTTTCTTTCCCCAGACACAGAAATATACTGCATCTATTGTAATATATACTACTTTAAAAATCTGTTCTAGGGGTGCGTGCATTTATTGTGTGTGTGTGTGTGTTTATAATTGCATAGGTTTGTCTGCACTACTCTGTTGCTTCATCCAAGGCAGACAAAATATCCCAAGAATGGCAGGAGCTTTTATCCCACACCAGTATGTGGAAGGTAGAGGCATAAACTCCTTGTTTTAGAAGGAAAGGGATTTCAGTGCCTGTTCATGATTTTTGCCTCCCACAAACCTCCTGAATACCAAAATGTAGCGAAGTATAGAGGTACAGAAACCTCCATCTTATCCAGGTGCCTTACTGACCAGCCTTCAAAACATATAGCTTATACATCTTGAGGGCATAACATAAATAACGATAGTTGCATAGATAAGAATCAAGATCACCTTAGGGGTAAGCGATTTATCAAAAAACAATAAATAAACTGAGATCTTGGGAAGAAGATTGAAAAGAGGAGTCTTTCTGGCATATGGATTGCATAGAGCAGTGATGGCTAACCTTTTGAGCTTGGTGTGTCAAAATTCACAAGAAAAACTAGCTTAACTCGGGTGCTCTGTCACTTCCAGAAATATCCATAATTTTGTGATATTTGTAGCTCTAGTAAGAAAGTTATATTTTTGATATATGTATTTTATTAAAAGCAAAAATGAATAATTCTTTACATTTGCTAAATCTTCAATTGAAAGTTGGTATTTCATACACTTCAAGAACAAGCAAGCACTACATGCCCAGGTGCCAGGGTGGCCAGGTGTGTCACCTAAAAGGGCTTGGCGTGTCACCTGTGACACGCGTGTCATAGGTTGGCCATCACCGGCATAGAGTGTCCTTTGCAACCTGAGATCATCCTAATCCAGAAGGATGTCAGTTTGCAGTCCAGGCTTCCAGAATTGCTGTAATTACTCGGGGGAAGAGGAGATCCATTGTAGCTCCATGACAGCTGGTTCATTCATGCCAAGCTGTTGCTGTGTGACGAATAACCATAGTACAAAATTCCCCCGTCGCTTGCCTATAACTTCCTTTTCTCATATAAGTGGCACATAACACCCTTTTGGAAGACGTGCAGTTCACATGTCTGTGCAATCCATATGCCCAAACTGGACATAGCCTGCAAAATTCCCATGCTGCAAAAAACTATGCATGAAGTTTGTGCAGTATTTGCACAACAGCCTAATTTAAATGAAACTGGGTGATAACTTTGACCTTTGGATTATTTTTCAAAGTTTGGTCTTGTGGGAATTAACATTGAGAATTAGGATGTCTGTAATTAGCTAGTTCACACAGAGACAAAACAGGGAATGTTCCTGTATCCTGCCCTTGGTACACTCAGAGGGGGGCTTTTCTTTTCCTCTTATCTTAACCCTGCTTCTCCACTTCCCACCAGATAATTGGATGGTTCTCCAGTTGTGATTTGCCTTATTTTCTCCAGCTTTCTGCCCATTGGCTTCTCAGTTACAAAGGCACAGAACTTCTCCTTTTCTTTTAGTTTTTCCTTCACTCATGAGAATCATTGTACACAGTTTATGTCCTTGCATTTCTCACCGGCCTCAGGTTTCCACCTTTCCACTCTCCAAAATATCTTCCATCTTCCAACTTGCTTGCTGTTGTCCTTGAAATAAAAAGGCACAGCATACTCAGAAGCAAACACCTGAGAATAGGGAGCTTGAATATCCTATCAACTTAATGGGTGCAACACTGTTAGTTACCATTACTCATGGAATCTGACTGATTCCTCAATGCTTGGGGGGATTTTTCGGTTGGCGTGGCTGGTGCTTCTGTCACGGCTCCGGTCTCTCTCTGGAATCACGAGGTGAGCAGGACTGTTGACACAATTGTTCCCAAGTGCCCTTGGTGTACCTGTAGAGCTCATAAAGCACCTTGGTATACCAGGGAGCTATGGGTGATGAAATGGAAAGATCGACAGCTAGAGTGCAGGTGGTATAAATCCCACTGTGGGTCTGACTGAACACAAGTTAGAACACACCATTGTGCCTACCATGTGGCAGTGGTTGGGGGCTAAAAGGATTTTTTTCTCCACCACCACTGCATCTTCGAGTAGCCATCCAGGAGAGCTCTTCATAGTGGTGAATGGCCCTATAAGATCTAGCCCAAGGAAGCATGGGAAAGGGCCAGGTTACAGATTTGCTAAGCACTTTGAGGGCAAAGTCGCTCAGATTCGTGGAGGATTCGATGTCACAATTGGGAATAGTCCATAGGAGGTGATCCGAGATCTGTCTGGTATGGCTCTTTTGGATCAGTTTCAATTGTTGCAGCTTGAGTATGTAGATGAGCTGCTTGTGGGGGTTCGGCCAACAATGTGCTCTTTGGACTCTTGCCCTTCCTGGCTGATAAAAGCCAGCTGGAAAGGTATGGCCGGGTGGATCCAAGGATTAGTGAATGCCTCTCTGAGGGATGGGTTGATCCTGGCCCTTAAATGGACAGTGGTACCACCCCTTCTGAAGAAGGCCTCCCTGGATCCAGAAGATTTAAATGACTATCACCCAGTGGCTAACATACCTTTTTTGGGCAAGATGCTCGAGAGAGCTGTGGCTGTCCCAACTGCAAGCATGCTTGGAAGAAGCTGATTATCTAGACCAGTGGTTCTCAACCTGTGGGTTGTGACCCCTTTGGGGGTTGATTAGCCATTTGGGAGGGGTCGCGGAGTCTCCCGCAGGCCCTCCACGCGCCCACCCACCCCCGCAGCCTCCTCCTCCTCCACCTCCCCAGCCTCTCCCTAGCACGGTTTCACCTTGCCCTCCCTTACGCAGCCGCATGTGAGGAGAGAGAGAGAGATTCCTGTCACTGCCTCCTCCCCCCGCCCATTCCATCCTCTCTCTCTCGTGCTCACGCTTCCCTCACAGTGGCTCCTGCCGGTGCTGAGTGGGAGCGGCGTTGGCGTCAGCGAAGGCAGCGTTAAGCACAGGAAATCTGCCCGCCTGCCCGCCTGCTGTTGTCTCTCTTCCTTTGCTAGCGATTCCTTGCTCGCACCAGGTGAGGGAAGGAGACCGCCGGTGGGCAGGCGGGGGGGGGGTGAGAAAGCAAGTGGGCGGGGTCCGGAGGCATCTCTTCAGCCCACGCATGCCCTTCCCCACCCCCCAACAGTGTCTGTGGCTGGGTGGGGGGCCCCCAAACCCCCCTTCTGCCATGCTCCCCCCCCCCGCCACGGGCTCTAGCTGCCAGCATCCTGCCTCATTCTGTGACTCTGGGCCAGTCACAACTCCCCTTTGGAGCACTCGCAGGGTGTTCTGTTGTGGGAAGAAGAATAGAAAAGCTTTGTCAGCCGCTTTGTCCCCTTAAATGGGTGAGAAAACTGGAGTAGAAACCCAACTCTTCTTCTTCCTTCCTGAAGCCGGCTGGGTGGTCTTGGGCTAGTCACAGCTCTCTAATGAGCTCTCAAAGCCCCACGCACCAAACAGGGCATCTGTTGTGGGGAGAAGAATAGAAGGCTTTGTCAGCAGCCTTGAGCCCCCTTAAATGGATGAGAAAAGCAGAGTAAAAAAGCCAACTCTTCTTCTTCTTCCTCCATGAAGCCAGCCGGGGGACCTGGGCGAGTCACAGCTCTCTTTCTGAGCTTTCACAGCCCCACCTGCCTCACGGGGAGCCTGTTCTGAGGAGAAGAACAGAAGCTTTGTCAGCAGCTTTGAGTCCCTTGAATGGGTGAGAAAAGCTTGGTAGAAAAGCCAACTCTTCTCCAACCTGTGGGGCAGGTGGGGCTGTGAAAGCTCAGAAAGAGAGCTGTGTCTAGCCTAAGTCCCCTGGCTGGCTTTTCTAAAGCTCGCCTGTCTGCTTGGTTGGGTCTCCAGCCACGGAGATTGATTGTCTGGGTAGTGGAAACCAGCAGCGGACAATGGAAGGGGCTGCTGCTGATTCAGCCCCCGCCTGCCTGCTGGAAACTTTTGTGCAAGCCCTGGACTGCCCTGGCATGCAGAGGGAGAAGCCACCTCAGAAGGGCTTCCCCAGGACAACTGCATTGAAGTGGCTGCAGAAGCGGTCTCCTCACTTGGCCCTTTAATGGGCAACAGGCTCAAGGCAGCGCTGGGAACAATGGGGTGGAATTAAAAGGGTCATCTGGGTGGAACGGAGCCCAGCTCAGAGCTCTTCAGAGTCATGGCTCTCTGTCCCCTCTGCTTCTCATTCATTCGAATTTTTATTCTCCGGTATACTGAAGGTCTCAGGATGCGCTGCAACATTAAAAATTCTCCGCAATCCAGATAGAAAAGCCCACTCTTTCTCTTCTTCTTCCATGAAGCCAGCTGGGTAGCCTTGGCTAGTCACAGCTCTCTGAGCTCTCACAGCCCCACCCACCTCACAGGGTATTTGGAGTGTGGAGAAGAACAGGTTTGTCAGCTGCTTTGAGTCCCCTTAAATGGGTGAGAAAAGCAGGGTAGAAAAGCCAACTCTTCTTCTCTTCCCCAGCGATCTGTACAGAGAGGGGCTTGTGTGTGTGCTGCCGCTGCTCCGTGTCATTTGGGAAGTTTGGTTCCTCCGGCTCAGGAAGGATGTGTGCAGTGCGCACCTTCCCCTGGGCAATGGGCTGAGACGACCCTGTGTGCTAAGAATAGCAGCGGGGACAGGAGGAGACTGGGAAGGTGCTTCCATCCCTGCTGCGGTTTGAGGAGCCTACCTGGGCCCAGCTGTTCCTGTGTGGCCCGGTCAGCTTCCCCCTGGGGGCTCTGCAAGAGTTGCACCATCCGCTCCTAGCCAGAGCAGCACAAAGGCAGGCAACAAGGGCTGTTTTCATGTGCTCCATCTTGACCAGGCAAACAGCAAAACCACTGGCAAGGTCACAGGCCAGGAATAAGATGTAACCTTTTTTTCCCCCTGTAGCACACTTTCAGAATGGCTGCAGTCACACCTAAGGCCCAATTCAGCCTCATTCCACTTTCAGAGTGAGAGAACACAGCAAAGTGACCAGTGCATTTCTTTCCACATTATCTATCCCAGAGGTGAATTTACTGATGTAACATTCTGCTCTGAAAGTGGACTGAAGCTGGACCAAACCTGAAGTGTGATCCCACCCTGTGTAAGAGGAAGGGCAGATAAGATTCCCTGCATGTGTCGTTTGGAAAGGGTTGAGCATCAACCGGCCTCCTCCAAAGCCAGTTCTGACCTTGCCTTCAGCTCCTCCCTGGCGGCCTGGCCTGACTCTGTGGCAATGATTAACCAGCCTGGAGTCCAGCCCCCAAACCTTCCTCCGTCCCTCCCTTCCCTCCTTCCTCTGGTTGCTTTGGGAGGGAAACTTCTGTTTTGCATGGTTGAGTTTGGAGGTTTGCTGTGGTGGGAACCGTACTGCAGGTATGTAAAGGTTTTTCAGTGTCAGTCAGAGCTGGAATGAGGTAGTATGTGGAGCTGGAATTCCAAAGGCCAAATCAGGCTGTGGCCTAATTTCTGATTCTTTCACTGGCAATTTTCTGCTGCGAATCCTATGGTGCTTGGATAGGCCGGTGTGTGGGTGTGGACTGAGCAGGTTTGTATTGTTGTTCGTTCATTGGTTGAGTTCAGTTCCATGCATGAATTATTTTATTTGTTTTGTTCTTTGTCTTTCTGTGCCCTGGACCCCACCCCCGCGACGCCAGTGGCCCTGCCCCTGCCCCCTGGCCCCATCGGCCCCATCCCCATGGCTGGGGGGTCCCTAAAGCATGGGGAGCTGCATTGGGGGGGTCACGCTATTGGGAAGGTTGAGAACCACTGATCTAGACCCATTTCAATCCAGCTTCAGGCCTGATCATGGAACAGAAACTGCCTTGGTCACCCTGGTTGATGACCTTCTCTGAGAGAGAGACAGTGGGAGTGTAGCCCTGTTGATTCTCCTCAACCTCTCAGCAGCTTTTGATACCATTAGCCATGGTATCCTTTTGGACAGGCTATGGAGTGTGTTCCATTGGTTCTGCTCCTATCTCCATGTCCAGTCTCAGAGAGTGGTAGTGGAAGATTCTGATTCGACACCCTGGGAACCCACTTGTGGGGTTCCTCAGGGGTCAGTCCTATCTCCCATGCTCATTAATATCTTTATGAAGCCGCTGGGAGAGGCCATCAGGAGATTTGGAGTGAGGTGCCATCAATATACTGACACCCAGCTCTATCTCTCTATACCATCTGAATCAGGAGAGGTGGTTGAAGTGCTATTCCCAGCTATGACTGATGCATCAGTTGAAGCCCTTTTTGGACAGAGATGACTTGGCCACAGTTATCCATGCACTGGTAACCTCCATAATGCACTATTGTAATGTGCTCTACGTGGGGCTACCCTTGAAGATGGTTCAGAAGCTGCAGCTGGTGCAGAATGCAGCTGCTAGACTGCTGACTGGGACAGCTGGCCGGAGACACATCACGCTGGTCTTAAAAGAGTTGCATTGCCTGCCGATTTGCTACCAAGCCCAATTCAAGGTGTTAACTTTGACCTATAAGGCCCTAAATGACTTGGGCCCCAAATATCTAAAAGGAACGCCTTCTATACCAACCTGCCCATGTCTTAAGATCTGCAGGGGAGTCCCTCCTGGCTGTCCACCACCTTCAGCAGTGAGGCGAGTGAGCACCTGGGACAGGGCCTTCTCAGTGATGGTCCCTAGGCTATGGAATAGTCTCCCCCTTGAGGGGCATCAGGCTCCTTCACTCTATAGGTTTAGGAAGGCAGTGAAGATGTACGTTTGCTCTGGCCTTTGGTTAAATCGGAATATACTGTCTCTTCCCACTTTGCAGACACTCTTACTGTTTTAATATGTACTGTTGTTTTAATATATGTCTGATTTTAAATGTTGTTACCCACCCTGAAACTTTCAGGTACAGGGTAGGATAGAAATACAAATAATAAATAAATAGATAAATAAAAAATGTAGTGATTGTATGAATACAAATAGCATTTTTGGTCATTATAATGCAAGCAAAAATTCTAAAAATATTATTTTCTCCATTGTGTCTTTTACATAAATATTAATAGACTTTCTATATCCACAATTTATTCATTTTTATTAATTGCTACAAAAAGAGTAATAGCATGTAAATGGAAAGATAAAAAGTTAAATTTCTATTTATAAATGGTACAATTGCATTTTGGAATGAATGGTTAATAAATTTATTTCACATCAGATATTCATTATGCATAGTCAAACACCAAAAATGTCATTTTTAGAAATATGAAAATACATTATTAATGTCATTCCCATTTTGGACCAAGCATTTATTCCTTTAGTAATAATTCTGTCTCTACCGCCATATTAGTAGATATAATGAATGTTTGTATACATTAATATGATAAATAGATATATAATTATTGCTAATTGTCTTAGATAAATATTTCTAAAGATAGATAATATTAATTATCCACTATCATTTTTGTTGTTGCTTTTCTACATTTTCTATTGACTTTCATATTCTTAGATGAAATTTATCTACTAGGTTATTATTTTATAAAACATTATTAGAAATTCCATGTGTTCTGGTTGGCTGAGTCCTAATTGTTTCTCATTGTTACCAAACAACCACCAAGTGGAGACAAGCCAGTTTTAAGGAAGCCTTTGTCACAATAAAGGAGGTGGAATGGCTGCAGGTTTCCTCATAGGGAAATGTTGTCCAGTAGAAAAAGCCTAAAGTAAAAACAAGGGTAGCAGAAATGGGGACTAGCAGCCATAGAGCAAGAGAAGGTTACAAAACAAGAGCATGCATAGTGATGGGACCCCAAACAATAACAGTGGTGGATTGAAGCAAGAAAAAGAAAATAGAGGGATGCAAGATCCCAAATCGAATGAACAGAAGAGAAGCCATCCTGAGGCGTTTTCGCATTAGAGCCTCAGAACACTTCATCTTGAACTCTTTGAAGCCACTTTCCCATCTGCACTGGCAGATGGGAAAGTGGCTTCAATGCGTTCAGGCCAAAGACCCTCCCCCAGTCTCACCCAATTGGCTGCCTTGCAGCCAGGGGTGGGGAGGCCAGTCAGGTCCCTTCCCTGGGGTCCTGCCCCCTGCATCAGCCTGGATCAAGCCCATGCAAGTGGTGGGACGCCCACCCAGCACCCCCGAACCTGCCCTGGGGTCACGCTCGCATGTGAATGGCACTTACCTGCTGCTGCCAGCTCGATTCTGGTTGGAATAGGCCGGCGACATTCTGGGCATGTGCGCATGGTAGCCCCTCATTGGCTGGGCACCTGCACCTGCGCAGATGGCCAGTTGAGGCCAGGCGGGTGCCCAGCCAATCAGGGGCCGCCCCATGTGCATGTGCAGAACGTCACCGGCCTTTTCCAGCCAGAATTGAGCCGGCAGCCCCAGGTAAGTGCCGTTCATGCATGCATGTGACCCCAGGGTGGGTTGGGGGGGGCTGGGGATGTCCTGCCACTTGCATGGACCTGATCCAGGCTGATGCAGGTGACAGGAGCCCACGGAAGGGACCCAACTGGCCTCCTCATCCCTGGCTGCAAGGCAGCCAATTGAGGAGGCCAGGGGAGGGGCCCAGCTGTCATGGAGGAAGAGCGTGCGAATGCTTTCCCTGCGTGGCAGCTGGGGGCATTCTGGATCATATGGAATGCGTGGAGAGCACTTTTTAGTGCTCTGAAAATGGAATGCGTCTACAACACATTGGGATGCTTGGGGCGGCCTGGAACAGATCCGACTGCCCCACAAGAGCGAATGCTGCGTCCCAACGTGTCGTAGACGCGGTCCAAAACCCCTTGTGTGAAAAGGCCTCTGGTTAGGAACAGCAGGCATGCCAAGGGGGAAATGTACAGGATTGGCAACTATGCCGTGAGAGCTACTGGCCCACATCACACAAAAGGGCATGGGAAGGGAATTTAATTCAGCTTTCACTACAGAACCATAGGAAGCAATAGCACCGATGTGGATTTTTAATCCAGGGAAATAATGTGAAGCTGGAGTTCTGCACAGAGATGAGGCAGAAACAAAACACCTCCATGTGTTTTACCTCCATGTGGGGTTGTGGCGAAAGGCTCACAAAATAAAGGAAGTTCAGGCAAAGTTGCATCATTGCCACACTGAATTTTGTCCAGTTGCAAAGGAATAATGGTACTGTATTCTGTGAACAAGGGGTGATGGAGTAGAGTATACTGTAACCTGTCCTCCCTATTATGCTTTTCCTCTCTCGGCAAGGAAAAGGTAACTCTTTTCTCTACCCACACAACATAATCCAGGTTCCACCTCTCATAGGGCCTGTCCCCAAGGAATAAAAAGTCTGCCAAGACTCTCCTTTTGCCTCTGAGCGTCCCCAATCCAGGGTTTTTAACGAGGTTCCAGCGCTACAAAACGTGGAAATCGCGCGACAAAATACATGCACTTTAAACAACTCTTCCAGCGCTCTTTCTGTAAGTCGCGGGTTTTCCTCGCTACATTTACCTTGAGGACGCTCCGTGGCAAAAGGGGCGGGGATTGCCGCCTGCACACACACAGCAGAAACACAAGCAGAGCTTCACTTTCTAAAGCTCAGAACTAAAGAGCCAGAATCACGCAGAATTGCAACATTGTTGCAATCCCTGTGAGGTGTGAAATGGGTGGATTATTGCTAGGGGTGGATTTTAAAGCGATAACAGGAAAAGTGATGAGTGAATGAGCGATTGTGCGCTGGACAGGGTGGATTTTTGAAAGCAAAAACAGGGAAAGTGGTGAGAGTGAATGTTTTCCAGCACGAGAAGCCATTTCGGAGGGGGGGAGATCTGGGAGACTAACAGATGGCTATTTTTCCTTTAGGCTTGTCAGGGATTGTCTTCCTGGTTGTGGCCACACCGAGCGCAGTCCCTCCCCATTCCCGCTGGCACCCTATGAACAAGAGCAGGGGCGGGGAGAAAAAGATGCGCGCAAAGAAAACAGGGATCCTATGGGAACGGAAGGTGCGTTAAAAACACGCATTTTCCTGAGCCTCATGCGGACGCTTATTCCTGATTTGCATGGCACTTTTAAAGTCCACTTCAGTAAAGTGACAGTAGAGTGACAGTGGAGAAGTAAATAAGTCTTTTGGGGATGCAGCCATAGTCCATTGCAGTAGCTATTGAAAAGTTGGGAGCAGTATTTTTGGTCAAAATGTGGATCAAGACCAGAAGAAAATCTGGTGACCATAAAACTCAGATTTTGGCAGCAATAAAATGGAGCCTATGTGTCTGGGGGCATTGAAATTTTGAGATGTGATCATATCCTTAGAAGATGCCATGAACTTTCCATGGTGGCAGATACAGCCTCCTAATTTATTCATCTTACATCTTGCTTTGACACACGCTGCCTGAACTATTATTTGTGGTTGCATCCAACTATGCAGATCATGAAAACCTATTTTGTGCTGTTACGACTTAATTTAAAAAGTTAGTTTTAATAGTTCACAAATGTCTTTATTCTCTTTTAACCATGCTGAATGACTACTGTGAGGTGTCTTACAGAAAAACAATGAAATGCAAATAAAAATAATGTGTCATGAGCAAAAAGGCAATGTGTGATACTTCCCCCTGGCAATTACCGTGTTGTGCTGGCAAAAGCAAGTTCTAGCTAAGACTTCAGTGTCACTACTGGTTTTCCAACACATTTGTCATTATGCAGGTAGAAGAGTTGGCAAAACATACACAAAAAGTGAATCCCCACAGATCATTTCTAATTTTTCACACTGAAAGTGGAAATTGCATAAAGATGCATTGTTTTGGTCAAATAGAAACAGAAGTGCTTTTAACATAATTATCCTTCCTCTGAGACCATTGGCGTTGCTTAACTGTATGTATTCACATTATCTTTAAAATTTGTTTGTTTGCATGCTTGTTTTTTAAATCTTCAGTCCAAAAAGGATCTCACAATACTTCCATAATTTGAAACAGAATTTTTGCTATAATTTATTTTTAGGTCATTTCTTACTGTTTATTTGTTTTAAATGATTGAGAGCTACCTTGAGACCTTAGGGTAAACAAAAACAAAAATGTACAAGCATACCTTCTAGATACCTTCTTATAATACAACTGTGTTTGCTCCAGTTTATTATTCAGAAATAAGGTAAATTCATTTTAGTGTCATTTACTGTCAGGTGCATGAGGAAAGGATGCCACTAGGTACTTATTTACCTGAAAAATAGGGAGAAATTGTATATAACAATAGCTTATGCTTCCTATCTGGACAGATTGATATCCCTGAAGTTTAAGTGACTTGAGGTTTACTTTGATGCTTAAATGTTCCCTTAATTTTTTTGAACAGTATATATTATGTTATGTTATTTAAAATATGTACTGTATATTTCAGTTCTTGTTAAGAAACAAAGGTAAAAACTTACATACATACATACATACATACATACATACATACATACATACATACATACATACATACATACATACATACATACATACATACATACATACATACATAAAACCAACAGCTAAGGAGGCAGGGCTTTTAACAGGCACTAAAAGCTGTAAGAGTATATATAGACCCACGTATATTTCACACAGGCTTTGGGTTATCTGAACCTGTTTTTTAAAAAAATACCAAGACCATGAGGTCCTCCCCTATGCTTTCCATGTGCTCCATTCCACATTACGTTGTCATTATTTAATTCCAGGACACATCTTGGGTACATGATGTTCACTTATTTTTCTGTGCTCAGTATCACAAAAAAGCAGCTGTTGATCTTGCAGTGCCTGGAAAGCGTGGTCTTCCATTGCTCAGGAAGCATTTAGCGCCAAGATGATCAGACCTCATACACCTGGTTATGTCTGCATCTGGGAAAACTTCAGCCACTTTCCTTCTTCTTAAGAAACCTGGACATGCCTGTTAAGACTGTGGCCCCTTATACCCACATGACCCAGGTCAGGGTAAAATGGTTTGTCCCAGAACAAGCAACCAGACCCAGCCTTGGACAAGTTGCTACTGGAGCAGGTTAGGGCCATCTTCATTTAGATTATTTGGTCTGCTCCAAGTCTGGCCACTGCCCCTGGAGAGCCTTGGAGCCATCACAGCAAGCGTTCGAATGCCAGAAATGAAAGTTCCTAGCCCTCAATGTTTATGGATGGACCCTTTTTGAAGTTAACACTTTCAACAATGCTTCCTGGACTGCTACCAAAAAGGCACACCCTATGAATCAGACCACAATGTTGTGCTGTCCATACACACTCCTGGTCCTATATACTAGAAAAGGTCAACTTGAAAGCATCTTTGAAAAAAATCTACCAGTGGTCCAGGATAGGATGCCGTTTTGGTGCCGTATCCTAATCCATAGCATAGTGCAGAGTGAACAGGCTACACCAAGAGAAGGGTATCTGCACTGATCCTTACTAGGCGCCAGGCCCCTGGCCTGCTCCAGGTCACTTCTTGGAACAGTATAGCTAGAGTGTGCTTACATGTGCTGCGGACAAGTGTGGTTAATAAACAAAATAAATTTGTTTTGTTCCCTGAAAGCCACATTTTTAAAGAAGAGGTCAGTTTACCCATCTGGGGAATTGAATTTCAAAATAAAGCAGATGCCTGGGGACTTCTATGAGACTGTTTCCTTGCCCCACGTATAGTGAGGAGTAAATTGTGCAAGAATAAAAACATGCAAGATCCTCCTCAAAGACCATAGGTTCCAGTGCCTCTTTGTGGATGTACCAAACAAAAGGTGCTTCTAGGGAGCTTTGAGGGAGCCGTTCTTTCATCCTTGGGTCTGTGAATTTGTCACAGAATCTTGCTTGCCATTACTGACTTCATGAAAACCTTTCCTGCTGTTCAACAGCCTGTAGTCAGGGAAATGGGAGAACACTTACATAATGTTGATGCCCAAAATAGCATTCCTTGTAATAATGTGTACAAATGCCAGATATGATGGGATACCTCTGCTTCGTGACCAGGGCTTTTCCCTTTCTGAATAAGGCTAGTACAATTCCCAGGGCGTAACAGGAAGAAAAGAAAGCACAGTGTGTATGTGTGTGAGTTTGACAATGGGGACTTCAAACTGTAATGATTGTCCAGTGCAATTATGAATAGAAATAGTGATGCACACACAGCTGGAATAAAAGTGGAAGGGCACAGATCGCCACAGTAGATCAGAGCTTGCTGTGCAAAATGCAAGTGCAGCTAAACCCATAAAAGCATACTGCTTGCTATAGAATTTTTTTAAAAAATGAAAAGATCTCTTCACAGATCTCTTATTCTTGGCTCTAAGCCCTCAGACATATCAGCTGTAATGACACCATACCATGTGTCAGCTTGTTTTTAGGCGTGTGTAGTTCTGGTTCCCCTAAACCACTGCTTTCTTTAGGGCAAGGGCAAGAGGAAGGACAAAGTGGGCCTTTCCACACTGGCCACTTAATACACATTAAGCACACATTTTAAACACTTGCAAAATTCCCATCAGCACTGCAGCACCCATTAGAGACACATTGGGGAGACCATTTCCGCATTGGCTCACACGCAATCCATCTCTAATGTGTGCTAAGAGGCCCTTAAACCGGTTTCCCGGAAGACCTGATAGGAGGTACTCTTAATGGGTACTTAATCCGGCCTTGTGCTCTAAATCTGCATCAACGGAGTACAAGTCCACACACAGACGGGAGAGAGAACACATGGGGGCAGGACAGGAAGTCACCATGTTGAGAGAGGCGGGAGAAGCACAGTCCAACCACCAAGTCCCTCCCACTTGGGCTTCACATCGGGCATGCGTCCAGCTATGGTGGCAGAGGGACAGCAAGCTGGACACAAGGGCCAGGTGGGGAACCCCAGGGGCCATTTGGCCCCATGCAGAGGGCCCTGCTCATGGTTGGGTAGCAATGGCGTATTGGCCAGGGGCATGGAGCCGCCCATGGCAGCAGGATCACCAACGGAGAAGGCCCCGGCTGTGTCAGGCTTATGAAAGGGGGCCCATGGGGGCTGACTCACCTCACCGGCTACATCTACCTTCTGCCCCATGTGTACTCCTAAGGACTGGGAAGGGAGATATGGATTTGCGCTCCCCTGAACCCCATGATGCGTTATTGTCATCGTGACGAGGAAAGGCTCGCATGTTAATGACCGTGTGGATGTATGCAGAGCGCGTTGATCTCACTCGCAGGCTGGGGATCGTTTGCCCGATCTACCCTGCCCTGCCCTTCTCCCCGCAGCCTCGGGAAACCCGGGATGCGAGGGCGAGAGTGCTGTGACTGGAATTCTGCAGCTGTTGGCACGCATGCAGCTCCCCTCCCAGCCCCGTAGTGGTCCCATGGCCAGCTGTCAAGTGTAGCGATTCCATTCACAAAAAGCAGGCTTCGCCGCTAGGTGGTTATGGGATCCCGGACACACCACTGGTTGGTCGGCGGTCCGTTCCTGACACGTCCATGCACGGCCAGAAAGCAGTGACTGGCGGCTGACTGCTCCTGGGACGGCCGTCTGGAAATTGTGCTACTGTGTCTGCACTGTGAAGGCATAATGTGTTCCTTGCAATCCGTCCTTCCCAAGTGAGTGTAGAAGTATGGGGCCTTATTAGATCTGTATCTATTTGAGACGAATCTTGCTAGAGACACATTTCATAAAAACAGATTTACTTAATCCGGTTTTCAGTGGGCCAGTACGGAAAGGGCCAATCTGATCTCACTTTGCACTAAGCCACACTCTCCCTGACTTGACAGTTTAATTGATGGATCAGACCAAGCCTTTCCTCTTGCTCACCAGAGCAGTGTGCAGTACTGCAATTTGGGTTGGGATCCTGATCCATCACACATGTGTAGAGTTCTGAGCTACTTTTAGTAACATGAGACTTACATTGATGGCTAGTGAAGCACTTTCACCAGTGCAGTGGGGAGGGGAAGGGCTGCTGTTCCCTGAAAGCCACATTTGGATCCATAGCTCTTTAGTTCAGAAATGGCAGAAAAGAGTTTCTACCTCTCCCCCAGTGTCCAATCTAGAGGTTGCTGCTGCCCAATCCCCATTTGAGGCTGCAGCTACACTGGCATGATATAAAGAGCAAAATGGGACTCTGTGAACAGTAAGGACTGAAAAGAGAGGGAAGTTTTATTAAGTTCCAGATGATAGCTTCCATCTAGTACTCTTCTGACAGTCTTGGTGTAGTGTTCATTTGTGGACAGCAGAAGTTAATTAAGCATGGGAAATGACTCCAGAAGTGGACCATTCCCCATCTTTGATTAAACAGGGCCATCAAAGCTGCTTTGAAGAATATGACAGAGATGAGTCACATGAGTGGCAATAGCACTGTGTTAGAGCATGGTAAACATAGAACATTTACTCCCACTCTACTGTTAACAGAGCTCTAAGGAGTACTTATGTTGGGATGTGTACTGAATCGGTGTGGGAACAGGCAAACCCCATACTTACGGGGTTTGTTTACATTTATATCCCGCCCCATACCCTAAGGTCTCTGGGCGGGTAACAGCAAATTAATCACAAGATACACATTAAAAACGAAAAATAGATTAAAACAATATAGGCATTAAATACAGATTAAAAACACTTAAAAGTTCAGCAAATTTAGAACAGTACACTCCATATTGTGTTTATTGTGCCTGTGATTGGGGTGTGTGTGTGCCTTAATTTTCCCATTTTCTCTTCCTTCTTTTTCTTACTGGGGACAAAAGGCACACCCAGCCAAGCAACATGATTCTTGTTGCTTTTCCCCTCTTTAACATGTTGGAGCAGATGGGAAAGGAGAAAACCAACACAGGCCTTGTTGCTTGACTCAGGCCACTCTCTAGGCAGGGATTCTCAAGAATCTCCTGCTTGGACAGTGCAGAGGAGCACTTAAAACCCACTCTTCTGAATCTGAATAGCAAAAACAGTTTTTGTTTTTGTTTTAAAAGCCTCCAATGTTATGAAGTGAACTGGTTTGTACTGATTTAAACTGGTTTGGGGAACACAGCTCCCAGTTCACTACATTGGGGCTTAAGTGTAAAGAGGTTGGATTTATGGATGCATTTGATCTGGCATGGGGATGTTAGGAATGAGAAAATAGAGAATGCAATTCAAAATAAATAGGAGTTCCAAAATAAAATGATCTTTATTTAAAACACAAAGAAAATCACAAGCAAAAAAAATGAATATGCTATTCAATAGCATAGGAAAATCAGTAGTACAGGATGCAATTGATTTCAGATATACTCCCAGTTATAAACTAGATGGTAATCAACTAACATGCTAATAGGATTAGGTGTAGCTGAGTGATATTATAGAAGCAGTAGCTTTGCTAGTGTGGTTTTAGCAGCTT
Source organism: Aspidoscelis marmoratus (assembly GCA_014337955.1). NCBI lineage: Eukaryota > Metazoa > Chordata > Lepidosauria > Squamata > Teiidae > Aspidoscelis > Aspidoscelis marmoratus. The sequence goes on from MTQE01002208.1 coordinate 67,839,821, forward strand.
CACTGAAAGCTAAATTTCTACAGTCAAAGATAATTTCTAAGATCCAGATCCTTTGACACCCATCAGCCCAACCAAGGTGTGTTTAACTGCCTATCAAAGCACTGACTTCAACCAGGAAGGCTGGTGGCAATCTTCAGATTTCATTGGAGAATGATTTGCAGCAAATGAGGGCGCAAGAGCAAGAGTTTCATCTATTCCCCAGAATTCAGACTGCGAGGGATCAAGGGACAGATTTATCTCTCAAGACTCCAGGTCCAATAGTTTGATTGAGCAGTAGGATGAGGGGAGGCTGTGAATTTACAATGGTTTATGAAAAGGTTTGTGCACTTTGAGTCACCCCTAGCCTGGTCTTGGCAATACTGCTTACCCTGGTGGTTTTCAGATGCTAACCTTACTGTTTAAAACAAAACAATGTTGTAATATCAATTCCTTTTGGAACCTAAATAAGTTTAAGGTGAAGCAATTTCTATTCTTCTAACCCAGTGGTTCTCAACCTGTGGGTCGTGACCCCCCGGGGGGATGATTAACAATTTTGCAGGGGTCGTGGCATCTCACTCTGCCCCCCCGTGTGCCCCCACCGCTGTCGCCATCCCCCCACGGCCTCTTCCTCCTCCTGGTGCCCCGGCGCTGTCTGCTGCCCCCTGGCACTGTCCACTGCCCCCTGGTGCCGTCCGCTGCGCCCCAGCGCCCACCACTGCCGACCGGCGCAGCCCTTTCCGTCCCTCGCCTCGCCTCGCACTTGCAAGTGCTGCTGAAGACTCCGCCCCCTTGAGTCCCCATGCAGGGGTGGGGTGGGTGGGGAGGAGGCCTCACTGGATTGGGTAGGGCCCTGACTTTCCATGGGCAGTTTGCAGCGTTTTGCATTTGGTGGTGCCTTTCAGGAACCAAGCTGGAGCATTAAGCAGCAAGTAAACGAATGCCCAGCCCAGTGCAGCAGCTCTGTTGGGTCTGCCTTCCGGAGCTCGCTTGAGGCTGAAGAATATCGCTGTGCCTCCCCCCACCCAATTCATTGCGAGAAGACTTGGGGGAAAGGCTGCCAAAACCAGGGGAAAAGCCTCAAACCTCTGCCATCCATGGCCCTTTTGCTGTCCCTCCTCCTCCTCCACGTAAACAGCCTTTGGCTGCAGCTTGTGAGTAGTTTGCTTCTTTATAGCTTAGGATTGTGTCCTGTGCAGTCAGAAAAGGGGGTCAGAGACCTTCAGATATGGGGCGGGATAGAAATGTAAATAATAAAAGAGATTTTGGGGCTCCAGTGTGCAGCAAGGCTGCCCGGGAAGCATCCCTTGGAAGCCCACCTGCTTTCTGGGCTTCAGTGTAGATTGGGGGTGAGGCACTAAGGCCCAACATGCCCTAAATGTGCCCTGTTCCCACCCGGAGGCCTCTTTCCTGCGTCTTTCCTCTTTCCATAGCAGCCTGGGCTATGGGCGCCCAAAGCATTTGGCTTTTAGGGCACAGAAAAAGCCCTTTTGCCAGCGGAGACCAGGCGTGTGCATGCACCCATGGAGTTCAGAGTTGGTTCTTTCCCACCATAGGCATCACTAGAGCCAGACTGGGTGCCCAGCTGGTGCAGGTATCCAATACAAATATATACCCAACACAACTGCATATGTATCTGATATGTATCCGCTCTGAAAACGTCAAATCTGACCCGAATCCACTTTTAATCCACTTTCAGTCCATGTCAAATGCAATTTAGATCTGTTGCAGATGTGACTGGTGCAGCTGCTTTTCCATCTCCCCAGTTTATGAATGTTAGGAATGTTCATGCACATCCCTATTGCAGAGTTTTAGATTCCGTATTGTGGCTGTTAACAGATGGTTGACCCAAGTTTTGATCTGAACTACAGCTCATACTTGAACTTGAAAACATAAATGGGCCATTCTAATCCTATGGTGGGCTATAGCAGCAGAAACCCACCATTGAGACTGTGGGCTTACAGAGGTAGGGGAATGGTACAGTTGAAATTTAGCTACATAACTCAGTCCACACTTGACTGTTTGTGATCAGGTCTGCCAGATCTGGAGCAGCCAAGCCTACTGATTCCAACCACACAAAGGCATGGGTGAGATCTACCCTGGTCAGCTCTAACCATTTATAGTTTTTTTCTGGCTCTTTTGTATACAAAGAATGAGAGGAGCAGTTGAGTCCGTGGGCTGTGACCAGCTGGGCCGATTTATGTTCTTATGTTCTAGGCATACTACAGAAGGTAGGGCTTTTGCAATTCCACACTAGTGTGCTGAAGATAACTCCCTGGACCCCTCTATGGACCACACTAAAGGTTGCTGTGAAATGGTCTCAGTGTTTATCTCTTCTCCAGAATAATCATGACCTCTTTTACTTGTTTTCTTTACAATTATAAACTAAATTTTAAGATTTTAAAAAGAACATATATTTTAATCCTTTTGTCTTTGATCTCTTTGTCAAATATGACATTATATATAGTAGTGTAGTATTACTCAAACTTTAGTCATTCACATGACACCTTCATGATTTTTTTCACATTCTTGATCCATTACTACTATTTATATTTAAACTACAGCACTGTTGCTTGTTGGCTCTTATGAAGAAGAGAGAGGCAAAAGAGGGAGGTGAAGCCTTAAAAAAGGAAAAGGGATTGAGTTTTTGTGCTGTAGGTTCTTGATGTATTAGCTGCGAGCATGAATAGTAGAAAAAACTCTGGGCAATCTGGGTGGTTTGATCCTTTTATATTTGTTTATTCAGAGTATAATCCCACTGTTTTGCCCAGTGATGGTGAACCTTTTGAGCTCAGTGTGTCAAAATTCACAAAAAAACCTAGCTTAACTCGGGTGCTGTGTCACATCTAGAAATATCCATAATTTTGTAATATTTGTAGCTCAAGTAAAAAAGTTATATTTTTGATATATGTATTTTATTAAAAGTAAAAACAAATAATTCTTTACATTTGCTATCTTCAATTGAAAGTTGGTATTTCGTACACTTCAAGAACAAGCAAGCACTACACGCTCAAGTGCCAAGGTGACCATATGTGTCAACCAAAAAGGCTTGGTGTGTCACCTGTGACATGCGTGTCATAGGTTGGCCATCACTGGTTTAGGCTAAAATGCCTTTCAGGATAGTGTGCAGCACATGAAGATAGGCATGAAAATACTAGTAAAATATTCAGTGCCTTTTGTGATTTGATTTTGAGCTGCACCTTTGATAAAAATGGTGATGTCTTCCTGGCCCAGGACAGAGCATTTATGAAACCTTCATCTGGTGAACTATTGGTTCATGTGATTCAAGTTCCCGCTTGGCAATTTATAATCATAAAATCAAAACGTTAACATAATAAATAAAAATATTGTAATGTAGTGCTCTTATTGTTATCGTTTTATTTTTATTTAAAATATCTATTTACTGCTTCTCATTCAGAAAATCTTGAAGCTGTTTGCAGAAGA
>MTQE01002208.1:67849608-67868832 GCA_014337955.1 Aspidoscelis marmoratus
CTCTACCATTCTATGATTCTATGATTCTATGATTCTATGATTCTATGAACCACTGTTCTAACCAGAAAGCTAGCAGAGGGTTGTTCTTCCTCAAGGAATTAATCCTTTAATTGGTTTGCCACACCTAGTAATTTTTACATTAGCAAGGATCTAATGTATCAGCTAGCTTTTCCACTGTTGGGTGCCATCTGCCTGCATTTGCATCATCTTTTACTGAACGTGAACTCCTCGTGCAAAATTTTTGGTGGCAAGGTTAGTTAAGGCATCTCTGCTACCACAGAAACAAGAATACTGTAACTGGTACAACTTGTATTACATTTGTATACTTTTGTATACCGTGATAAATTTTAACTTTTTGGTCTTAAATATCTTTACAGGATTGGCCTAGGACAGACCTGAATATTTCAATATATACCATATTGTCTGACTCTACTTTAACTGGATTGCCTTTTTTATGTTGTGTAGTTTTTGAAGAGCCTGAAGACCCAAGTAACAGGTCATTTTTTTCTGAGATCATCTCTTCAATTTCTGATGTTAAGTTCAGTCACAGTGGGAGGTACATCATGACCAGAGACTATCTCACAGTCAAAGTATGGGACCTGAACATGGAGAACAGACCTATTGAGACATACCAGGTACTTTATTCTTATTTTTTCCTCTTTTTTATTGTTATAAAGATTAGATAAAACATTCATTAAACTTGCCAATGGGATATTAACCACATGCATTCGTAACTTGATATGCATTTGTCTTCCCGCCTTTGGTCCAAGCATCTCTCAAAGTCCATATGTCTAGCCCTTTTTATCTTCATTTCTTTCTTCTTCCTGGATGTCTTCTTGCTTTATTATTTTTCAAGCCAATTATTTTTTAAAAAACCCAGCTGTTACCAGTTCATTTTCCAATGCTAGTATAAAATCAATAAAGGGTTTCCAGTTTTTAACAAAATTATTCACCATATTGTTTTTCAATAAATTTGTCAACTTATTCATTTCTGCAGGTTCACACATTTTCACAAATTAATCATCTGTAGTAGGTATTTCATCACTCTCCCACTTTTTTGCATATACTAACTTGGCTGAAACCATCATATATTGAATTAATACATTTTAGAGTTCTAAACTGTCATCTACCATACCTAGTAAGTACGGTTCTGGTTTTAAAAAGAAACTAATCTTTAATGTTATTTGCATCACATTTGCTATTTGTATGCAGAATTTTTTAGAATTCATATGTCCACCACATATGGTTAAAAGTACATCATGAGTTTTACATTTCCAGCATCTTTCAGAAGTAACTTGGTAGATCTTTGATAACTTGTGTTAAATACCATCTATACATCATTTTATATGTTTTCATTTAGAGTATAACATGTAGTAAATTTCATACTTTTTGTCTAGAGTTTTTCCTGCTGCTCCATTCTTATATTATAACTGAAGTCCTTTGCCAGTGTTATCATCCATTCTTTAACTTATTGTTGTAGTACCAGATTCTCCTTTCTGAAGTTCAGTTTCCCATTTCTGTTTTTCTCTTTCAAAATTCCATCGGCTTTTATCCTCCCTAAATACATCTACAAACTGTGCATACAACAACAATTGGACCTCCAAACCATCTTGGTTTAACTGTTCTGTTTTTAGAGCATACTCATTAGTTACATCATTTCTATTTAATAAGTTTTCATATGTAATCCATTCATCCCTTCTTCCAGATTTTTTGAAGAGCCCTTCATGAGGTGAAACCCACAATGACATCTCATTATATAATTTTCTTTTATAACTGGTCCACACTTGTAATAAGGCGTTTCACACATAATGATTTTTCAAAGCTACATCCACTTTCACCTTGTCTTACCACAAATACCCATGCCATCCATATCTTAGATCATGCCCTTCAATTCATAACAATCTTTTATCCTTAAACCAAAACCAACCAGTGATCAACCAGTGGAACAGGCTGCCACGGGAGGTGGTTGGTTCCCCTTCGATGGAAGTCTTCAAGCAGAGACTGGACGGCCATCTGTCTGAGATGGTTTAGGAGATCCTGCCTTGAGCAGGGGGTTGGACTCGATGACCCAGGAGGTCCCCTCCAACTCTACCATTCTATAATTCTATGATTCCAACCTGTTATCCAGTTCAAGCAACTTGCCGTTTGGTAGATTTTCAAGTTTAGAAACCCCAGTCCTTCTCTTTACTTTGAGTCTTGCATTAGTTTGAATCTAATTCTTGGCTTTTGACCTTGCTAAATCTCATCAAATCCTTTTGCCATTGTTTAAAGACTGGCTGTTCAATAATTACCAGTATCTATTGGAATACGAACATCATTCTGGAAAGAACATTAATCTTTGTAACTGAAATAAAGATAAATTTAATTTAGACCATCTCGCTAGATCTTGCTTAGTATTTGGCCAGAAATTCAAATAGTTATTTTGATATGATGTTATGTTTTGTTTAATCAACAACTTACTTTTCTACATCAAATTCTGATTTTCTTCTAAACTCTTCTTGTTCTGGCTTTCGCATATTTTTATCTAATACTCATGTGTTAGATAACATTAGGTCCATCTCCATATGCTTGCATAAGCGATTTCATTTATTTGGATCCTTTAAAATAATCACTATATCATCTGCAAAAGCTTTTATTTTATACTCATCTTTTTTAAAATTTTTAAATTTTCAGGCCTTTGATTCAGTTTTCTTGTCATATTGCTCTAGTTAGTATCTCTAAAATTAATATAAACAGAAATGGTAAGAGTGAACAACCCTGTCTTATGCCTTTTTGAATTGGGAATTCTTCTGTTATTTCTCCATTAATTAGAAGTTGAGCTGTCTGCTTGGCGTATATTGCTTTAATCCACTTAATAAAATTTTCCTCAGAGTTAATCTTTTCAAGAATATTAAAGTTTTGTTGCATCTAAAAAAAATTAAGGCTGTTTATATTTCATTGGGACTCTCTAAATATTCAGTAATATTAATCACAGTCATATTATATTTCATCTGTCTTTTGGGAAGACATGCAGCTTAATCTTTGTGAATGAACTTCTAGAGTACTTGTTTTAGTCTTCTGGCAATTAAGTTTGCAAAAATCTTATAGTGATTATTCAGCAGTGAAATTGGTCTATAATATTTTGGCATTTCTTCTTTTCTGTGCTGTGTATTTATAGCAGTCAAACAAACAAATAAAAACATTAATCCAGCCTTAGGGTGCTTCCAAGTGGCTAGAGGGATTTGGAGGTTCTGCATTAGACACAGCTTTTTGTTGCAAGTGCCAGACAGAATGAGGCAATCTTGATGCATTCCTAGACTCTTCCTGTTTGCTGTCTCTTCATGTTATTGTTCCTGTCCCAGAATATCTGGATGTTGTAAGTGCCTGCCCACTTCCCTTTGTTTATTCCTTCACTTGCTAGCATCCAGGTATTTTGGAACAGCAGCATTAATGCAAAGAGTTGGCAGACAGAGGTAAAGAATACCATGAGAAATCCTGCAACCTTGCCTATGATACCAATACACTCAATGTTCAATCAGTGAACCCGAGACCATGCAGTCAGAACTTACACAGGAATAGCCAAAAGGACTGAATCCTAGGCAGATTCACACCACTTTCAAAAGAATAATTGGTAAACTGCTTTGAGATATTTAAAAGAATGGAAAGCAGTAAAAAAAGTCTTAAATTAATAATAATCTGTCCATCTCTGTGTATACTAGCATGTTTTATCTCCCTCTTTAGAAATATAATGTGAAAGATCATTTTAATATTTTAATAATGTTTAGCTCTGAGGACTGCCACCTATCAAGAGGTGAGTCTTGCTAGATGATGCCTTCGTGACTGTGGAATTATCAGCCTGCTATCATTAACTGTGGACTTTTCATTTTTGCATGGGCATCTCAGTGCTCAGGCAATGCTGGCAACATATCAAAAGTCACTGACTGAGGCAGAAACATTACGGGATGGTGTGATAACTCCGGGACTAGTTAGCAGTTTAGAAAGCTTGCAGCTGTCAGTAAGGGAAAGTTGTTAGAGTGGAGGTAGGTGTGGCCTGCTCAATTCCATGGGAAGGAGGAAAACAGCCCGAGGACTCAGCCGGTGAGGGAGCGGAATTACTGAGGAAGAGAGATAAAAGGACAGGGCTGGAGAAAGTCAAGGCTTTTTGAATCTGAACGCATCTTGGGGGGAGGTGTGGCTTGGATTAAAAAGTCGGATTCCATTAGTCCTATAAGGAGAGATAGGCAGGGCTCTTGAGTACAGTGGTACCTTGACATATGAGTTTAATTCGTTCTGTAACCTTGCTCTTATGTCAAATCGCTCGTATCTCAAAGTAATTTTCCCATTAATCCATTCCAGCTCCCAAAACACCACCTCAGTTGTTTTTGTTATGCACTGTACTGTATTTACATACTCGTATCTCAAATCTTGCTCTCATCTCAAAGCAAAATATCACTCGCTCGGCGGCTTGTATCTCAAAACACTTGTATGTCAGGGCACTTGTATGTCGAGGTACCACTGTATTGTTAAAGGGAATAGAAAGGAAAGTAGTGAAATCTGTGTTCGTACTGTACCCGAAACTTAGTTAAACCAAGTACTGTAATCCAATAAAGAAATGTTGCTGTTGAATCAAAGTGAACGGCTCAGTGAAAATCTTTGGGTTTGACAGCCAGGGGAAAGCTGCGGCCATGCTGACTGACATTAAAAAAACAAAGCAGAAGCCAGGGAAGCCACCGCTGGCGATGTTGCGAAGGGTTAGGCAGCCTGATCAGTGAGAGAAGCTGAGAGGAGGAAAGGAGGGCGTTGTGGCTGGGGCCGATTTAGGGTGTTTTTCCACTGTCACTAAAAGTACCCATTAATGCATACAAAAATGCCATTACGTACCCATTTATGGGTACTTTTAGTGACAGTGGAAAAACACCCTTAGAGCATCAAAACCCCGATCTCAGGGCTGAGCCAGCGCCTGGTGAGGGAAGGCAAGCCCCGTGTTGTCAGAAAGGGAGCTGTAGCTGCAGCTGGATGTCACAGGTGGGGAGACCTATTATAGAATGGGGAGTGAGAAAAAATAATATTTCAGAGGGGAAAGGCTTATCTTTCCAGCTAACCTTTTATGAATTGACCCCATCATTCTCATATATTTGTTTCTGCTCCAGTTCTCACCCATAACCAAATACTGAGCTCTGCCAGGATGCAAGGTCCTGTATTCCCTTTGGCGTGAAAGATGGGTGCAAGTTAAATATATAAAAGGGGTTGCCATGTTAAACCTTCTCTCACCTATTGATTCATCTTGAGGCTTTCATCTCTCATGGTTTTTCTCCACTTAGGTAGTAGAGCAGCTTCGCTCTATTTCCCCACTTGTTATGGCTTTCCCGAGTATTTTAATCACCAGCCATCTGATTGGTTGGTCTCAACGTACCTATGTTGGTTACAGATTCTGATGCCCATTATTCAGGCAAAAAAAAAAAAAGCAACAACTGTAAAATGCTAACCTGCAGCAAACTAGATGTAAGGCCACATAGGCTTTGAAGATTTAAAGATCAATTGTGTTGCTACTTACTCCAGATGAACTTGGTTTCATATTCACTCATGTCTTCATCTTTATTTTTAGGTTCATGATTACCTTCGCAGCAAGCTCTGTTCATTGTATGAGAACGACTGCATTTTTGACAAATTTGAATGTGTATGGAATGGGTCCGACAGGTGAGAAGAATCATCATGTGTTGCATGATTGATTTGTTTTCCCTTTGTATGATCAACGGAGTTATTTCTTGATCTGGGCTCTCTAATGTTATAAGACCATAAACCACTGGCTATGTGAGCTGGGGTCAGTGGGAGTTGAATGTTTACAGGATGGTGCTTGTTTTTTCACCGGTGGTATGGTTTCCTTAATTTGGACTATACATGAAGGTAATGAAACTTAACATCTGTTAACTGAGGGAAGAATATCTAAAGGCACCTCAAGATGAAAGCTCCTCCAGTGATCCAGAGAAATGGTGAACAAGAGATATAGAAAGGGCACTATAAATCAACACAATTTTTGTTGTTGTTGTTATCCTAAGGCGCACCCTTGCCTGTCTTCTCAATCGGGAGGTGCTACCTAGGCATCTATTTGAGTAGCCGTTAATACACCTGACCTTTGTGAATTTGTCCAACTCCTTCTTAAAGCCATCTGGCCTAATGGCTGTCACCATCCCCAATCTATTGAATGAGAGTGCCAGGGCTGTGCCACTGGTGCCAAATGTGGTTAGAATTGTCATGGAAATTAATATTATAATCTATAATCAATGCCTGCAAATAATCATTAGCTTTAAGGTTGAACTTTGCCCTATATATTGGGTGTATGCTTGTGATTCATGGGCTTGCAACAATGCTTATCTAAGCAGGAGTACATAACAGGAAACAGACATTTTGTGGTTAAGCTGTCTGAAGGAAAAGGAGAACCTCTCTCTTTCTCTCTCTGCAGAAGGGGGAACTTCTCCTTCTCTTTTCGGTTTCTTCCTAAAATGTCACGATGATCCTAAAGTTATTTTAGATATATGCCATAATGATGTTTCAGTATTATTACTAATTTTACTTTTTATGTACCTTTAACCTTTATGCAATGTAACTTTCACAGTTTGGGAGGGGCTGTTACACTTGGCTATATAAACAAGACATATCTCTTGTATGGTAAGGAGTACCCAGGACTCTAATAAATTCTCAGAGAAGGAAGTGTTGTGTCAGATCTTGCTTTAACAGAGTGCCAGACCCAAATCTCATAATCACTGGGTTTGATTCGGCACTCCTTCATGAAGCCAGCTGGGTGACCTTGGGCTAGTCACAGCTCTCTTTCTGAGCTCTCACAGCCCCACTTACCTCACAGGGTGTTCTGTTGTGGGGAGAAGAATAGAAAGCTTTGTTATCCACTTTGAGTCCCCTTAAATGGGTAAGAAAAGTGGGGTAGAAAAGCCAACTCTTCTTCTTTTAGAGGATGCATTTTGTCTTTATTTTTCACACAAAAATAAATCACATTTACTTCTCCAAGTTCAAAAATGTAAAAATGCTTTTGGATAAACATTCCATCCTTATTATGCCCCTACAATGTCTGTGACCTGGAAATAAGTCAAGCTTCCTCCAGACAGTTCTTACTTAGTCTGCATTATTGGGATAATCTGAGGTAAAGCACATTCAGGTTTGTTTTATTCCAGTTTATCAAAATAATGTGGATTAATTAAGTGCTGCCTGGATGAAGTGTCAGTCACTTTCTTAAAAGACAAGAACTGCTTAATTTTGTTTGCTGCAACATGCAGTGTTGTTTTTCAGCCATTTTCTTTGCTTGCTTCTCAGTGTCATCATGACCGGCTCCTACAACAATTTCTTCAGAATGTTTGATCGCAATACAAAGCGTGACGTAACTCTGGAAGCCTCAAGAGAAAACAGCAAACCCCGTGCTATCCTGAAACCCCGCAAAGTTTGCGTAGGAGGCAAAAGGAGAAAAGACGAAATCAGTGTGGACAGTCTGGACTTTAGCAAAAAGATCTTGCATACAGCTTGGCACCCTTCAGAAAATATCATAGCAGTGGCAGCAACCAATAACCTGTATATATTTCAGGACAAGGTTAATTAGGAAGGAAAAAATATTCCTTAGGAATTGTATGTACTGAATACTAGGCAAACACAAGTTTTTAAATGTTTCTTCTGTTTTCTTCTCCTTTTCCTTGTTTATTTCATTATTCCTCTACAGATATTAATTTTGTGGAGGTAAGCACTCAGATTCCAGTATCTCTTGCTTTCCCCAAAAAACTTAGAGGTTAGGTTGGCAAAAACCTATTAGGAACATTTGACTTCCGTGTATATTAAGAACTGCCAAGTTACAACATTAACTCAACAGCAAGGTTCAATTATTTACAACTTTCATTTTTCCCAGTACTCACGAGTGTGTTTTAATTTTGTTTTAAAAATATTATTTTAGACACTTGCCAATTTATAACAAAGTTAATATTATAGTACTGTAATATATTTACAAAAAAAAAATCAAGGCCATGAAACTACTATGTATTCTATTTAAGGATTAAGCTGTCCTGTTTTAATTTTTAAATATTCTTTTTAGTTTGCACCTGTCCCCAGATAGGAATTCAGTTTCTCTTCCAGTTCATTTTTTCCGATTGTCCCTTCCCTCACTTTTATCAACTCAGGGCCTTTCCAGATTATCATTTATTGTGCATATTTTTCACACAATAAATGTTTTGCAGTGACTCAGTTGTCGTGAGAAGTGTAGATGTCTCCTTGCCCCAGCTAGCACCTCTCTTGCGCTTCTGATCTTGGGAAAGTTCCATTGTCGCTCCCGGCTGACTCCTCCATCCAGAAGACTCATTGCATTGTGTTACATATATTGCAGTTGCAACCCGACACCTGTTGATTCATGTAGTGACCTCACTGGGCATGATTCAGAAATGGCTGGAATATTTAAACAGCACCTATTCAATGGGCCAGGCTTAAACACATTTTCACTCTTCCATTGAAAACAACTGTAAAAGTTCTCCTGGATCTAGGGATCTAAGCACTTGGAGAGGCCAGTTCTTCTTCCCACTCTATGCCCCTAGGCCAATGACTTTTTGGACTTTTAAAATCTTCCTTTTCAGTTTTGGCAAGCACTACCAAGGCTCCCCTGGCTTATTCCACCACAGATAGCAATATTCCAGCCTTTTGAGTTTTTGTTCTGATGACAGATATATCAATACCTACTAGAATGGATGGCTAAGTACATCTTTCAGGCTGGGTGGACAAGCAGGATGCCTCTAAGGCAATTTGCTGGGATTTGAGAGCAAGAGAAGGTTTGCCCTTGTCTCTGCTTGAGATGACCATGGGCAATTGGTGGCCCATTGTGTGAGAGAGGATGCTGGACTAGATGGGCTTTGGCCTGATCCAGCAGGGCTCCTCTTATGTTCTTGTGTTCTTCCCATTCACATTGTTCAGATTTAGTTCTAGCTTGTTCAGTGTTGGTGCATAAATCCATCTTGTTCAGTTTTACATAAATAATAGTGAAAAATGAAAGTGGAAAACCATTCAACTCCCTCCCGGCCACTCCACGGTTCACCTTGCTTTCAGCTGCCCACAAATGTGATAGAGTACCAATACTTTTGGACCTGGGCAAATGCTACTTGAACCCCACAGGAAAGAAAGACTTTTCGCCACAGAAAGTCTGGAAAGGCCCTCAGAAAGGAAAAATAAGTTGGGCAGAAGCTGCAGTTTTGCATTTAGAGCTACCATGAATGAAAACTCATGCACGCTGTTGATGGCTGTTCTTTCTTCATCACACCCCACAAATGGCCTCTTATGAATTTGGCTATGCTGATCCTCTGGTGCCTTTTGCTGGTATACAGAATACCATACAAATGATGCTTCCAAACACAATTCTTGCAAACCAAAACAAATCTGAGCTTTCTTCTGCAATTCCTGTTATTTTTTATATATAAAACTGATTTCATTAGAGATTTCACTGATTTCATTGTTCTCTTTTATTTTCTTGCATGTCATTGTAAGTTCCTCTCTTTTTGTAGTATATGTTTAAAGTATTTATTTATTTATATTTATTCCAATAGATATTTGATTTTCCTGTCTTTTGAAAAATGAACTTTTAAGTTGCTAATTTATGACATTTAAAGAAACACACACAAATAATAATAATAACCACCAAACCAACATGTATGCTATTACTGCCTGGCTGCTTTCTAAAAGAGGTTGTCCATGGTTCAGCATTATGAAGATTTAGCTACATAGCTCTTTGTCTTTGCATGGTAAACTGTCCTGTACTTCTACAAGGATAATCCAGTTAAAAAATTGATCAGTTTGTGGGGAGGGTAAAAAACACCAACAAAAAAATACAATCAGAGAGCAGCACTTACCAGAAATACAAACAAACAATATTTTCTCTTAGAAAGTGGACATTTGAAAATCTATGCTGTGCATTCAGCCTGATTGTGAAAAGTGGGGCAAATGCCCCAGCCTTTTTGATTGTTGCCACAAAGCATCCAGGAATTTCCAAAATCTGTTCTTCAGCAAAGGACTGAAGCCCAGTTTTTCCTCTGTTGGCTAATCACCTCCTTCACCTTCTGAATGGGATTGTTGCTGCATCTTTCTCAAGAGACATCAAAACGCCTCAAGGCTGCAGAGAACTAAGGGAGGGGACATTGACTTAATAGTTCTGGAAACAAGAGGAAGTTCAATTATCTGGAACCAAGATCTTAATTGTAATTAGTCTTCTTAGCACCCTGCCTGCTCTTCATGAAACAGCTCAGGACAGGGGCAAATTAGAAATTTTGCCTTGTTTAAAAGAATGATTACAGGAAAACACAGTATGCTGGCTTATACATTTATTACTAGTAATGGCTTTCAGGAGTAACCTCTTTTTTTAAAAAAATGAAATGATAAAAATAATGAGAGAAAATGAGTCATTTTTCTAAAAAAAACACCACATAAACAAATGAAACAAAATGGTCCTTTTTTCTTCCTGTAAAGAAAGACTTCACTCTGATCAGAAGTAAAACTGTCTCCAAGATGCTCTGGTGTGGAGTTGCTAATTTCTACGTGCTGGATCTTTTTGTCACATGAAACTTCTTCAAGGCCGTTCGAAAAGGGTTTGCTCCTAGAGAAACTCACAGGACATTGAATGAAGCAGGTCAGTAAAAAGGTAGCCATCTTGTATGCCCTTAACATTGGGAGCTCAGAAGTATATGGTTCATAGCCACAGATATTAAATTGAGCCTTGTATATATGTCACATGCTTTCAATCTTGCAGGCCACAGCATACATTCTTTTCCCTGTGTGATAAGCCACTATCAAATAGGTATGTGCATTTTTTGATTTGGCAGAGCAGAGAGTTAGAGAAAGGAGAGAAGAACTTGGTGCAATCACTTAGCATCTTCACATCAAGCTACTCCAGTTGGTGCTTGGCAATTTAGCTGTTTTGTCACTTTCTGAGGCAGTGTACACCAGTCTGGAGTGACTTAGGATGAACCTGCTAGCAGTTGCACTCTTTTCTCCTTTTGCTGGCTTGACAATTGTCAACCCCTCTGAAATGGGCCCATCCCTATTATTAGACCTCTTGAAGCCTTTCAAACATTTCTGGTTGAACTGTATAGTGTCCCAGTATCAAAATATTCATGATGTCTGGAAGCTCCAGTTCATTAGGGGTAGGGTGAACTTAAGTGTCATGGTTTGCATCCTTCAAGGATATTCTTAATGCCAACTGCTCTCAGCCAGGCATTTCTTCTTTTTCTTTTTGGAATCGTAACGTGTAAGAATCCAGGACCATGGCTGGGCTGAAACGAAACCTACTTGAAAGCATTGTGGACACACTGAATTCTTCCCATATGGCAATGCTTAGATTTGGTGTATACAACCAGGCTGTTTCAAGATGGCAAAAGGTATAGCAGGAGCTAAGCAAGATATCCCAGGCATACCTTCACATTTAGTGAGAACCCTCTTGGATCTGCTTGAGGGGCAACTGGAAGCCAGCCGAGCACCTGCCCACTTCTTTTGTTTATTTGCATGCTTGGCTGGTTTCCGGTAGCCCCAATCAAGCGGATTCAGGAAGGTGCTCACCAGACACCACTGTGGGAATCCTATTACATCACTATTACAGATTTCAGCCTCCTAAAGCAGCACTATATTGGGAATTTAATAGTCATAATGACATCTTTATGCTGCTTTCTTTTCAAAAAGAATCTGAATGTAGTTTACAAACAATTAAAAACAAGGGTAAAATATAGGTTTTACCACTGATCTAGAGGCAGCTTCATTGTAACATTTTAACTTATTATGAAATCATTATTAATTCTCCATTAGATTTCAACTTCAGTGAGACCATTTTCAAATTAGGTTGGCACTTCAAGTCACAGAAATATCCCAAAGACATCTCTTGCTCCCTCAAGGTTCTTTCATAGTGCTGATACAGGCTGCCAGTGGTAATGTCCTTCTGTTTTTAACAAAGGAGGGAGGGTAATCACTGGCTTTACTAGTGCAGATGCAGTGGAGTGGGGTGAACTATTGAAAATGACCCACAGTTAAATATAATATCAGGACAATAAGAAGAGGCCGGAGAAGCACTGTGCTTGGATGACAGACTAAATGGTTGTATAGAAAACTGAAGAGAGTCCAGAAAAATGAGAATATAGATAGCTCATGCATCTTAAGTGCATGCATCTAAGGAGAACAGGAAAAAAGGGTGCTTAATTTCAAAGGCTTCATTTTTTGTTTTAAAGCTACAAATAATGTTCTTGACAAGAATTTACCAGTCCAATCCTTACTCTTCTAAACTCCTAGATAAAAGACTCTTCTTATCTACCAAAATTGTATTAAGAAATTGGCCACTTCAGTTGCTAATCAAACTAAACCAACACCTACACAATTTGAAGTATTAGGGACAATTAATTGGGAGATTTTCCTTGCTCTAATATGGTGACTAGACTATATACTATCAAGTATCTCTAGTTGAGCTTTTATCAAAAATTCTGCCTCAGTGCTGGGGAATAGATGGTTTTCTAAGACTATCTGCAGAAATGATCCCAGTATTGCCTCTTGTCATGGTCCAACAGCCATGCTGAGCCTCCCCTTGCATAGATTCACTTACCTACATGTCTGGCACGGTCTATTCATACAACATTACCACAGTGACAGCTTCCTTGAGCTTGCTGTACACCTGTCCACTTTTTCTATCAAATGCTTAGTGAGTTCCAGGAAGTTCCCAGCAAGGTAACACCCAAAGGAGCTCACCAGATAACATCTGAAAGCAAACTAATACAGGAACCCAGTGTCACTGCTGGTTTTCCTGGAAAAGTGATGTACCAGGTTTTCAGTCTTCTGGGGGTGAATTCCCATTACAAGCTTAAAACAGTTTCAAAACGGTTTCAATCCTCACTGTCCCCACATCAAGTTGGCTTTATACGCTTTCCGCATGTTAAATCGCCCCAAAGCGTTGTAAAGGTTAACACTCATTTCAACAGGTCTCGCTCCGGTTCGTGCATTTGAAACATTTTACATTTCTTACTTTGGGAACTATACCATTTTAGTGGGATGAGAATGCATGTTTAGGGTTTCCCTCCCCCAGTAGCTTGCTTCCAAAGATAGTGATTTTACTGTAAAAATCCACCCCTTACAGCAGCTGCTACACTGTAGCAATCCACCCACTTCACATCTGATAACAGTGTTGCAATTTTGCACAATTCTGAAAGGGAAAAGAAAGGAAAGCAGCTGCAGGTTCTGGGAGATGTGTGAATGTTTTTAAGGCTGTGGTGGTGAGTGGGCGAAGGGGGCTTGAGTTGGCGCTGCTGCTGTGTGCCCTGGGCAATGGAGAGAGGAGGGGAAAGAATCGCTGGCTGCCCAGTGCCGTTTTTCCTCCATCCAGGCAAGCAGCAGCCACCCAGCTAGGCTCCCTGAAGGGGTCCGTTATGGGTGGTGCGTTCATGCCAGGAAGAAGAGGGCAGGGCACCCCCGAAAAGCGGCTTTTAGAAAGTAGCCACTTGAGTCCCCCCCCTTGAGTCATGTACGCCACCTACGATCCTCAGAATCCAGATCAAACGCAATTAAGTTGAAAGTAATGGGATCAGGCAAATTTGCATTTGCATCCAGTTCTATTATTTTGGTTTAGGGAAACTGTATTAAGCTTGTAATGGGAATGTGGCCAGAGTGGCCTTGCATTTGGTAGAAGATGTATATGTCTGGTAAACCCAAAGTGAGAAAAGTAGGGCTTTCATGTTTTCACCCCATTTAAAAGTAGTAGCCTAAGTCTCTGCGAGGACCCAAACTTGTTTTTTAATCATTAGACTTAAAATGAGCTACTTGACTAGTTTGGTGGCTTGTTTCAACAGACTAGGGTTTTGTTTTTTTGAATACTTCCCTTGTTTTAGAAGCACTATAGAGAAATTCGAGGGCATTATTAAGGAAGGACACTTCATTACTTTCATAGCTCTCTTAAATAATGGAGTGCAAGAGCAACATGGCATGATTCATTGCTGAATGCATCCTACTAGAGGACCATAAAGTGTGCCCAAGCCATGACAGCTTACAATCAATATGGTGTTCACTGATGCAAGGAGCAACATTATCACATCCTGGATTCTACCCCCAGAGCCCAGCCTCAGCACTAAATATCTCCAATAACAAGACTATGTGAAGTGACAAGGGCTATTATTTTTAACCTGCAGTCAGAACCTTGCTTGAAAGCTGAGCTGCCAAAATCTTCCATTTGAGTTTATCAAGGGCAGCTTCCTCTGCTCCCTTGTAATCCCATGCCAAGAATAAAAACAGTTGCCTAACATAGCCAAGACTGGCAGCTTTATTTTGTTAGGTTGCCATATGACACTTTGGTTGATGAGACAGGTTTCTTTTAGGAGCTATGTAATCATCTTCTAAAAGATGAAAAAATTGATTCCAATGTATCAGGGAAAATGTATTCCAATAAAGGAGTATTTCTCTCAGCCTTGTCTTTTATTTTGGTTCAGGTGTCCAAATCATGAACAAAGGCCATGCTTCACTTAAAATAAAAATTGTCACTTAAAATAATAAAACAAGGAAATAATTCTGTGCTACAAATCACAGCAACAGAGACCTGGTCTTTTGCCAGAGTTGAACCTGGGAGAGGCTCGGATGTTCAGTGACAAGGGAAGGAAGGAACAAGATGGTAGTCACTGCAGTCACATGCTTTGAATCTGTCTCTCCCCTCAGCACGGGCAGCTTGCTCTCCTGTTTCCATCTTCAAGCCATGTCACACATAGATGAGGCATCTGAATTTAAATGGGCTTTTGCGTGTGGGGGCCCGTTTGTTCAAGGGTATGCTACAGTGTTGTGGAGTTGCAAAGGGCCACTAAACCATCTAGACAACACTTACTTAAACTGCATTATTTGGATAATCTGGAATAGAGCATGGATAATTTTTAAAAAATGTCTGAATGTGCTTTACTCTGGATTATCCAAGTAATAGGGATTAACTAAACATAAGAAGAGTCCTGCTGGATTGGGCCACATCCCATCCAGTCCAGCTTCCTGTCTCACACAGTGGCCCACCAATTGCTTATGGACATCTCAAGCTTCACCTGCTCTCAAATCCCAGCAAATGGCCTTTAGAGGTCTCCTGGAGGACGAACCTAGGCATCCATGAATTTGTCTAACCCTTTCTTAAAGCTATCTAGGTTGGTTGCTGTTACCATCTAGTGCTGTCTGGATGAAGCTGTGTTCAGATATAAAAGGGGTGCTTCAGAGGCACCTCAGAGAGACAGTGTGTGGCCCTTGTGTTCCAAGCCTTCTCTAATCAACCATTTCTAGCACACAATATTCAGGAGGTGGGGAGGGGCAGACTGTTGTGAGAACAATCTCACCTCAAAGCCTTCCTTAAATCTCCTCAGAGGTGGGTGGTGGTGGTGTTTTGTTTTGTTTTGTTTTGTTTGCTGTGTCTGAACATAGCTTTAGGCTGCAAACTGCTGTCCCTTCTTCATGCAGAAATTCTAATCAAAACATATCTCATAAATAACTGTAATAAAATGCAGGCTAATTAGGAGGGGATGCTAAGCGTGGTTGCCCTTGAACTCCATAAATATACTACCTCACACCTTCCACGTCTTCTGGTATTATGTTCCCCCTTCTGCCTTTTGAAAGCAAACCAGCTGATTTATCTAATGGCTGTGGGCATTGCACCCAGGCAAGTTGTACCATGTGACCCTCAACCATGGCAGCAAAATAATCAAGCTACCTTTTAATCTTCAACATGTTGTTATGGATTCTGCAGCTCCCTGCTCTTCCTCAGCAAAAACACTTCCCCCTCAGTTCCAGTGGCTAGCTTTTGGTCAGTGTTCTGGGATGTGCTGCCAGCAATGGCCTTCACAGTTAGCACTGAAGCATTAATATCATGAACACATAGAGTTAGCCTCAAGGCAGGTATCTCTCCTCTCCACCCCCGTGGAGATGCCCTTGAATATACATGTGTGCACAGCTTCAGGATCTTGGCTTCCTTGGTAATTCCAAGCAATGTTAACAAATAGAACAGAGAACTATTCAGAATTGGCTGAGTCTTTCATTAGTTCATAAGAGTGTAATGACATGTTAATGAAAGAATGAAAATATAGTCCAGCTCCACTGAGGGGGCCAGTGGTGGTAGTCAAAATCAGTTTGATTGCTCCCAATGAGGAATGAAATTAGCAAGTACAAAGATGGATTCATTCCCTCCCCCAAAGATGGGTGCCCAGTGAAAGCTTCTCCTCTTATCACAACCTTGCAACAAATGGAAGGGATTAAAATAGCTACTAAAGCAGGAAAAAAAATATATTCAATTGTAAAACACACGTTGTGTAAAATGCCTATTTCATGTTTCATAAAGAGAGCAATGGGACTGACTTTTCCCCCCTGTTAGCACATCCCCCCTTTTTTTCCTATAGGGGAAAAAATAATCAAAGATAATGCTCAGCTGGTACAAGATTTTAATGAAACATCATCACCACAAGCCTGCACACTGGAGTGTTTAAAGGAGAAAGCAAAATTTTGCATCTGACTGTTAAACATAATGAGCTCAGACATTCCAGGGTCAATATGGCACTAGTGCTACTTTAATAAAAGCATACTTAACTAGGAGAAGCTAAAAAAAAAAGCCCTTCCCATGAAATTGCAGCTTTATCTAAAAATAAGATGTGGTCTTATTTTCAGCTTGCAAATGGCAAACCATCAGCAGTAATTTTGATTTTAGGGAACTGTAGGGTCGACTCCTTTTAAAAGCTTTCTACAGACAGCCTGATCCTTAAAGAAAACTAGGGACAAGACCCCTTTTCAAATTTCTTCAGTATCCTCTATTCCTTGAAGTCATTGCAGAGGAATTTCCTTCACAATCTGCGTGATGGAAGAAGTAGGGCATTGCCTCTCCAAAAGCTTTCAAAGCCCAGAATTTGCCACCTCAGCTTATTAGTCAGTACAAAGTCAATGGAGACCAGTACAGAAGTTACACTTTTAAAATAATGGGAAAGAGACAGTCCGTTGTTCCCTCACAAACACAGATAGCAGACTTGACATGATATGAAAGCGAAGGGTTGATTGCATAAGGATCTGCCTCCTTTCACACTCTTTTTTGGAAAGTACAAACAAGTGAGAAATGATAAGCACAAATTTTAGAATCTCTCCATACCCTGGGATAAGTCCTGTCGAGGAAGCCACCCATCCCTATAGATGATACTTCATACAATGTATCTCCTTAGTATATTCAGAACTGAGTGATGCCTTTGACCTAGTTTGACCTGCCATAGTGTTTTGTTCTCTGCCAAGCAGATTGAGTCCTTCCTGCTATTACTGATGACCTTGTTTCAGCTCCAATTTTATCTGAGGGCCTTATTAAGAGGAGTGGTAATATAACTTTGAAATAATCTTCACAAAGCACCACACACTAGCTTTTTTATATTCTTACTCTTAGCCTGTTTTTTTCATTATTTTGAAATATGTAAATATATATTAATATATTAATATGTCTTAAATATCCTTTCTTGAAGCCTGGATGTCTTCCAAAAAGGGTGGGAATGGTGGATAAACTCACGAAAGACAAAACAACTAGGCTATATGACTTCCTCTGGTGTAGGAGGTGCACTACCTCTAAGGAGGTACCTCCAGAAGACTATGGGCTCCATGCACAATGAGACACCCTTTTGGAGAATTTGAGGCTGTAAGCCAAGGGCAGACATAAAATACCTAAAATTCCCTTATCCTGTCCTGGGCATGGGAAAAATTATCTGAGAGTGACTTTCTTTCAGTCACATTGAACAAGGAGTTTCATAAGCACAGAAGAGAGAAACCTGGTCAGTCACAGCAGGGAAGCAAATCATGTCAGCAACTGACCAACCCTTGTCGAGGAGATGAATAAAGAGTAAAGTGTTGAAACATGAAGTACACTTATTTGTTTAGCTGTTTGAATGCTTCTTTTTTTGTGTGCATCTACAGAAGGGACACATTTTCTAAAAGGGGCAATTGAATAAGGCCCTAAGGCCGTGTTCCAATTACAAGCTTAAAGCGGTTTCAAAACTGTTTCAATCCTCACAGTCCCCACGTCAGGTTGGCTTAACATGCTTTCTGCGTCCTAAATTGCCCCAAAGCGTTGTAAATGTTAACACTCATTTCAACAGGTCTTGCTCTGGTTTGTGCACTTGAAATGTTTTACATTTCTTACTGTGGGAACAATACCGTTTTAGTGGGATGAGAATGCATGTTTAGGGTTTCCCTCCCGCAATAACTTGCTTCCAAAGACAGTGATTTCACTGTAAAAATCCACCCCTTACAGCAGCGGTTATACTGTAGCAATCCACCCACTTCACACCTGATAACAATGGTGCAATTTTGCACAATTCTGGTTCTTTGGAGTTCTGACCTTTAGAAAGGGAAAGAAAGGAAAGCAGCTGCAGATTCTGGGAGATGTGTGAATGTTTAAGGCTGTGGCTGTGGAGGTGAGCAGGCAAAGGGGGCTTGAGTTGCCGCTGCTGCTGTGTGCCCTGGGCAATGGGCAGAGGAAGGGAAAGAATTGCTGGCTGCCCGGAGCCATTTTTCATCCATCCAGGCAAGCGGCAGCCACCCAGCTAGACTCCATGAAGGGGTCCGTTATGGGTGGTGTGTTCACGCCAGGAGGAAGAGGGCAGGGCACCCCCCAAAAGTGGCTTTTAGAAAGTAGCCACTTGAGTCCCCCCCTTGAGTCACGTACGCCACATATGATTCTCAGAATCCAGATCAAACATGATTGAGTTGAAAGTAATGGGATCAGGCAAATTTGTGTTAGCATCCGGTTCTATTATTTCAGTTTAGAAAAAACGTTTTAAGCTTGTAATGGGGACCGGGCCAAATTACAGTGAAAAATGACAATGGATTAAATTATTTGTCCAATTTTGCAGTACATTAATTATGTTCTTACCCTGAGGTGAACATATCAGTTTGTACATCTAACAGCTCTCCTGTGGAAGCCCCACAGAAATAAAGTGATATTTCACAAATGCTCTTAGTGATCTTTTCCTGGAATATGCTCTGGAGATAAAAGTTCAAAACTAGCATTTCTCATTAGAAAGAAAACTCTAACAGCTCAGTGTGTAGAGTTAACTCTATTTTATTTTCATATCCAGGAAGCTGAATAAAGATTTAAATTTAAACATTAATATTAACACATGAGAATCAAAGATAACTTTGTTTATAGATTACTATATAACCTAGCTGGTCAGTTAGGATAGATAAGATATTTTGCTACTCAGAGGTTAATAATTT
>MTQE01002208.1:67913589-67935289 GCA_014337955.1 Aspidoscelis marmoratus
TTCAACAACATGGATAAGCGACAGAACTTTTGTCAGGCACTGTATGTTAATTCTTAAAGCTGATGTGATTTTCCAGAAGCAAAGATTTCCAGGCTTTGTTACAGTGCATCTTCTGTTCCCACCTGCAAATCTAGCATGACTAGATAAGATAAAGGAAGCTGAAGCATGACATTGAGCTCAGTCTCTGCTAGCTAAATAGGCAAATCTGTGTTTTTTTCTTTACAGCAGTGCAGGAGTGTTTGCCACTGCCTTCTTCTGGGACACTTCTCAAATTCCCAGGCTAACCGATCAAATTTGTTGTGCTCATGCAATCCTCCAGCCACAAGCTCATGAAGTCCAACCCCACACATCTGAAGACTGGCACAGAACAGGTTAAATCTGAGGGACTGAACTCATAGCACAATAGTACATGAAGGTATCTCAGAGAGGTTGCTATAACGTGCCAGATCACCATGTGCACTGCCTCCTAATATGGGGGAATTCTAGTCATCTCCCTGGGATCTCATATATGTGGGGCTCCCCAAGCATCAATGCTTTATAACAGCTGCATGAAACCACTAGATACAATGATTATAAGGTGTGGAGTTCATTGTCTCTCCAGTATGCAGATATCATCCAGCTTTACATCTCCATACTATCTGTATTAAGTGAACAGTGCTTGAGTCAGCCAAGGGCTGGATGCAGTTTGACAGACTGAAACTCAACTCAGGGGAGACAGAAGTGTTGTTTGGGCCAGGCTCTCGAATCAGGAAAGTTGGGAGGTATCCTGTTCTGGGCAGGGTTGCACTCCCTGGAAGGAACAGGTTAGATACTTGCGTGTTAGATACTGGATTCATCTCTCGTTCTTGAGGCTCAGATGGCAGCAGTGCCTAGACTGCCAATGGTCAGCATTTTTTAAAGAGATTGTGCGTTCAATCTGACCCTGCTCTTCTCACCTCCAGGCACGATTATTGTAATTTGCTCCATATGGGGCTGTCCTTGAATGCACTTTGAAGACTACAGCTAGTGCAAAACTGGCATTTATGACCAGAACCATATCACTCCTGTCCTTAAAGAACTTTGTTGGCTTCTCATTGGTTTCTAATGTTGACTTATAAAGCGAACTCCAATTTGTAGTTGAACTGCTACTCCCAGGAGCTTCAGCCAGGAAAATTTAGAAGCTGGTAATATCTGAAGGTATCACATGAACAAGGTTGCAAATAGGATTTAACATTTGTGTTAAAGTGTGTACTATCCTATAGCCATGGCACACTTTATGTTATTTCTCTTCATCATCATTAATCCAGATTAAAGGGAGCCTGTTTCCATGGGAAACAGGCAATGGGGTCAAGAGGAGGCTAGGGGGAGGGGATGCACCCATGGGGGGGGGGAGCCCTGAAATCCCAGCTTTGAAATGATTTCGGACTTCCCTCCGAAATCCCTCTGAAGCGATTGGCAAAGACTTCGGAGTCTCGCTGCTGTTCTCTCCGAAGATCAACACAGACATCGCAGGCGCTCCGGAGCTGTCTTGCACTGACTTCGGAGACATTCCGAAAAGGACTCCGGAGTGGCTTCAAAGTCTGTGCTGGTCTCTTTGGAGGGACTTCGAAGAGTGCCCCCCCTTGTCTCCCGAAACACCTGGGGTGACGGGCAGACCCCTTGGGAGTCGATCCAGATTCCCCACATGGGTGCAAAGGTGTTTCCACAACAGGGAGGTTAGCACCCATTAGCAACACCTCCCATAGAAACACATTGGGTGCTTCCCTTAATCCGAATCTACTAGATCCAGATTAAGGAATGTACCCATTCCTTAGATCCGAATCTTCGTAGATCTGGATTTAAGGAGCACGGTGGAAAAACACCCATAGGCTCCTGAGAATATTACCCTCATTTCCGCAAACTTGTAGTAACCTTGCAGACAAAAAACGAACAGCAGATATTACTGCCTAGACTTTCCAACTGGAAATGAATGAATGAATGAATGAATGAATGAATGAATGAATGAATGAATGAATGAATGAATAGAATTTTTATCCCACCCAATACCCAAAGGTCTCAGGACAGGTAACATTAAAAACTAGGGAACACGAACATAATAAAACCATAACAGTGCCTGGGTGGGTATGGGGAGAAAAGTGTACTGTAGGCACTAATATGCTGCAGTGAGAATATTGTTCTTTGTCATTTGAAAAAGTGTCTAATTCATAAACTCAGCTAGGAAACAGAAATCAAACATATCAATAAGCAGATGATCCACTTTGCTTTATCTCTTGAGTTTGATGTGAAAAAATGATTTTCCTTATTCAGGCCACTCTCAGCACAAGAAACATGTATAGTAAGAGCAGGTGAGGCCCTCCTCATTGTACTATCACTTTCAATAGTTAAAAGTGTAGGGACTTTGGATAGGACCATCTCAGTGGTAGCCTCCAGACTATGGAATAGTCTTTTCCCAAGGTGCACCAGGCTTCACTATATATGTTTAAGGGTGTTTTTCCACTAAGTACCCATTAAGGACCCATTAGGCTCAAAGCGGGAAGACCCCATTTCCACTACAGACCCCATTAGAGCCACATTTGTTTCCACCTGTTCTAGGGAAATCCAGATAATATGGGTCCTTCAGGACCTATAATCCGGATTTCCTGTAGACCCCATTAAATGGGTCTTCAATGGAGTCTTCAGGAATCAAATCCAGATTATATGGGGCTGTTTCCACCATAATTGGGCAATGGGGTCAAGGGGGGCACACCCATGGGAGGGTGCCCCAAAACCCAAAGCTCCGAAGCCTATGCACAATCTCCGAAGCTGGCTCTGAAGAACAGCACAGGCTCTGAGGAGGACCCCACGTGACAGCAATGCCAATCCTACGGAGCTTTGTCAAAGGCTCCGGAGAATCTTTGAAGTTTGTGGGAGTGGCTCCGAAGAATCTTTGAAGAATCTCTGGAGTGTCTCCAGAGACTGTACTCCCTGTCTCCCCAGAAACCTGTGGTGACAGACGGGCCCCATGTGGATCGATCCGGATTAGACACATGGATGCTCTGGCGTTTCCACTGTGAGCAAGCTAGCACCCATTGCTATTGGGTGCTAGACCACCTGTGGAAACACATTGGGTACTTCCCTTAATCCAGATCTACTAGATCCAGATTAGTTGAAGGACCCATTCCTTAGATCCGGATCATCTTAGATCTGGATTAAGGGAGGTCAGCAGACCCCCCCAAGAGTCTTTCTCAAGCAGAAGCTACACAACCACCTTCAGGGGAACCATTAAACTGAAATCTATTTCCCAATTCTTCAGAAGATTTCTTCCTCAAAAAGGAAACTCTGTTTTGTTCCTTCATGCACTTGATGCACGTAATGATTATTTCACTACAGGAAGACATTCCCTTTACGTCAAAAGAGTAAGAGCTAACTTAAATACAGTCTTCAGACACAAACATTTACAAGATTGTTAATCTGAAGATGCCATTGAGTTTTTGCATAATGTAAAATATCAGAAAGGCGGCTAGTAGAATAAAAGCGTTGGGGGGGGGGGTCATGCTTGCAAAATCTCCGAAGTGCCTTGAACACAACAAACAGCCATCTCACATGAGAATTTCTCCAGCATTTCATCTCCTTTTGCTGATTTTTGAATGCAATATATCTTTTCAGCAATAATTGAGCAGACATTTCAGCAAAAAGAAAGGACATTTCATGAAAAAAATTTACAAGGTTCTTCCAGAATTCTTTTATGCCACCACTTACTCTGGAGCACAAGTGAATGTGGGCAAATTCTGTGTCCTTTGGCATTCGTATACATGACCTTTTTTTCCCCCACCTCAGACCATGCAGTTGGCTGAAACAGTTTTCAAGGAAGAAAGCTGAGGCAACCAAGAATTCTAAGACCTCTTGGGACCATGTACCAGGAAAGCTATTCAGCATGACACATTGCAAAGTCCTCACTTAAACTGCATCTTTTACTCAACTGATTTTAAAGCCAACCAACATCATATCATCCATCATCATCCTAATCCCCCCCACCAGTATTCAGGTACTATTGCTCCTCACCCACCTTAATGGTATTTTTATTGCTTTCTATAGTAGTAGTAAAATGCTTTGAATTATCATACACACAGACATAGTAAACATAATTGATTCCTATTCAATTAACTGCTGAGACCATGCAAGCTGCAATGAAGCTTCCACCTGTAGCATCTGAAATAGATTTGTATTTCTATTTGTTTTGCATGACCGCATAGTTCCACTTTGTATCAAAAGCAGAGATCTATTTTATCCTGTTTTTTTCTTTAAAAATATACAAATCACTTCCACAATGCTGTTTATAATAGAAATATGATATTCAAACACAAGAGTCCTGGGTTTTACATCATTTATAGCAGAATAACTCTAATTACTCCATGGGGCTGCTACACTGGTTATCAGACTTGCTAATAAGCTGCCAGCTATCCATCCCCACTGAGCAACTGTCAATCAAAGCTGTAGCAGATATATAGCAATGAAAAGGTCTGGCTAGATCCACATGTATCGTATTGAGGTTTCTTGCGGACGTTTTGTGCTACACATGGAATGTTAGGTTTATTTCAGCCACAGAAGACTGAGAGGAGAACGGACTGGAACAAGCTTTTGAATCACCAACACTGAGCGACAAGAATACGGAAACTAGTTGGGAAAAATCTGGCTTCAGCACCATGAACAGCACCCTTCATTACGCAGGCGGTTACGAACCCCAGGATTCCAAGGAGTGGAAGGTAGTGATTCCAACCTTCTTGGGGGCAATCTGCCTAGCTGGTTTTGCAGGAAATATCTGTGTCATTGGGATCCTACTATACAATACCAAGAAAGGAAAGCCTTCCATGATCCATTCCCTGATCCTCAATCTCAGCCTGGCAGATCTGTTCCTTGTCCTCTTTGTTGTGCCCTTCAGAGCAGCTACTTACTCCAAAGGAGATTGGTATCTGGGTTGGTTTCTTTGTAAAACCTCTGACTGGTTCCGGCATGCTTGCATGACAGCAAAGAGCTTGACCATAGCTGTGGTTGCCAAGACCTGCTTCATGTATGCAAATAATCCAGCTAAACAGGTGAACATCAAATGGCACACTATCTGCTCAGTGTTGACG
Source organism: Aspidoscelis marmoratus (assembly GCA_014337955.1). Taxonomy (NCBI): domain Eukaryota; kingdom Metazoa; phylum Chordata; class Lepidosauria; order Squamata; family Teiidae; genus Aspidoscelis; species Aspidoscelis marmoratus. The sequence goes on from MTQE01002208.1 coordinate 67,918,680, forward strand.
GCAATTTGGCTGGTGGCCTTAGGAATCCCGCTGCCCTTGTGGTTCTTCAGCCACTTCAGAGAGTCAAAGATAGGCTCTAATTTATGTGTTGTGATTGTTCCAGCCCACGCTCGAGAGTTTATGTCAGGTTTCGTCAAGCTCTATCCCCTGCTGGTATTTTGTGCACCCTTCACTTTTGCTTTTATTTATTTTTGGAGAGCTTATGGCAGATGCCAGCGAAGAGGTACCAAGACTCAAAACCTGAGGAATCAGATTCGATCTAGATGCCTGACAATGATGCTTCTGAGTGTAACTATCACTTCGGCTGTGATGTGGCTTCCTGACTGGATATCCTGGATTTGGCTTTGGCATCTGGAGAAGAATGGTCCTGCTCTCCCCCAAGGATTCATGGCTACTACCCAAGTATTGATGTTTGCTATTTCTTCAGCCAATCCTCTTATTTTTGTGCTTATGTCTGAAGAGTTCAGAGAAGGTTTTAAAGGCTTGTGGAAAAAGGTTACACTGAAAAAGCCTCTGCCTGCCCCAGATGATCCTGAGGAAACTGGAACTGATAACACAGAGGAAGCCCCAGGGTCTGTTCCTTCTCCAGAGGTAGTGATGCCAAATCCAGAGAAAGAGTCACCCTCTGCCTCCCAAACCATGGAAAGCATGGAAATCAAGAAGGAGATGCCTGTTTTGCCAGATGTTGAGCAATTCTGGCACGACAGGGAAGCCATCCCAGATGCTCAAGACAACGACCCTATTCCTTGGGAACATGAAGGACAGAGACAGTAGGTTGTGAAAAACAAAACACTGAAAAAGCTAGATTCCATTAATTTTGTGCTATGTGAGCCATATAAAGCACTGTTACATTGTTTTAATTTTCTCTCTCTACATAGCAATGCTTGGGAAACACTGCAGTCTTCAAAATTTCTGTTGGGAATGAACACAACTGCTTAATCATTCTACCAATATTATTTTAAGATCTTGTTCATTTTAAATAAACTGCATGTTACACATTTCAGTAAGATGGTTTACTTTACAAGTCAGAAAGAAGACTGCTAACTTGGTTAAATTTACAAATTAACTTTGTTTCATTAATTGAGTTGAAATTGCATGATTTTACTACAATGAAGAAAGGCTTTGTGTTTGTTTATAATATTCCTGTAACTGGTTGTGTGTGCACACTGGGTAAAAAATTGCCACTTTGAGCTGGTTTTGTTCAAATGAAAAATAAGTACAGAGCAAAAAGGTGTTAGGTTAGTTTTCAGTAATATAAAATATATATTTTATGTTTAATATTATTACAACAAATGCTGAAATATATAACTAATATTTTTCAGATAACTGGTCAGTCTTTTTGTATTACTGTGCTAATTATTCTAGTGCTGCAGAATTGAAAGAAATGAATTTCACTGCATTAGTTTTATGCCGTATCCCAGGCTAGATGTACATGTTTCATCCTGCTTTGTTTGTTCAAATATTACACAAGCTCCTTCCATGTAATTTATATGTATATAGTTTTCTCCTTTACAGCATTTGCTTTTTCAGCTCTTTATGGAGAACTTATTTTTTTAAACTGATTGATAGTTTAAAATTAGATGTATTTCCCAAAAATATTAAGTTTAACAAAAAGTTAAAACTACCTTCTTAGAAATTAATTCTTATACGTGCAAGTCTTGTTTCAATGCAACACAGGTACAAATCACTGAGTTATGGATATAGCTGGTAACTTCTTAATAACTTCTGTACAGTAATTCCCATTATACAAGCATCTGCTCCAAGATGTTTCATTGACAAGAGACACAAATATATTACCTGTTTTCCATTAAAGAGGCAAATTCTCACTTTTGAGAAGTATAAGGCAACAGGATTCACTGTAAGAGCATAAGCAGTAATCGGACCCACTGCAGGAGTCCTCACATAAAAAGCAGTTTTCACGGAATGAATGAATGAAACGCCAGCAAGGGATAATCATGTAGTACAGGCAAAAACCTACTCCAACAAACTAGTATTTTAAAGGAAAGAACTTTTTCATGCTTTTAAACATATAGCTGGAATGTTTCAAATTGACATAATACACATAGCACATATCCAAGGGCTGAAACTTTAAAATTCCATTTTTTTAATAGAAATAAATAATTGTAACTATTACAAGCCTCTATGGAAACAAAATTAACCTTCTCCTTCAACACAATGTTCCACTGTTACATGCTATACTCCCAGGCTGCTTTAGCAAGACAGCAGAGAGTAGCAGTAGTATATTGTAGATTAGATCTGGCACTGTCATTCTTAACATACATTTTGATTCGCCAGAGAAGGCAGCAAAATTGTTATCAGTCCCTCTACCCAAGTTACCCCAAATCTATCCCAGAGTAAACAGCATGAAGGTGGGGAGCTACAGAAGGAATTCACCCCTCAACACACACTTAAAAACAAAACATAGCAGGCATCTTCACTGGCTCAAAAAACAAACCACCAGTTGCATGACAACACTGAATTCCACCCAATTAAGAGTTTCACCCCAGGATCACCTCTGATGTCTCAGGGGATCCTAAGAAGCAGCTCTTAGATCATGCTCTGCTTTATCTATGCCAACAAAAATATGATCTTCCCAAACCAATTTAATTTAAATACATTTTACGGAGGATGTCACTAAGTTTATGCATTAATTAATTAATTAACTTGGCTTATAGCGCAAAGAATACAAAGAATGGTTTCTGCACAAAAGTTCACATTTTTAAACAGTTAAATATGCAGCTTCTTCCTGCCACACATTAAAAATATTGTTTGGGTACATATTACTTTTGACACAACCACAAGAGTTGTTTATATCCCTGTCTGTTTCAAGCTTTTAAAGGAACATTCACAGAACCAATTCTTTGTTAGAGCAAATAATAATACTAACTGCTTCAGCTTAGGATCCTATATATGTCCATCAAACTTAGGCTTTATGACAGACACAGTTCACTGAAGAAATCCAAAAATACCATCTGAGCAAAGATTTAAAATGCATGTGTAATCTCAGTAATAGGCACAATTATGTTTCGAGTTGAGCAAGCATAATAGCTAATGTGTAGGTGGAATAAAACAGCTCCCAATATGCAGAGAAAAAGGATCTCTTGCTTACTTTGATTAGCTTTGATAAATATTGCTAAGCGGGCTCTGGAGAATTACGCAATTAAGGGTGCACTTGATCTACAACATGAAACTCAAGGGAATATACAGGAGGTGGTTTTATGCAGTATGATATGAAAATAATCTAGAAGAGTGGAGATGGAGGGGAAGGAGTGTCAAAATTGATGCTATATATGAAACTGTCATTTGTTTTCAATAAAATATTCTGATTAAATGTTGTAGGCTACCTAAAGTTCATAGTTCTATAATTCAGAAAAGATTAGTTTCTCCGTCATTCGGTTTTAAGGCAAGAGGTTTCCAACAAGAGAGCAAATCTGTAGCCTCCTCCTCTTCATCTTTTTTTGTTTAACATATGCTCTCCTTGTGTCTTATGAAAGGTCAAACATAGCTAATAATAGCAACATTTATACCACTATCACAGTGAAAGATTAACAAATAACAAGAATAGCATGAAATTGGCAAAAGATCAATCAATCAGAAACTGGAAAAATACAGTATTCTCTAATAGCACTGTAATACCATTAGAAAGGTGGCCACCCAGATATTCTAGTGTAAAGACTGAAACAGAGTTGACACAACAAGGCCTGTTTTTATGTGATCGTGCTAAAAAGCTGCTTCTCAGGATTGGGTGATGGCAAATAAATAGTTCTTTGAATTTAGTTCAGAAATAGATCATCAGTCAGCGAACGTGATGTAAAAGAGTCAGCCTTCCCAGGAAATGAACTTGTTGTGTATTAGGAGAAATCCGTGCTCCATATCAAAACCAGTCTGTACTCAAATGCAATCCAGCTTGCTTTATGAAGATTAAAATTTTACACCCAACATCCTAATATCAAATATTGACTCACGACCGATATCTCCATATTGTACAGTCATCTGTAAAATGATCTACACCTTCTTCATGGAGGTGCCACAAAGCAAGGAATTCTGAGAGGTAGATTAAAGACTATGACTTTGAGAAAGGGATTCCCAGCAGCAGTCAAGGAAGCATCAGAATATCAAAATGGAGGGATGGGCATCTTTGGTACTGCTGAATCTCAAAATGATTTTTTATGTGAATTATGCATGCTTCTAGACCATCTGGCTGGGGTTGGGACTCATTCCTATTGTGGCAAGAAAAAAATGTTCTTGGTTCAGTATAAGTAGAAAAAGATAAATTTTTGGTCAGGGAATTTTTGGCATCAGGCAAACTGATTACCCAATATGCCTCCAGACCTTTAAGGGTCAGTATGCTACATCTGCAGTAGGTATATTTTCCTTCTCACAACTAGTGGAAAGGGAAATCTGGAGAAAGAGCAAGTAAGAAGAGTAGGGAAAATGCACATCCTCTTTGTATTCCCACACCATGACCGTTTTGTTTAAATGCAGGAATCATCACCATATACACCACCACATACACAATCCATATATAAAAAGGGTTGGTTTATTATTGTTCAAATACATAAAGTGAACAATCCCAACATTTCAAAATTAAACTTTAGAAACACAAGTTTAACATTCAAAACAGGAATATACTTTACAATACCCAGAAGGGAAATCCGTATTCTATCCCAGAGGTTAGAGATCGATTTATGGTAAATAAAAGCGTATTTGTACAACCGTACTACTCTGAGGGGAAAACATTTTTTTGTTTCCTGTGCATTTCCAATTTACAACAAAAACATTAGCAGACTATTGGGCAATGCAACCTGATTGTGCCTACCGGGGAGGAAGAAATGGGGGTGGGGAGAATCAAAGCAGGCCTGTGAACAAGATCAAATAATGTCTATTCAGTTTGGTCACTGCAAGGTTCATTCTCCTCTCATGCTGGATCTGACGTTAATAGAGTTAAGTCCTGATTTATTCAGGAAAGACCAGACATGAGTAGAGAATTAAGCTCTATATTTTCAGGTTCATGACGGGCCATAATCTGACTGCAGGTTTTTTTTGCAGTCAACAGTTTAATTAACAGGATGCCTGACCTTGGCTCTCCCCACTACGATATCTGTGGTGTTTTTGTCGTTTAAATTTATACCACAAATATCAATCATCCTAAGGCTTCCACATGTAACACTGTTGAGAAAAATACCTCAATATGCTACAAACATCCACACCTTGTACACAGATATCGCATTGTTCTAGGACCTAAAAATCTGGAAACAGCTCCCTGGTTAAGAGTATTGTCAGTCATGCAACAAAGAGAAAAGGCATCAGTAATGCAAATGTTCTCTCTGTACAGAGACTGCTTTATGTTCACAAATGCTGCTTTTCTCTCTGCTCCTGGGATGGTTTTGCAATAGGTTCACGGTAATGTATACGATTAAACCTGACAGATGGCTCATGCAATCTTCTTGACTTAGCAGATATTCTTTTTCAAGAATACTTCATAACTATTTTGTTGTTCGTCTTGTAGGCTCTGAAGCAGTGGGAGGGGGAGGGGGACCTCTGCGATCTAAGTCGTCTACATAAGACACGATGAGTTTGCGCCTCTCCTCTGGAACGCAATCAAGTACCAGATAGCGTTTATCGTTCTGTAGTATCTTTTCTATATCCTTCAGGTGTTGGTCAGATTCTTGAATTAATTTTTTAGATCTGCAATTAAGTGTAAGTACATATATTACAAACACAAACTGGAGTCTTGTAAAGATAAAAGTGTGCAAATGTCCTGGTACAATTCCACCCCTAGTGTGAATCTCTCTTGATATTACTAGAGACAGTGGGTCAAACAGTCATAAGGGGAGAGACTGAGCTATCATCTCACCTATAGAGTTGCCCCTCCAGTTCAAGGTGAGGCAAAATGGCAGAGATGTGTGAACGTAAAAAAATCCTGTAATGTCTGTGTTATATCTGTTTTGCAAATCCACAGAAGACTTCAGTCTCAAAGGCTGCCACAGTACCTTTTAAAATCATCACTATATTAAATTATAAAAATGTAAAGTAAGAAAAATGGGTACAATTCAAATTAAATAATGTAGACAAAGAACACATCCTGCAGAAAATGGATCCCAACATCCTAACTCTGCTCCAGCACATAAAAAGACGTTAATTTCATTATTGTATTGATTTTAAACAGCACTTTTCCAACAGCAATAATAATCAGAATTCAGCACACCAACATTCAAGTAAGAGGCAGAACTCAGGACAAAGAGTGAATGCCTTCAGCTTCAAAAAAGAGACTACTAATGACCTGCAAAATGGTAGCCACCATTGAGAGTAATATGCCAACAGAAGTCCAGGACAGGGAGCTCATCTGATTAGTCTTGAGGAGAACAACAGAAGTAAAAGATAAAATTTTGATCTATTATTTTAAATGCTAATAGAAAAATGCCATAACTGCATTCAAATATTTGACAGAAACATGCACTACAAATAAAAACAGACATTAAATTAACCTTCTGGAAAGAATATAGATTTTAAAAAGAGAAATGAGTGGCTAAATCCAAAGAACTGTGAATGAAAGAAGAAGAAAGACTGCTCTCTGAACTCTCATGGGACAGCAAGACTTCTTTCACTGCTATGACACAATGCAATGAGGTCATGAAATATTGAAACAAAATGAAGAGTAAGAAAAAGTATAGGATGTAATATACAGAAATGTGTGGACCACAAAAAGCTATTGAGAATCTGCATGAACATATCCTGGATTTCAAGTAACTTCTCATCTCCTCATCTATGTAGTTAGAACATCTCTTAAGAAAGTGCAAAAGCACTTTTGGATCCAATAGAATTGGTTTCCAAACAAAAAGTAAAAATTTGCAAATACTTTTCTGGAAGTAAATTTAAACCTATTAACAATTTAACTTGACTTTTACCATACATACAGTTAGATCACACAATAGATATCCAACCTCTAATATCATCCTGAACGCTGAAATGGCACAGTCAGCTTCCCTATACAGAATTATTTAAAAAGCAATAAAAGTCATCTCCAGTCTACATCTGGATACGCACCTGTATGTTATAAATTTGGTCTCCTTCAAAAGCGTTCTGAAATCTGCTTTGGCTGTAATATATTTGTCTCTGATGTACTCTTCAAACTCCCTTTGCTTTTTCTGTATGAAAACCAAGAAGTAAATTTGAAACTCTTATGACATTATCTCTTAATTAGTTAAGGTGACATGGCGTGTTCCATGGGGCAGAAACTGTACTTTTTGATTAGCACATTAGGAGCCTAAACACATCCATCAGAAGTCATCTTACCCTGTCACTGGAAGAGAATTTAATACATCGGGGATCTTCTTTAATAATTTTCTTTACTTCTTTCCATGTTGATGTTAATGTGATCTAACAAAAAACAAAAACCCACCCCAAAGTGAAGAAGTATCACATGCCGGAACTGTACATTTCAATTTCAAACATTTGCGCTTTCTAATGAGCCAAGTTTAAGAATAACTTGAAATAACCCATTTTCTGATATAAACTGGAAGAAAGGCAGTGAATGAATAGACGCAAACTTATCTGTAACTTCAAACACGTATTTTACTACAAAGATATCAACAGCAGAAAGCAACAGCAAGTAGAAAGCTAGAAGAGAGGGATTTCCTTTAGACTGAAAATTTTACTTACAAGTTATATATTGAAAAAGAAAAAAGGAAATATAAAGTTAACAATCCCCTTACCGATGAGGTTTCATCCAGAAGTTGTCGAAAATGTTCCTTCTTCTTTTTTGTAAGTGCCTCAATGTGTTCATTAAATAGTTTTTCCTTTTCTTCTCTTTCCAGAAGAGAACCTGATTCCCACCGATGATCTTTCCGAAGTGTCCTTCTAGTATCAGACCACGACACATCTGAAGATCGCACCTTTGGGAATAAATCTAGATCTCAGTATAATAATCACTATATAAGATGTTCCAAATCAAAGTCTTTAACTTCCATCAATACTGTGATATTCATTACATAACTACAAATTCATCTGGATAAACAAATAGAACCAAGTCTCCACTAATGTAAACATATATATATGTAAAGAACTTGTTTGTTTTTTTCAAAAAATACATAGAATATTCGGAAAAACTTTTATCTAACTATTCACAAATTTAAAATATGGCAAGTGAAATTGAAGTAATTACTCCTATTTTGTGCCATAAAAGATTCCATGATCTGTAAAACGCAACTATAATGGGAATATTTATGAAAAATAAATTTTAGGCAAACCTTATAATTGATGTAACCATGTGTGCCTTGAAGGTGAGTCTGCAGTTGGCCACATGACCTCTTCCTGACCATGACCTATCTGTGAAGATGTTGATGTAGAGGCTGCAATGCCACTAGGGCTTGACCCTTCAACGCCATAAAGGCACCCATTGCTCTCATCTCTTGATCAGAAGGGGGGGGGGGTTAGACAGCAGCTGATGCCTGCTTCATTACAATCAGGGCTGTCAATGTGCTTCAACATCAACTTGCAGATATTAGAGGCTCAATTAAACCTCTTCCCTGGCTATCTGTAGATATCAGAGGCTAGAGTTAGTTTTTAATCCTTAATCAATGTCGGTTGTAAATTTCTGCCATTTAGCACAAAGATCCGACTAGGAATCCACCTTGCTGATTTTATCGTTAAGAAATCAACTTTCAGTTTTCGGTCAGTAAGCAATATTAACATCAGCCTTAAAATGTATTCTTTATCAGTACTGTTTCCTGACTGAAATGCATTTTAAAAGGGTTGAACTGAAGCCCCAGCCCAGCTAGACTTCAAATGCTGGCAGGTGTTCCCTTGTAACATGAAAGCAGAAGTAAAATAAGCAAAACAAAAAAGGCACAGGTGGTGCCCCTAAACAAAAACAGTACATTGAAACGGTAGGTAGCTAAGCTTGCTGTTCCCACCCGATTTCAATAAATAAGGCTTTTAACCACGGAACAGCTCTCGCAAAATGTACTCTTCAGTGTAAAAGGTACAGGGAAATTTTAGAGAACTTAAGGTGGTGGGGCAGTGGATCTTATATGGCAAAAAATATAGTGAGATACTTTTGTGATCCAAAGCTTCTTTTGTGTAACAATGATATACTGCAGGCACATTTTTCTTTACTTTTATGGTGAATTACAGTATTTGGACTGTGCATCCTAAGACAAATTTAGCTGTATTCTGGTCTCCTCTCAACAAGGTCCAATGTATAGCAGGATTGGAAGTTGTTCATATGTTCCAGAACTAGGAAAATAAATGCTAATTTAACATGATTGGGAGTAGCTTATATGTTCCAGAACTAGGAACACGATTTCCCTATTAAGACTCTGAATTTTCACATTTGAATATTTGCAGCAAATGGTGTCTGAAAGGATAGACACAAAAAGAGAATGAAGAAATTGCCCTCAAATTTGAGGAAACAGTCAAAGCTGAATAAAAGGCAGTTTCCCATGTTTCCTACTGCTTGGGACTGGAGTTTCCAACATGATGCTAATAGTTGTTAACAGCACACTTGGGAAATCCTCTTGGCACAAACACACACAGCCTCTTTGCAATAATAATTATATAAAGTATCATGGAAGGCCTTTTTCCTACTTGTTTTCAGCAGGAAATGGAATCCCAGATTGTATCCCCAAGACCATTCTGCTTTTTAAAAACAATTCCCAGAAACTACCATGAAGTTGTACATCACTCCAGTGTTCTCAAATGATCTTTGGATTGTTGGTTTTTTGTTATCTTTTGTAAAAGGTCCATTGTGTGGGTGCAATTTGCCCATCTCAGCTAAAGCAACAGTTGCTAAGCTGATATTGCTATGCTAAATTACTAGGCCAAAGGATACATTCTGGGTCACTGTAACTTTCCTAATATCTCTCTCAAGGAAGTCATAACATACACCTAACATCTACAGTACATGTAAACAATGTACAGCATCCAAGGATGCTGACACGAGCTGTACACATGCATAAGCAAACCCCAGAGACAGACTTCTATTGGTTCCTGAATAACACCATATATGGCATTTCCGATGTAGCACTATCCTTGCATTTAGGCTGTTACATCTGGTTATATACTGGTTCTGTCCAGTCTTCTTGCTGTAACCAAATATGGGTTTCCTGAGTGTACTTTTCCATTGTTCAGATAAACTGTATAAAAGCCTTGGCATGTGTTAATAAAGAGGGCTTAGTACTTTCACTTGGCAACCATCCTGCGTGTGAGTCCTAATTCGTTACTACAGTCCACGGATAATTTTGTGGCACTATTCATTCTTGAAAAGCTTTACTGTGGTGATGGCCTCAGGGGGTCCAACTTTGTATACAAGACATCAAAATAAACAAAACTTGTTAAGGTGCATTTGCACAGGGCATAAAAAGAGTAACACTGAAGAAGAAATGCAGTTAAAATCACTCTCAAGAGGTCTTAATATACTGTAACTCAAATTTAGCACTCATAACAATTAAAAAGCTTAATTATATTGGTTAAATTCTAAAGAAAGAAATGGTAAGGAATCCCATCTGCAAAAACATCTTCTCAAACAGAGGAACAGGCACCTTGGATCATGTTATTGTCTCTAAAACATCATATGTTAGAACACAAGGAAATATATATGCTTTCTCCTCCTCCTTAACTGCAACCTACCATATCAGAAAGAAGAGCTTTGAAATTCTGAATTGCTTCTTCTCGCTTGTGCTGTTCTCGCTCTCTGTCAATCTCCTTGGTCTGTTCAGAACGGGCTTTCTGAACTTCTCTTTCTCGCTCACGTAAACTTGCCTCAATGCGTGCCTGTCTTTCAAGTTCTTTCTCTTTTTCAGAGTCCACATTCTGCAACAAAAAGTATGTACTATATTCTACTTAGACTAACTACTAAAAACAGAAATGTAAGCTGAACGGAAATAAGACAAATTAAGCATTCCATGTGACATGTCTAATGAAACTAATATTAAAAAGACCACTACTATTCACCATGCTAATTCCACTTACTATCTTTGAGTATATGCATTTACGTTTTACACAGTAAGTGGGGCACACACTGTATTCAACTGCTGTCACAACAACCTTGTCAGTGAAAGGACCAAAGTGATTATTCCCCTTCTTGTTAAGAACTCCTCAGTACCACCTTCCATGTTGCCCCTTTGGAGAGGTTTAGGGCAACCGTCTAAGATCATCTTAGAATCTGGTATAAAAAATGTTCTACTGCAACAAATATTTTATTTTGATCAATTATGGAGCACCATTTGAAAATAACCCATTCCTCAGCACTCTGAAAAAAATGGAAGAGTACTTCACAAAAATGTGACTGGAGCTTACTCATTTTATAAGTGGATAAACTTGGGATCTGGGAATAAGAAAGGCTAGATTACTGTATTTTCAGCCATGTAAGAGTCTTGTTCTAATAATCTGTTTCTTAAAATTGTCCTGTGTCTTATTTAGTGTATTTTTCCTATCTATTCCCTGCCAAATTATGGATGCATCTTGTATGCCAGTGCATGCCATATATAAAACAGAATAGGGAAACAGAATAACCCTGTGTAAATACCATGACTATGGAATCTTCAATTCCACACAGCATACCACTTTTGAAAAGCAGTGATTTAGTACAGTTTTAAGGGAAAATGATCAGTCCTTTCACTGGATGTATCCATTGTTCCAAATATTTTAGCTGGTAACTTGGGACCATGGTATTCTTTAAGGTGATTCGACAGTATCTCACATACAGATAGTGCCAGAAATTGCATGAATTGAGTAGGATTTCAAGTGACTGAACACTATGAACATCAGGAGTCTAGTTAACAGTCATGGATTCCAAAGTATTAGCATGCTATCTAGGAAGCACCCTGTCTTGTCAGGAAAGTCTACTGGTCTCTTCACTGGTGATACTTGGAGTTTAATTTGTATATTTCTCATATTATAAGCCATCTAGTGTATTGTCAACCTGATAAAAGGCAATACAGTGAAAAGAGCAACAAGGAAGGATGGTAAAAAGAAAAACTGATGTAAAGAAGGGTATACTAAATTACAAACTTGTAATAAATACATGTAAACCCTACATGACAACCAAGCTGAAATTATTTTTGAATATTTACTACAAGAACACTATTGTTACCCATTTAAGTTTTTACACTCATTACTGTAACAATACTGTAAGGACTCCTGATTTTTTTAAAAATATTTTCCTTGTGCTGACAAGAGGTAACGGAGAGCTGACAAAATCCTGAGCCTAACTGGACAACATACTAAAAAGCTGACAAAATCCCCTTTAGTCAAAGCTATGGCTTTCCCAGCAGCTGTGAGAGCTGGACCATAAAGAAGACTAAACACTAAAGAACTGATATTTTCAAATTAGGGAGGCGAAAGAAGACTTCTGAGTTCCTTGGACTGCAGGAAGATCAAATGTAAATCAATACTAAAATCAATACTAACAGTTCACTAGAACAACTATACTGAAGCTGAGATACTTTGGTCACCTAATGAGAAGACAGGACTCACTGGAAAAGACACTGATGCTGTGAAAGACTGAATGCAAAAGGAGAAGGGGATGACAGATGATGAGATGGTTAGCCTTATGGAAGTGGTGAACTTGAGCCTCAGTAAACTCTGAGAGACATTAGATGACAAACTGGCTTGGTGTGCTATGGATGACAGGGTCACGAAAACAACTAAAGCTAAACAAATGAAGAAGAATAACAACAATATCAGCCCATTAATAAGTTAGGCCTTTCTCTGTCCCAGACAGTGTTTGCCAAGAGAAACATAAAACTTAATATTTTTATGTCTAATGGATTCTACATAATCTAAAATATTTTGAGGCAGCTAACGATAACGCATATGAACAGAGGAAATAACAATCACTGAAAACGTAAATGAATTAAGAATAAAAAAATAATTTTATTTGTGCTAGTAGTAATATTTCAGAATTGGTGGGCTAATCTGTACTTACTTTGCGGGGTAATTCCCAATATATTCCCAGATGGAACATATGCATTATGGAGAGCCGCTTCTCTACCAGAGGTAGCTCTGTGCATGGGGGAGTTCCCTCCGCACATATAGTGGTAGAGCAGTTTTAACTGCTCTACAACCGTTTCAGCGGCAGGGCTGGAACAGCCCTGCATGTTCCATCCATGTGCAGGGCTGTGGGACTGGTGGCTTAGGTGCCGTTGTGTGCTGTGCCACCTGGTCACCACAGAAACGGTGCCATGCATGCATGCTGGCCTTGGTGTTGTAGCAATGCGTTTGCCTCCTTAATGGAGGTGATTCGTACTTAGCCGGTGCTAGTTAAGTGTTGGCTGCATTGTTTTGGAGTCCCCAAGTATGGATGCTCAAACCATTTCACAACTTCACTTCCTTGGGACATTTTCCCAGGGAAGCTGAAATGTGAAAAGGCCCTGTGTCAATTGTTTTAACTTTGATGTGTCAAGATATTGGGAGAAGTACTAACAACAACATACATACTTTGGCAATTTTTTCAATGTACTGTTTAAAAAGATCCTCCCTTTGTGAAGAGCTGTCGACAGCTTTGTATCGGGGGTCAGTCTCCACTTTGTCCTTCACTTTGCTCCAGCGAGACTGACTGTCTAAGTGATGATTAGATAACAGTTCAAAGAAGTCCATTTTGATCTGTATTTTAAACAGAAGAAAAAAAGAAGAGGAAAGAAATGAAATAATTTTGAATCTAGAATTCTAGCAAAATAATATTTTAAAAAGAGCAGCAGATTTAATGTGACAGAAGTTTTAAAAAATAATTCCCACTCTTATCCCACCTAGTAAGAACACAAAATCTAAAATTTGAATACTGTTATCCTCTGGCATTTTGCAACAACCTTTAAAAAAAAATCTGAAACAAAATAAAGAAGTCTTCAAAATGAATCTTAATTGTCCCTTGAAGAATGGTACATAGATATAAGGTTAGCCTGTAGAACAGTTTCCTCATTGAGATTTTCTTAGCTTCATAATTATGGTCCTTCAGATGCCAAATGACCTTTTTAATCCCTCAGTCTTTAAAGCATGCACTGTGTGAGCTTTATTATTTTTCTTCCCTTTTTAAAAATACATTGTAAGCTGCCTGGAGAACAATGCTCTTGGGCCAGCCATATAACTATAAAATAAATAAAAGAGCATTAATGTATGTGCAAGATAATTGCTTCACAATATGTCTCCAGTGCACTAAAACTAATCTGCTATTCTGCTTAAAAAGTGCTGTACTCACACACAATTATACAAAATACCTAAAAAGCCCAGACTGCAAGCACTAGATCGATCCATATATTTACTGAAATGGGTTCTCTGCATGCATGGAAAGGGAATACAATTACATAACATGCAATGTGGATGATGTATTTCATCTTTTATACAATCATTCCATTTATATGGAAGGAGGGGCACTTGATTGTTCTCACTTTCACACAACTGCTTTTTAAGTCACCTCTGTCACCTACATGTAATCTGGGCTTTAAGATTCCAGACATTGTTTGATCCACTGAAGCTCTGTCATTTCACAAGAGCAACACCCTTAGATTTCTTGTTACAATTTTACATATTCATTTATTAATATTCTGAATTGGTAATCAGAATGTTCATGAACATATTACACTGACTGAGTTTAAAGGGTATCATGAGGAAAAGCTAGAGATAGAAACTAATGCAGAGGTCAAGATTGAGTTTCATACAGAATAGCAAAAATTGTCTGACGTTTCCTGACTAAAACTAAGTAAACAAAAGGAATACAGTATCATCAATATATTAATATTTCATAGGCTTCTAAAGTATTTGTTTCAAAATAGGTTTTTAGTATACCATAACTAATCGTGGTGAACCCATTTGTCACTTATTATTGAACAATCACAGAATAATTCAGTCTAGACTGATTTTTTTTTAAAAAAGAAACCCTGCCAAATAGATCAGAAGCATAAGAATTTTCCAGTACAGACAGGGTTTTCTGAAATGTACACATGGTGGTATAATCACAGAACCACTGGTTGATTTATATGTACATCTGTGAATGTACATACATGTACATTCATGCACAGGTGGCTAAACATTATAATCTGTTTGAGAGAATAAACTTCCCATGTGGAAACCTTGTTAACAACAGTAAAGATGACTTTCTGGAGGTTGTGACAGAATGACAATTGTTACAATCACATGAGAAGATGCTTCAAACAAACAGCTTATGATGCTCACAACAAGAGTTCTGATGCATAGGAAAAAGATTTTCATTGAGTTCACTGCTCTGGATAAATGGTGAAGACCTGCAAGTTCTCTTGCTATAAAAGCATTATCAGCTTCTTTTGAAGATTAGCTGGAGAGATAATGAATCCTTTGTCTGAAGACCAGGGAGTATGATAAAAGTAACCGTAACGTATTCCAGGATACCAAATCCCACTCTGTATTTGATATATTGTGTGTATCTTCCTGGACAACCAAAAGTATTTCCTAGCTTCGGTCAAATATTAATGGTAATTACTAGATACAATATCAGTAAAAATATAGTGTTAACAGTCCCTAAAGATTTCCCTCAAAATGAGCATTTGGTCCTTGGACAGTATTTTAGCATGCAAGAACAATGAAATTACTGAAGACTAAAAGCAAATAATATCAGGAAACAGCCTCTCAATGTTGTACACAACCATTTTGTTTACTTTCCAGCAACTGGAAAGTCAGAATATATGAAACATATGTTTAATATGATGGACAGTAATTTTTAGAAATATTTTTGAAATCTTGGATTCATTATTTCAAAGATGACTGTAAAATGCTAACATGCAACCAGTATCAAAATATAAAGCTTTCTAAGCCAGACAAAAGAAAATCATATAGTACTGAAAAAGAAAAAAATATAGCTCTGCAGAAATCTTTAAAGTAAGGGTAATCGTACATGAACACCAAACGGATGTGCAACATCTTTCAATTTTGCCTCATCAATTCATTTCAGTTGTTCAACTGAAGTACAGCAAAAGTCTGTTCAGGAAGTCTTGGAACACTATAGCCACAAAGAAAGCAGGAAGAATCTTGTTTTAACTGCCACCCAGGATGGATACCAGCACCTGTCATCCTCCTTCATAACTGAAGGTCAGCAGGATCATACCACCTATGTCTGCTACTTCTGCAGAAAAGTAGGTCTGCAGAAAGAGGAATGATTTCAACTACAAGCTATTCCCATACAATCTTATCTGAAAGCTGTTTATTTCAGAAAAAAAGCAAATTAAAAATGAATAGTATAAATGCAATAGTGTATATTTAATCCCGATGAACATTTTTCTAAGCACAACTATGCTACAGCCTAAACATAACATAGGATACTCCTATACCCTGGTTATTTTTGTCTTTCATTTAAAATAATCCAGACAACAGGATCCAAAATGATGCATTTGAAAAGAATAAGCTGGGGAGTTTTACAGGGAGCTCACGTTAAAATACTAATTAGCAAACATTCATCTAATCCCATATCCTTCCAACCAGATGCACTGGCACAACTAAGGATAATTGGAGATCTCAACTTTAAACTTCTGGAAGATGAAAACTAACATGGAACAACTTGGTATCTTACATTTATCCCTTTATCAGAAGGATGCAACCATATATTATTATTATTATTATTATTATTATTATTATTATTATTATTA
>MTQE01002208.1:67946078-67964490 GCA_014337955.1 Aspidoscelis marmoratus
AGAGGCCTAGACACTGCAGCCTGGTTTTGTAAGGGAGGTGTTCCAGCCCCCCAATCATTCTGTTTGCCCTTTTCTGCACCTTTTCCAGTCCCACAATATCCTTTTTGAAGTTTGGTGACCAGAATTGTACACAATATTCCAAATGTGGCCTCACTATATATTTATAAAGAGGCAAAATGACACTTGCTGACTTGTTTTCTATTCCCTTCATAATTATTCCCAGCATTGAAATAGCTTTTTTCCCTGGTGCGGAAGGCCCACCCTTGGGCCACCCATCATACCCTGGTCCCCTTACCCTGAAATGTGCCCGCACCCTCTGCAGCCATTGCATCCTTCTCCAAGATCCAACTAGGCCTTCCGGAGGTGTGTGCCCACCTCCCCCATCCAGGAATCGAGGGAAATTCCCACAAATCTCTGATGGGGGAGGTTTTCATGAACCTCTGGAAGGCCCAGTTGTGCCTTGGAGGAGTATGTGAATGACAGTAGAGGCTCACCCCGACCTCCCATTTTCTCTGGCCATACCCTCTTACCCCAAAACATGGCTGCAGCTGTGTACTCTGAAAATACTTGCAAATGCTTTTTTTAAAAAAAGTTTTTTTATAGTTTTGGTTTTGTTTGGCTCCCTTAACAACAGAAACCCAAAGGATCTGGGTTATCTGAAGAGAGGAGCAAACCTCCTGAATATCCTCATGAGCCAATTCAGAATAGGCAGGGGAATGGGAACTTTATTATTGCACTTGAGGATGTTCACATTATCAAAATCAAGAAGTCATTCATGCTAGGAGAAACTACCTTTTTCTTTCTGAAAAATGAAACTGGAATTTTCTCCTATTCCTTGATTCAGTTTTATACAACTTCGTTATCTCAAATGATCAGACATCATAAAAAACCATTCAACTGCACCATAACTTTCCCAAAAGCCTTGATCTATTTTCCATATATTCAAATATTCCACTGTTTTTAAAGGAAGAATTTCTCGTGCACCTCTTTTTCTTTTACCTGTTTCCTTTCTTTAGGGTTAAGCAGCAAGTACCGCGGATCAAAAACTATCTTGTGCAGCTCCTTCTCCCACGTTGAAAATGCAGAAACCTAAAGAAAGGCAATCGGAGAAAAGGAAGAAATTGGAAGATTTTCCTGGTAATTAAGTTCACATGCAAGTTGTGCCATTTTTCTTGAAACCTACAGGACATGTGTTAAAAAGGAGCTGTAACTAAAACCTTTACAGCAGTTTCATCATTAATAGATGAAGAGCTGCAGGAGGTGAGTATGGCAAATTTCCACACTAATTGGCTCTGAAAACGTCTCCATAATTACACAGAACTAACACACACCTAATTACTCATTAAAATAACCACTACTGTGTGACATTTTAAAATTGCTACATCAAAAGACAGCCTTGAAGTTCTATGTACTGACTTATTTCACCTTCCTAGCCTTTCCCCCCTAAATGATGTGTTATTCTTCACTGAAACCTGACTGTGTGTGTCTGGGCGGCTAGCCACCAACATTAAGGAAAAGGGAAAAAATGCTGAAAGCTTAATAAAATAAACCTATGACATTTCAAGGACATTTCTATTGCCATTCCTTGAGATAAGCTGTAAAGCCTACATACGGGTTCTCCATTACTGTCTAAGGCTTCAGCTACAAAATAGGGACAGCTGCCCTTAAATTTCCACTGCTTTCAGTTGTTTCTGGCATAAAATTTTAGACAGTTGCATAGGCTTTTTCTGCAAAATGTAACTAATGTCTGTCAAAACAACAAATTAACTTTTCATCCAGTGACTTCACGCTGTGTACAGAAAAGCCCAAGATTCCTTGTTGCAGTATCTCCTCCCGCAACCTCCACTAACAGAGAAAATAGTTGTCACTCACAGTTTCTGTTTCCCACAGTCATGGTCACTTCTTAACCCCATTGCATAACACTTGAGGAGTACTTGCACAGCTTAACATAATAGTAAAGTCTGAGATTCCCTAATATTTCAATTTAAGAGATGTTATTTTCCTGTGTAACTGAAATTCACTCCAGTAAGCCTACAGCAAACTTCTTAAACTAGTTTGGAACTGCGTGGATAAAAATCAGTGATTTTTTTATTTAAATTGGATTTTTAAAAAATAAAATGCTTTTTGAGGAAAGGTTATTCCATCATGAAATAAAGATTAATTTTTTAATTATGTAGAATAAAGCTATATATGTTTATTTTTTTGTGGTAATTAATCCATTCACAATGTCATGCTCTTTGAGAGGTTTTTGTAAGATTATTGGGCAGTTTCTCTGCCTATATTTAAGTTTTTCATGTGTAGGCTGGGCTGACAGTCTAAGTTTGTTAAAATATATATAGCCAAATTAGTTAACAAACAGGGATGTTTAAGCAAATAACATATGCTGTAATTAATGCTACTATTTCAGTCAAATAAATCTATTTAAATTGTTATTATTTAAGGTAATGATTATTTTTCTCCTTCCTAAGTACAACAGAAAAATTGTGTCCAAATATGAATGATTAACCTATTAAACTGGGGATAAAAAAACTAATATGAAAAGTTGTTATTCTAAAAATCTTCATCTACTTGCATATTAAAGTAGCAAGAATTAGTTTATGTAGAAACTATGATTTAAATCAAGCCTTACTGACTAGTGATTAAATCTTGATTTAAATCAAATCCACCCTGGTTTGGGAAGGCTTCCTGTGGGATTTCTTCAACTACAAATCATCCAATTAACATCAGTATCATCAGTTATACCACACTAATGTATCTACTCACACTCACGCACCCCCCTGAAAGCTCAGTGCTAACAGAATGTCTACATATAACCCTAACTCACTGAGACAGAACTATGCAGAAATACAGAAACATCAATTAAGATTTCCCATATACCAATTCAATTTTCTCCACTATTTATAAACAGAAATGTGTATATAATAATGGCCATTACCAAAGAAGGCATTTGTGACATTCTACTGAACTTAATAGGAATATAGTTTCTGACCCCCCTCTCTAGTAGCATGTCCTTGAACTGCTTCATTCGCGCTTCCAGAGGCACAATTGCTCTCTCTCTAGCAGCTTTAATTTCAGCTTCCATGGCAGCTTCTTTTTCTGAATCAATGTCCTTGTTATCTTCCTTCCTATAAAAATGGAGATACACAAGATTCCACAAAGCATTAATTAAACTGATGATTTTACATCCACTTAGGAATTCAAGTACAGCATGGGTCTGGAGATTCAGTTCTTTAAACCATGCAAAGTCAAAGCAGCCTATTTAGCTTTCATAGCTATAAGCTGAAATATATACTGATTTCCTTTTCTGAATCAGTAAAACACCCTGAATAGAAGTTGTCAAAAATCATCTGTGGGGCAGGTAAGAGAGGCACAAACGAGTTATACTCCTTTTAAAAACATTAAGTGTGAAGCTTGAGAGAAAAATACATTCTTATTTAAAGGAGAATTCAAATAAAGTATTTGTGTTTTTTCCCTGCTTTATTATTCGGCAGACAAGCTACTTCTAAATTTTTAAACTATTTCACATTTTGTCCACTTTCAATCAGACCTAAGAGAAACAGGGCAAGTGCAACAATGGGAAGTCTCATGTGCTCAGTGGTCAGTGCTTCTTCTGTGCTCTTTGACATCTACGTAAAACACCAAGGAAAGGTCATCAGGTTGAGGACACCCAACTCTCTCTCTCTATTCCTTCGGAGTCCGAGAAAGTGGGTTAGGTGTTCAATTACTGCCTTGAGGTGATAATAGGATGAATGGGGGCCAATACGTTGAAACTGATTCCAGACTAGATGAAGGTACTATATGGCATAGGGTCCTGAATCCAGGAAGTTTTGTCCCAGAAAGGACAGGTGCCTGATCTCGGAGTGCTTCTGGATTCATCACCGTTTTTCTACCCTGAAGCCAACCACTTGTAATGAACTGATTCTTGCAAAAGAGATAGAGGTTCCTGAGATTCCTTACAAGTCAATACACCTATAAGTAGTTTGGAAAAGTTTCACCAAACAACCTACGTGGAAAATTTTAACTTGTGGACAAGCCACAGCAAAAACGCAATCAAACTGATGATTACAACAATTGTCTCCATTTTCCATATACAAAATGCCTGAAGCCTAATTCAAGCTCAATAGCTACTTAAAATCAACTTTAAGGCTAAATTCTCCTTTCATACACTACTTACTTCCGTTTCTTTGCTTTAATTGGCTCATCATCGTTGGTTTCTTCTAGCATTTCATGGTCTTCTTTTACTGTAAGAGAGCACTTTATTAGCATTCTTGCAGATTGTTAAGGAGAAAACCACTCCCTATTTATTGTTCATGTAAAAAGGTCCTTAGTTGTAAAATGTTAACACTGCTATAAAACATCTTCATTCAATACTAAAATGAGTTTATTATTAGGGATGTGCAAGATATTCTAAATATTTGTTATCTGATCACACTCGGCTCAATTCAGACATTCAAATTTGAGTCGAACATCCAGACATTTTTAAATATTTGAACAAATACAAATATTTCAAATCATTTGTTTGAATAATTCAGACATTCGTATGTGTATGGATATGTACGCATTACATATGTATCCGTATGCATCTAATTCGTATCTGTACACATCCATATGGATACGTATGGGATGAAAACAGGATGCGTATGGGATAAAAATGGGATGTATATGGATACATATGAATGTTGTGGACATTCGTATCATCAAATTTGTATTGAATATTCATACGAATAGACACTAATGTATTTGAATCGGTTCAAATTTTAATACATTGGTTTTTCCCTATTCATACAAATTGGACATTCGAATATTCAATTCAAATTGAATGTCAAAAATTGCATTTGTGCGCACCCCTAGTTTATATGGTAATCTCTCAGCCAAAATGATATATAAGCTGAGCCAAGATTTGAGCCCTACGGCTTGTCACTGAGAACACTATTGTTTCTGAGGGAAATTCGGATACACTCACTTCGAACTATTTAGGACTCAGTCAAGACAACACACTCAAGATTCCAAATGTAGCTATGAAACAATGTTAGATATTAGCATTAGAGTCTCCTTTAATCACCTGAAGTAAACAATTCTGCACTGGAGACATGACCCCAAGATTTCTTGACTGAAGGGATACACTTTAGGTACCAAGGATCTGAGAAAGAACCTTTGGTTAGGTTAAAGAATAGCTCCTGGGATAACTGTTGCCTTATTTTGACTACTGATCATGACCATGCACAGCTCAAGATCAAAATCAAAAACACTATTAGTGGTAAACCAAGTCACAGAATACAGAGGAAATTTCAGAAATAATGTATTACTATGTTCATATGTTCAACAGTCAGGATTGTGTAAAGGCTGCAAACCTACTTTCATTTAATTATGGAACAAAAAGTTCTCATACAATAAGCATCTCATTACTTTCATCATGAGCTGCTCAGTAGAAGTTTATACTGTGATGTGTGCAGGCTGGCACACATAATCTGAGCACAAAGAGTACCTCCAGTGATCAGTGAATAGACAGTGTTGGAACTTATATTACTTAATGAAATTTATCATCACCTGACCTAATCAATTTAAGTAGGACATGTGGCGCTGACAGACTAAATTTTCTGTATAAAAGGCTATTTCCTTATATGCTGTTACCATGTTTAGTTAATCCCCATTTTTTTAGATATGAATCAGACCACTTAATGAGTGCCCATACAAATAAAGAAAAAATAGTCTAAATACATAGGGTCAATGAATCTGCATTAGGCTTCTTCAACATGATCCAACAGCTGGCAAATTCTGTCCTTAGGCAAGACTCAGGCTTTTTTGCGTGAGCACTAAGACCCCACTAGGAACCCAATTGGTACCAATCTGGCAGGCCCTGTCCCCATGCAGACCCTATTTAAGGGCCCAACTGGCAGGCCCTGTCCCCACAAGGGCAGGAGAAATCCAGATTTAATTGGTCCTTCAGGCTCTTATATCTGGATTTCCTGTGGACCTGTTTAAAGGTATCCACAATCGGGTCTTCAGGCATGAAGGCCCGATTAGTGGATGCGTGTCTTCACCACTAACCTTGAGATGGGGTCCAGGGTTGGGCCTAGTGGAAGCAGAGCACCACACAGGTGGCACTGGGTCTGCCCCCACTTACAGCTAGAGGCTTGCATGGACTCTGCAGCTGTCAACAAAGTCCGTGCCAGTCTCCCTGCTGAGCAGGGAGTCCTGCCCCAGTTCCATGTCTGAATGGGATGTGTGTGCATCCCAGCCCCCTGCTTCGGCTGGCAGGTGCAATCACCATCTCCTGGATGTGGCTGCCACTGCCGCCTTCCACCTCTGATGCCCCACAACAGAGCAGCTTTCTCAAGGGGGCGGCTGCAGTGACAGCCCTACTAGGGCAGCAGTTGCTTTTGGTCTGACTGGACAGATTCATATTTCTCCCCCGAAACTCATCACTCTCCTTTTGGTCTGGGCTGGGAAGCTAATCCCTTCTCTTGGAAATGGGTAGAAAATTCCTCAGTACAGGACTGGGCTTCCCCTTCACTTAATTGTTCAGACACAGTATGTGATAAATAATGCAACTTGTGGCCATGAGATCCCAAACCTGCAGTTAAATTGAGTACCAAATGTGATCAAGCTGCTATGTGAGAACATATAGCAGTTAGGTTGACTTTTGCTGCCTTGGATGTAGAAACATGGAGAATTGAGGCTGTCTGAAACTGCTTTCTAATTTGCTCCACTGACATAGCTAGAGAAGAGCTATGGTAGAAAAACTTGCACAAATCAAGAGCAGCTATGGCAGGCACAGTACTTCTTTGAGAGAAAAGATCTTGCTCATGAGTCACTGAGTCTTTAGAACATTTTTTCTCCTGGTCTGGATTGGTCTGCTGGTTTCTGTTGTGCTTCTAGCAGGGACAGTGGTGGTGGACTGGCAATAGTTTTGCTTTGCCATGCAGCTTGTGGTATGAGTATTTGCTGTGATTGCCATTTGGACAGGAACTCAGCCACCTCTATAACTGCTTCTTAAGAGAAGGGGAAGAAAAGGAATCCTGTTCCCATTGCTTCTTAAATTGTCGCTTTTAGAAATAAAAGTCTATCATTCCCTCTATTATACCTGTCAACCTGAGAACATCCCATTGGAATAAGCAAGGGGTGGGGAATCTATTGCCATTATGGCAGCCCCAGATGTGTTAATGAGGGTGTGGCCATAAAGCTGCATCTGTGCTGCTTTCCACACATGCCAAATCAACGAGAATGACTCCTTCAATAGCCTCTTAATGGTGCAAAGAACAAGCAGAGGGTGATTGTGAGGGGCACAACTAGTCTCTGTAAGTTAAGAAAGCCTCCATTTCCTTCTCAAATGGCTGTCTGAAGAACTACTCTGCTAGAGCAGAAGGGAAAGCAAACAAGGCTGATAGGTTACCTAAGAGAATTCAGTCTACTGCAGAGGAACTGAATACAGAAAACTGTAAGGCCATTTGAGAATCTACTTCTATAAGCTCAGCTAAAATAAAGCTTGTTGTTGTTTCCCCTTGGCGATGAAGAAACTGGAGTTCTAAGTAAGCAAAAGGGAATTTAAAGCTTCTATCACCACTTGTCACTTTCATGGAAACAGTGAACATTGAACAACCTATAGTGGAGCATTTGTTGCCAGTTCCATTTTCCAAGAATGTGCATATGCACATTTAACATCTCATTTTTGCTCTCTCTGTAGCAGACGAGTAGGGATGTGCACTAATTTTTTTGGTATTCCCCTTTGAATGTAGTGGGATTCATATTTGATATGAATATTCAATCCCATACGAATGTATACGAATAGCATTTATATTTATTTT
Source organism: Aspidoscelis marmoratus (assembly GCA_014337955.1). Lineage (NCBI taxonomy): Eukaryota > Metazoa > Chordata > Lepidosauria > Squamata > Teiidae > Aspidoscelis > Aspidoscelis marmoratus. Next base: position 67,953,884 of record MTQE01002208.1, read on the forward strand.
ATTGATTTATTATTTATATTTCTATCCCGCTCCATACCCAAAGGTCTCAGGGCAAGTAACAACCTTAAAATCCATCATATCAAAAAACCTATATTAAAATAATAGCCATCACAACATTTAAAATCCAACATGTTAAAAACAACGCAATTTCAGTTAAAACAGCAGTGTTTCCAGTGGGGGAAATCATATACAAATAGCATATGGATCCCATACAAACAGCATACAGGTTCTATATATGATTGCATATGGATCCCACAGAAATGCATACAGATCCTATAAGAATCCTATACAAAGCTTCATACGAACGTGTCAAAACAATCGATTCAAATGTCAATCTTCAAATGTGCCAACATTCAATTTGAATGCCCGAATTCAGCCAAATTTCAAATATTATGAACATTCGTGCACATCCCTACAAGCTAGCAATGTGTGCAAAGTGCAGTTGTTTGGCACCTAACTGGTCGATTCAACCATGTCACTCTTGAACTAAACCAAGCTTCCAAACTGGCTCAGCAATTAAGCCACTGCTAAAAGAACCACATTTTTCCATCTTCGTCCAGGTGCATGACTGAGGATGGGCAGTGTGAGTATATTTGTTATAGTCATGGATATAGCATCTCCCTAACGTAAAGAAACACAGAGAATGACAGTGATCTGTCCAGGTCCTTAAACAAAGACCATTTCCTGGCTTCTGGCTTAGTAGTTATATAATTTGGGGACCATGGGGCTCTCCAAATACTTTAACAGTATTATGCCTGAACATTATATCTTAACAATTGGGGTTGATGGGAGCTATAGCGTAACAGTAAATGAACATTCTTGATCCTCTTCCAGGTGCAGATGAGTCTAGAGATGATTAAATGAAAGTGCTATAATTTGAATCTGTGAAGGAAAAAGCAGGCAAAGTCTACATTTACTAACAATCTAAACATTCAGACTGAATAATCATGAATCAATTATAACAACTTTTAGCAGTGTTCCAACCCCTAAAATAATGCATATGTTGTGTGTCTGTATAGGAAGAATGGGCTTCAAAAATTACAAAAAAGATACCAACCTCTTCTCTAAAATGCATGCTGCCTAAAATGCTTTGGAGGGTCAAATGATTCTCCTGTTGCATGAGCAGTTGGCAGTTTATAGTATTACCAGACTTCCCAGATCAGTTCTGAAACTTGTGAAAATAGTATACTGGAAGCTCAAAGGTTCTGAGGAGAAAATACGACTACCATTGGGTTTGTTCTTACTTTGTTTTTTCCCTTCATCTATTCCTTTTTTGTGAGGAGGCTCCTGAATAATTTTATCAACATCCGCTCTTCCTATTAAGTCATCTGGTCGGTCCCACATAGATAGCCGGGTGGTAGGATTGTAAAAGAAAACCCGTTCATCACCAGTCCACACCACACACCTAGAGAAAAAAAAATGCAATTAGATGGGTTCTTCATTTTCTATTGTACTCAGTTAATACTTCGAGCTATCTGCAAACAATGCTACTCACACCTGAAGTCCATAACACATAGGCATGTGTTCTGTTTATAATCAACACCCTTCAACACCATGGTAAAATATTAAAGAAGTTTAAATTAAGATTCGGTAAACATTTAGAGGACTCATTCTCAGATTCGCTTGTATAAACTGAAGCTAAAAACTGATGTTGGAGACAAAACCTTGTTATCCAGAAACAGAAAGCTCCTCTAACTATTCCTACAAGGCTCTGACCCATGGTTTTAAAAGGTGGACTAGATGGGGTTGGTCTGTGTTTGTTCTTTGTGGACTCTTGCATGGCAAAATTGCTTGAGAATCACACTTCCTGATGAAGCTTCAAGTTAACATGTTACTAGACAATACAGCATGATACCAGAATCTTGCTATGACAGGATTATGTAGGACGTATCCCACTCTAAAATGGTTTATCATTCATATGTTAGAGCCACAACAGTAAGAGTAGCCTTTGCAACAATTTTGGTGAGGCTCTTGAACGCAATGGCACTAAACAGGGATGCACTGGAATCCTTAAAAAAAAAAAGCAAACAAGAATTCACACAGACTTTTAAAAATAAAGTGTTGAAGTATTTCTGGTATTTGAGGGAACGTTGAGATCCAATGTTCTGAAAAACTACAGGGAAAATAATGGGACAGGATTTAAAACCCAGAAAACTCTATTCTTTGAGGATATCAGGTGTAAGAGCTTTTACAGTATTTCACATGGATCTACTAGAACACAGACTGTGTGGTCATAAACAGAAAACATATCTCTGAAAGGTGACCAATATTGTTGTTAATTCTTTCCATCTGACTGAAAAATTCACTAGACCCTCACATCATGCGAAGGTTTGATTGCTAGAAAGCAGCACTTTGTGGGAAAATGTTCTATAAAAGCAATTTAAATGAATAGGAAATTGGGGGGAGGGGTCAGGAAAACCTCCCAGAGATCAACTAGTCTAGAAAGGGGGTTCAGGTGCAGATCTGGGACCTTCTGAGTGGTGGTGGTGGGGGACACTTAACCAAAAGCAGCTGGGGTAAAGCAGAAGAATCCAGAGTGGGTAGCAAATTGTAGCTCGAATGAAGCAGAAGCAGAGTTGCTTGCCTGAAAGCTGTCCGTCATGAATGATCAGAATATGAGGACCTTTTGGGCTACTTTCTGGCAAGCAGAGTCTGCTTCTTCCAATGTGTAAACTGCCACCTCTTCTGGTTTCTTCTACTCGCTTTCTAAAGGTTTGATTCCCTCCTAGAGCAGCGGTCCCTTTCAGCAAGTGTCCTCCTTGGCTTTTGTTACCCTCAGATCCATTTCCAGAAGATGCCAAATCGTGCAATACAAAAAAAGAAAAAAGGAAGAGGGGATCTTATATAAGACATGGCATAATTTCAAATCATGTAATATCATAAATGAGTTCTACCAAAAATGGTTGTAGAAGGCTCTACTGTACATGTGAAGTCCACTCTTTGTGGCAATGTGAACTATTTATATCCTTTTCTTGGTAATAAACACAAGATGGTTTTCTATTGACTTCTTCCAGACAGATGTCACTAACTAAATCCCAGCTCATCTGTATGCAAAGCATAGCCTATAACTGAACTATGACCATTTAAAAAGTCTAACATATTGGCTACTGCAAGGACTGAGAATATAAAATACTTCCAACATGCTCTAGTTGTTTCATTTTAGAAGTTACATACCAGGGAGTACCAGGAATGGGAGTAGTAGCTACGGGTTTTGCTTTTTGAGCTGCCTTTTCTTCTTCAGTCATTTCTTCTTCTTTTGGTTCCTGGTGAAAGATCAAAGATTCTTTAAATCTAACTTCTGCAAGTACAATGAATTAACATCAGCATGGAAAGAAGTTGACATTCAAATAAATCTATGTACTTTTTTCAACATAAAAAGCAAAACAGGAAAGCATAACACAGAAACCAAATTAAGAAATGCACTTAGTGCAGTAATATTTAAACCTATTTTCCTAATTAAAGTGACTGCACAAGGTTTGATAGCCACTTAACTGAATTTTTCCCTTGTTGACAGCGACAACTATACACAAGGCCTGGGGCCACAGGAAATCAGTTCAGCCATAGGCAAAGAGGCCACTATGCCCACAAATCTGAGACGAGGTCCCATTCTTCTCACTCCAGAGACAGGTCATCCTATTCCACTTTCAAGGGACTTCACATTCTCTCCACCACATTATTCTGCACAGGCTTCAGGAGAATTCCCCATGCTCTTTTTGGGAAACCCTCAGGGCCCAGCAGCAATTCCCAAGTGTGTACCATGATAGAAGCAGATGGGAGAAGTGATGGGGAACAGTAATACTGCCCTCAGGCTTTTTCCTTGTAACAGTACAGCAACACAGTGCCCTGTCCATCACTAAAGTCTCTGCCAGTTTTACTCTAGACTGTGATATTAAGGTCAGACTCTGGTTTTAGGCCAAAGGTGGATTCCAGTTTTCACAGAGCTCAAGACATCCATCTTCCATCCTTTTGGCCTCATCACAAACATATTAAGAGTAAAAGTGGCATAAGATGTCATATTAATTTATCCAGAATAGAAGGTATTAGAAGGAATGTCTGCAAGTTTCCAGCCAAGGAATCTGGATCTTAATGCTTCCCACAAGAACATCTCCTCTTGGATCAGAGTATGTATAAGTCTGGCATACTAAGTCTAGCCTTTGCATATCCAAGCACATTCTATCTACTAAGTTGACATCAACTTCAGCAGCTTTTGCTCAGGGCCCTTCAATCTGACCCACTTCAATCTGGGTTCAAGCAGGAGTTTGGCACTGAAACTGCCTTAGTCACCCTGATGGATCACTTTTACCGGGAGAGGGTCAGGGGCTGTGCTACCTGCTGGTTCTCCTTGATTTCTCAGCAGCTTTTGATACTATTGACCATGGTATCCTACTGGAACAGCTTCAAGGACTGAGAGGCTCTGTTTTACAGTGGTTCTCTTCCTATCTGTGAGGCACATCCCAGAAGGTAATAATAGGAGACTTCAGTTCGATGCCCTGGGAACTTTCTTGTGGAGTTCCCCAGGGATTGGTATTGTCTCCTATGTTCTTTAATATCTATATGAAGCCACTGGGAGAGATCATCAGGAGTTTTGGAGTCAGGTGCCATCAGTATGCTGATGACACCCAACTCTATTTCTCCATTCCTTTTGAGTCAGAGAGGCAGCTGAGGTCCTTGATCGCTGCCTGGAAGCAATGATGGGCTGGACATGGACCAATGAATCCAGACAAGAGGGAGGTGCTATGTGTCATTCTGTGTCACTGGATTCCGAGTCCAGGAGGTAAAGGTGCACCCACTTCTTAGTAGGGTTATCTTGCCCAAGAAAAATCAGGTGTGTGACTTGGGAGTGCTCCTGGATTCATCACTGTCATTTGAGTCCCAAGTGGCAGCAACTGCCAGGAGTACTTACCATTATCTCCACCCTGTCTGTCAATTTAACCCTTACCTGAATTGGGATAACCTGGCCAATGATCCATGCTCTGGCAACCTCCAGATTAAACTATTTTAATGTGCTCCACATGGAGCTACCCTTGAAAATGGTTCAGAAGCTGGGAACTGGTGCGAAGGCAGCAGCTCAACTGCTGACGGGAGTCTCTGGCCATACTCACATCAGTCTTAAAGGATCTGCACTGGTTAGCTATTCACTACCAAGCCAATTCAAGGTGTTGACACTATTTAAAGCCCTAAATGGCTTGGGTCCTGGATATTTGAAGGAGCGCCTTCTCCCATATATATCTGCCCTTCCACTGAGATCTCGCGAAGAGGCCTTTCTTGTAGTTCCTTCAGAGGTACGAGGTATAGGGACATGAAGGAGGTTTTGGCACCTGGTGAAAACATATCTTTTCACCCAGGCTTTTGTTGTTTAATTAGCTTTCTCAGGGTGGCATCCCATTAGGGAGGGAGGTGGTTAATATCGTTAATTATGTTTTAATATTTTATATGCTTTATTTTTATTGTTACCCTCCCTGGGACCATGTGGGACATAATTTTAAAAAATAAATAAATACATGAACTCTGCAAAGCAGCAGCACGGTCAAGTCTATTTACCTTCTCCAGGTAAATTACTGGATGATAATGTTTGGCTGCGGGATATGGCAAAGGATAATTCCAGAGACAGTAGGATATAAATTTCTTTTACTTGATTTTCCATGCTGTGGAGTAGACCCACGGAGGAAAAGGGAGCTTTGGTATGACCCTGAACTTTAATTATGCTACCATTTTCTGAGAATGAACCATTGTTTACTTATGAGATAGTTAATTCTGGACGACGTGCAGCATAAATACTCCCACCTTCGAGTTTTTAATTTTTTTTTGTGTTTACTTACAGTGGTTCATACTGCTGTCCGACTCATCACTTGAGAAATGAATGTATCAGTACTAGCTTAAGATTCACTTCTTCCATCTAAATTATCCTTAATTTCACTGCTACCACCTACATGTGATTGCTTTATTTTTAATTTATATCTGGGGGATGACCCTCTTCTTCCTCTTTTTAACATTTTATTGACTCTTGTTAGTCGGCCCAACTAGTTAAGAAATAGGTAGAGCACAAGCATACAAATTAATAAAATTAAACAGAAAAAATGATGTTGGTTCACAAAGTGAAAAAAAACATTTCAATGAAATGCAAAATTAACACAATAAAATACCATAAAAACAGCAGTGCGAGGTTAGCTTGATGATTCTCAACCTCTACACAGAATCATGGTCTGTAATACGGACTTCTGCAGGAGGACTAAGCTTTAGGCCAGGGGTTCTCAGCCTTCCTAATGCCATGACCCTTTAATTCAGTTCCTCATATTGTGGTGCCCCCAACATAACCCTAACCCTAACCCTAACCCCAACCATAAAACTTAGTTGCTACTTCATAACGACCCCTGTGAAAGAATAGATCGACCCCCAAAGGGTCACAACTCACAGGTTGGGAAACATTGCTATAGGCCATGCTACCTAACAGGGAATGCCCTTTCTCTGGTTAGCGTAAAATGGTTCTCTAGAAATATCAGGAAAATCAGGAAAGCTGTCTATTGAGAGATCAAGCTTGATCCCAAATTATGCAGGGTTTGACACAGCAGTGAATTTGTAGTATTTATAAAAAGTATTAAGCTATACCTGCATTAGTTCTTTTACCTCTTTTATAAGTTCTTTGATAGGTTCAGCTTTGGGTTCTTCTTCTTCTGTCTCCATAGGCAAAGGCTCTTCAGCAGGCTCTTTAATATTTTCTTTCATTTTCTCTTCAACTTTTTCTAAAGTAAAAAACATTTTTAAGCATATTTCATTATCTTCAAATACACAATGTTTATTTTTCATTTCATTTAATTTTGTATTTCTGGAGTTTTCATAGCTGTCTAAATGTTTCTTCAACAAGACATATTATTGGTGAAAATTACTATAGGTGGCATAAGTCACAGCTGGTGGATGAGTACAGGTGGAACTTTTTCCCCTACTGCATGCCAAATTTGTAGGCTTCAATGAGTCAGATCAAAAAAATATTTGTCAGCACAATGCGAGTACAGATGAATCTCACAAGTTGGCAGGCAGCAAGGGGAGGAGCTTTTGCCTTCTCTTACATGCACCAGAGGTTACTGGGCGATATCCCTCTCCCTTCTTTACCACCACCCAATGTAACACCAAAATAATAGATCCTTTTCTTCTTCTTCCATCCTTACCCAGTATAACACCAAATTCTGCTGGACAACAAATGTGGAAAATAACCATGGAATAGAAGTGAAATATTTGAAATCTGATTTCAAATCTCACAACAGGATTCATGATAATTATCACAGGTAATATTTACAGCATATTCTAAAGTTCTTACTTGATTCTAACCATAGTACTGAAAAACCCAGTCTGACAATATTAGCTACAGACTGAAGTTCTCTAGCTCCACTTCAAATCACCTCCACTGATTTGCTTAGGGCTGATCAACTTGCCTGACAATTACCTGATTACTAAATTGGGATCCTGGACTCTCAGTGCAAATCAGTGGAATGGCATGGAATGGATCAATAGTGAGGCTTCCTGCCAAAGCTCAGAGGGCCATTTCTCACTTGTGAGAGCCATTTTCCTACTAGGGTTGCAAAGGGTTAATCAGTGGGTGAAAACAAGTTTCGAGAGTGGTTTTTGCTTGATTTTGGTGAGTTTTGACTCCTTCTGAGCAGAGTACAGAGTTAACACCAATATTTGTTTTTGCGTGTGTTTTAATTTGTTTAGTACTGTTTGCTGTGTGTAGAGAGGAATTAGTGACTGACTTATTGGGCTCCTAAATGAGTAATTCATTTTATGCGTGTGTGTACTGGTATGTGCCTTTCTACGCACACATCTTTTGTTGCTGTACAGACAAAGTTTTTTTCTATGCACACACTTTTCTTGGTTGAGCTTTTTGGTGTGCATGCACAAATACTCTACCCCTCCAATGTATCCTTTTTGAAATAAATTTCTCCAAAGCACACTGTCAGTAGATTGGAGGTTCCTACTATGGCCAAGTAGAAGGCTTGCTCTTCTTCTCTGGAAGCCATATTATTCATGTTATCATTGCTGCTCATTTTTGTGACTGTGGTATATGTATCAAGGGGATGTGGGGAGGAGGATGTTAGCATCCTGTGTTTCATCATGTATTTCAGCACTTCAGACTGTGAAAATCCTTTGTTGGGAGTTGTGGTGCTATCTACATCTGGGTGTTCAGACTAAAGTCTATGACAAATCCTTATTTGAATATGGATACCCACTCTTGCAGACATACTGGATGGCATCTGTACAATGAAGGCTTCAGACATGACATTTCTGCAGTTTAATATTTTCTCTATGGTAGATCTTCTCTGGGTCCTGTGATGTGTACTTTTCAATTCAGGGTCACTGAGAGACCAATTCCCCATTCAAGTCAATGTAAATTCTCAAGTGAATCAGTCAACTCAATGTAAGTCAACTGTCAGGCAGGTAGGTCAGTCCAATATAAATCAACTGAGGTTTTTGCTACTGTTCCTCTAACTATAGAAGTATTCCATCATTGTTAATAATACGGTGTCATTTATATGAGCTCACAGACTATTGTGTTGCTGTTGCAATAGACACGTTTAAATCTATGCTTGACTAATCAAGACAGTATTAGGCATCCCTTCAACTTCACTTCTGTTAAATCCAGACAGGCTCAAAACCCCGTGATTATATCAGAATAATATCTGATTTGCCAGATGTGATATTGGTGCTCCTGATAGAGTCCAGGAATATAGATCAAATATCCTGGGTTTAAGGTATTCTGCTGCTGTGTGACATTCTAAAATGTGGAATATTAATAATCATGTCTGTTTCTGTATTAACTGTTGCCAAAAGGCCTGTGTTCTTGGGCACTCCTACCACATATGTACATAGGTACTTCTTTGCCTGCATCCATGCCAACAATTTGGAGATAAATTTGGCATCATATAAGCCAATCTTGTAGGGGTTAGGTACCATCTAGTCATCACTTTTCTTTGTTGTTCTTTAATATTAATATTCTTAATAATCATTAGTTCCTGCAGCCAACTATTCGAATCTATTACATTCATATTCACGTCAGTGGTCCATAGCCTTCTCAGGTAATCTTCTGCTGAATAATATTTCTTTATGAACCCTCTATATATCATTCTATCTCTTTTTTTGTGCCATCTTTGCTCTTACTATCTCTTCCAGTTCTGTTTCTGAACTTTGGATGCTTCTTTTGATCTCCAACCAATTTCTCACCCCAATTATTGTTTGAACTTGATTTAGATCCATTGGCCTGTTTGATGAGTCAAATAAATCCAATAAGATGTGGTAGTCTGCTTTTTTCATTTTGTGCAATGCCTTTGCATATGTAGACTGGCCTGTTGGATTTGCTATATTGACAGATGATATTCTATTACAGTCCATATTCATTCTATTCTTCCATTTTCCCCAAATCTTCCTAGTTACTTTTAGTGGTCCATATAGACCATTTTTATGTTTTGTATCCAAGTTGTTTTGCATTAGTGACATATTATTGACCTTATTTGCCATTCTTTCAATTGTAACCCTTTTTGTTTGTTTCTTTCTAATTCTAATTCCATCATGCTGATTCAGATTATCCTAGCAAAATTTAACAATAGTGAGAAACAAAGCTACTTTCGAGGAGGTCTCCAGTAAACAAAATTCTTACAGGAAAAATCACTGCAGAAAAAGGTATAGTCCACTTATTGATATTGATACTGAGTATGGCTGAGGAGAGAACAGGATCCTCACTGGTGGCTGCAGGCATCAACCTTATGCAGTAGAAGGGGCGAGTGCCACTCTTTATATTGATTAAACAATGCAAATTAATTCACTTCTTAGTTATTTATATTTCCATTCTGCCCTATAACCAAGGGCCTCAGGGTGTGACTAAAAAAAACAGTAAAAGGGCCTGAAAGAGGAGAAGAGAGGGTTTTAGGACTAGAGTAAAAAGATGAGAAGGAAACTGAAAATTTCCTTCTGTTATATATGTCCCCTGCTCTTTTGCCAAGCACATTCCAGCTGAGTATTTATCCAACATTCTGAGACCTTTGGTGCCTTAATCTAGCAAGAAACTCTGACTTCTCTCAGTTTCCAATGCCACATGAGAAATGTCTGGAAAAGTCTTCAACAGTTATGACACAGTAAGGCAGTATGAAAACTCACTAATGGTGTCTGTAAGGCAGAACCTAAAGGAAACAGACTGAAAAGCATAGGAAGCAGAATTCGTTAACCAGTAATTCCGAAGTATCATCTCCCTTACCCTCTTCCACATTTTCACTGTAAACGATCCTAAGAATTGCTAATAAACATGAAGAACCTGCATTCCCCCCTTAAGTATCATGCCAGTTAAATTCTTCTTTAAAGACTATCTTGTTTAAAACACTTCTAGGGCATTTTTAGATGAAGGGATGACTAAAATATATCCCAAATGCACATGGCTCCCAGATTTATAGAATAGTTTTCTCCTTGAGGTGTGTTAGGCACGTTCACTTTACTAATTTAGGAAGGCAGTTAAGACTCACATCTTTGCCCCGGGCCCTTTGGGATACAGCTTTTTCTCCCCACTTTCAGAAACTGTTATTGGGTGTTTTTCCACTGTCACTAAAAGTATCCATTAAGTACCCATT
>MTQE01002208.1:67964607-67981435 GCA_014337955.1 Aspidoscelis marmoratus
ATGGGTACTTAATGGGCACTTCTAGTGACAGTGGAAAAACACCCATTGTTTTAATATGCTTGTTTTTATATTTGGTTTTAATGTTATTGCCCACCTGGAGACGCTTAGGGTATAGGGTGGGATAAAAATGCAAAGAATAAACAAACAAACAAATAAATAAATATTCACCAGCAAGTTAACATAACTCTGCAGTGCACATTATTATTTGTATATACAGACTCAAAAACTGAACACCGTACCTTTTTCCTTTAACTCTTGAGGCTTCTCCCAAGTTGACTCTAGTGTCCTATTGTTATAATAATATGTCTTCCCGTCTGCTGTTTTGTACTCTGTCCATTCAGAGACTGCTGTTGCTCCAGCCAATGTAGCAGGTGAAGCTGCAATAGCAACCTGAGGATGGATCATAGGTACAATAGGAGGAGCCATTCCTGGCAAGACACCTACATAAGAAGCAATAAAAGGCAAATACTGATAAAGTACACTATAAATCAAAAGCAATAAACTATCAGCATATACAGTTGTCCCTCATTACTCATGATTTTAATAAACATGACCCCTGACTGCACAACAGTCCAGCCTTTATATCTGTAAATTAATCCTGGAGACTGGAGCTTTTCCAATTTTTTCTAGGGAAGGTGAGGCTGGAGCTGCTAACTTTAGTGTCAGAATCTGGAAAATTCCCTAATGATACTTTCAGATATTTGCCATTGTATAGGGAAGCATAAGGAACAAGATGCAGCTTTTTCCCTCCTTATTTCTATGGAGCTTTTGGATATAACTCCCCTAGACCCTGATTTAATGATTTAATAATTGTGAATCTATCCCAGTAGAATAATGAAGGACCACTGTATAATGGTTTATAAAACAAAGCTATTGCTACTGAAAGCTGACATTTTTTCTCTTAAATGGTTTTGTTTTAATGAATGATAGTTGTAGCACATTGCCAAATCACTAGTGCAAATCGCCTGTACACTGTTGTTGATACCACAAGTGTAAGGCCTATTATTTTTATCATGCGTATTGGAGCCACTTTACAAGTCCTGAGAATTAGCTTTTTCCTATGATCATATAGTTTGCTGAAGATTGACCTCAAAACAAAATGGGAAGCAATTTACTGTTATTCAGCGTGATACTTCACATAAGAAAAACAAACAAATGAACAAAAAGGTTTCCCTAGGATAACTGCAGCATCTATGTTTCTTAATAAATTACCTTACTTTCTTATTTTAAATAGTTGTACTCTGTGATCTAGCAAGGCAAACCCACACCTGGAAATAATGGGGTTTTCCCTAGTGCCACAAAGATTGGGCAAGGACTCTATACAATTATGTAGCTCAACTTATAGGAGGCAGGAAAAAACTTCCTACTTTTATTAGTCTCTCTGAAAGTTTAATAATGATTTTTAGATAAAAATACCTACTATTAAAACATACATTTTGCTTCTTCACCTGAACTTTACTTGGCAGTTTAGAAAGAAAACAAAGTCATGTTAAATTAATGATAGATTGTTTCCCTCCGCAGAGATAAGGACAAAGGTGAATGTGTGTGCTTTGGATTAAGAGTTTGACTTTTGAGCATTTTCATAATCTTTGGATTTTATAGTTGAGAACCCTAGCTTTTCAATTGAGTGAAAATGTAACTCCCTTTTATACGAAAACATACATATAGAACAACTTTAAAAGCAGTTTTAAACATAGACACGCACGCACAAATATATATATACACACACATACACAAGCACATTAACATGCAAACGAAGTCTGATCACTGCACAAATGGCAGGAGGAAAAACCCCCGAACACTGTATCCCATATAGAAAAGTGAAAACAAAACATGAATATGGAAGAAAGTCACATGAGCAGAGTAATTTAAATTTGCAGAAGTTTCATACTAAATAAACTAATAGTCAACTGGAAAAATTCCTCGCTGGCTACATGTGAGATCTGAATTTGGAAATAAAGAGAGATTCAATTATTTGGGAAAAGCAAATAAAAAGTTAAAAAACAAAAAAACAAAAACCAACAACATTCACTACCATGCCAACTTACAGACAAAACAGACTAAGATGGTTTTCAAAAAAATTACCGGTTTTGGTGGTAGCGACTGTCTTTACATACGGGCAGCTGACTATTTGCATCATTGCTACACCTGTAAAAAGGATAAGCAAGCATGTTGGAAAGCTGCCACTGTATGTCAGCTACCACTGGGAATCGAAGCAGTAGCAGCTTCTTGCTACAAATTTAGAATGCCATTTTTTCCCAATGGCAACAAGCAGCAAGTAAGGTCTGAAATCAGTTTTTCATTAAAGTGATGCCAAATCAATTACAGATTCATTTGATACACTGAATGAGAGGACTCATAGGGGCAATACATTTGGTTGTCTTCACTTTTTTGAGGGGAGGTGACACAGAGATTTAAATTCAGTGACGTCAATATTTACTTCAGGTTAGCAAGACAACAGTAATGAAAATAACACTTATTTTGCTCTATTTGGTGAGCATTTATTCAGAACTTCTGCAGTCCAATTCTATGCATGTTTACTTGGAAAGACACTCCCCTGTATTTCCTAAGGCCTTGCCATAATACACACATGACTACAGTCTTAAGTCTATCTGTGGGACAACTAAGGTTCTAAGACGGCGGTTCTCAACCTTCCTAATGCCGCGACCCCTTAATGGAGTTCCTCATGTTATGGAGACCCCCAACCACAGGGGCAGAGCAGCTGGGAGGTGGGAGGAAAGGGTGGCGGGAGATTCGTCGCAACCCCTCTGAAAGGGTAGTTTGACCCCCAAAGGGGTCCCGACCCCCAGGTTGAGAACCACTGTTCTAAGAAGACATATCATACGAGGAAGCATCCTAAGGGTGAAATAGACAGTGTGGAAGGAAGTGAAGAAAAGAGAACAGGATAAGGCAGAACCTGTCCAAGAAGAAAGAAAAGGAAGAAAAGCTGGGTTGATGCTTCATCATCAGCCCATGTCTCCTCTTTGTATCTTCTCATCTTTCCACTTCTATCTCCAACCCAGGGCCAACAGGGATTCTAAGTTAGCCCCCTGAACATTATCTTACCACACATTATTCTGTCAGTAATTTCACATAATAAGACAGAACAGCAGGGTCCCTTTAGATTTATTTGTACAGAAGAATGGTTACTGATTTATTTGTAGTTCCATCTTGCCCTACATGCAGAAGTCTCAGGGTAGGTTACAATAAAGTATCAAAACTCAGTTAAAAGCAAACTCATTAAAACAATTAACAGTTCTTATTTAATTGAAGTGATGCCAAATGGGGCAAAGGCAGGTTTAGACAAGAAATTACTTAAAGGAGGCAACTAAAGGAGAGCTACCAAGTTTAATTCCTTCTAATAGAGGAAAATGAAAAAAATACCAACTATTCTTGAAGTTGTTTTAGAATTTTTTTATTCCCATAATCTGGGATATACAAAAGAAAACTGAATTAAAAATTCAGGGAAAGAAAAGGGAAAAGGAAAAGATAGAAAGAAAATCCAATGAAAGACATTTCTTCAAGAGTGTCCAATACAAAAACATTCAATTATCATTCACATGCTTTTGTATTGTATCAGTCTTCTAGAAAATGTCTCTTTGAATAAGTTTCTCAAGCTTTACTCATGCATAAAACAAAAGATGCAACTGCCAAATCAAGCACAAATTTGCCAAAATATGATAGTGTTATTTATGAGTGCACAGGTTAATCTTGTTAACCGTGTTTTGAATGTGCCTGAAAATCAAAGCCAGGACAGTAATCTTAAGCTGACTTACTAGAGAGTAAGTCTCATTGTACTTGGGGAGGGGCTTAATTCTACATAAACATGTATGGGATTCTGCTGGTAGCTATTTTAAACTGGGCAGAAAAATTGTTACATTTCAAAATGACTTGGGGAAAGAAGGGTATTTTCACTGCTAAGCCTGTTATGCTACCCTATTATAAGGTAGCTGTCAAGTGGGAGGAGAGAAAATCACTTCCCTTCCTTTTCTCAGCTGCTCTTAGGCCCTTTCTTTGCACAGAAAGGCTGCCTTGGATAGAAGCCTGATTACTTAGTAAGCTGTAAGGAAGGGGGATTGCCTCTGTATTTGCATTTCAATTAAATTGAAAATATAATTCATCTACTGGACAATTTATATACTTTCAGTAATTATTCATAGTGCTATTTTTCTAAACAGATTGAGTTCCTTCTTCGATACTCAGTTCTACCTCAAGGGCTGCAACTTACCTAGCAACACTGACAGATAAAGAATAAGAGTTTCATGAACTGGAGATTCATGTGATGCGGTTGCACAAAAACCATGACACTGGATACAGATGTTTATCTAAAAAATTAATTTTTTACCAACCAGCTGAAGAGACTGAACAGTGTAACAATTCCACACTTTTGAAGTAGTATTTATGAGATTAAATTTAGGGCTTAAACTCAATTGTATCTATCACCGAATACAATCACAGTCCTTTAAACACATTTCCCATATAGTCAGCTGTACAGGACTAGCTCTAGGCCATTCTCAAAATGCGTTAAATACTTCAGAAACTCAAACTGGATAGTTGATTAGCTAAATTTAAATTCATTACAATGTGTCTAACAATTCCTTGCATGCCACCTAAAAAAATTACTTGAGCCTATTCTTAAAGAGTTTTTGAAAAATCTCACAAAGCTGGAAGGTATCTTAGAGGACATTTACTCCTATCGCCTGCACACGGAAGAAATCCACTAAAGCACATACCCACAGAAGCACAGAACATACCACCTGGGATGCACATTACAGCAGGCAAGTATTAATTTAAAACTAAGTGGTCAAAATCTAGAGTAACGCATCTTCAAACACCTTCCTTGACTAAATTATGTTTTGCCACTTAATTTCAGGAACAACACTTCAATGGACAACAATGGTACCCCTTTCTTCTACTTCTATAACCGACACCAGTAGCGGCTAACAGATCGGGAATGGGGGATAAAAGTCAATAGAAGTCTCGTTTTACCAGCCTAAACTGGTGAAAGTAGTGAGGGAAAGCAGTGCTCTCAATCATACAACTATCTCAATCCTGATCTATGGGCTAGCGAGATGGAACAAAGAATCTTCTTTTTCTAAAGGCAGTCAGATACTCATAAAAGACACACTCGAACTTATTTAATACAACATTTTAGCAAAAATTTCATAATTTTAGCAGGCAATATTTGGTTGAAATGTTAAGTCTCCTGAATACCACAGTTTAATCTCTGGGCTGTAAATTAAAATAGCCAAGTTTCTAGACCCTTGTACAAGTAGAGTCTAATTTTGATCAGGAAAGCAGGATTATTAGTTGCATATTACGCAGCACTACTATGACTAATAATGAAAAACTTTATACCTAATCAGCCAACTTGCAAGTTACGTCAGTTGAGCTCAGCAGCTCTTTGTTCTTTGAAAGTAGTTGCCTGATTTTACTCAAGACATCATTTACTTTTAAAATTAGTAAAGCCTAAAATTGTTTCCATAGCGTGAAATCCTATGCCCGTCTATCAAGAAATAAGTTCTACTGATGTAGGCCTCTAAAAAACCACAGCACAGGTCATTTATTTCACCTATTAACTATAGCACCAGTAAGTTGTGTTTTAAAGGCACAAAATGTATTTTGATCATTTTAAACATTTTTTTACATGACGGAATGAAATTTTTTCCAATTAAAAATATCTTCTAGAAAAATAAATAAAAACCTGTCAACTAATTCTGAATTTGCAGAATATATTTTAAATGGAGTGGATTCAGGCAAATTCCATACACAGCAGACACATGAGTGCAAACAGGTTGACAACATGGGACATGTGGCTGACGATGCAATGAAAATTTCCCAATTTACCTGGAAGTGGAATAGGCATGCCAGGAAGGGGAACACGAAATGGAGGTACCATTACTGGTGGAAAAGCAGGAATTGCTGCTGTTGGCTGAGGTACTGCGTGAGGAACTGCAGGAGGCAAAGTCTGTGGGACTGGCTGGGGTACACTTTGCACAGGCGTTGCAGAAGGAGCAGAGGTTGAAACACTGACAGAAGGCGTGGCAACTGAAACAGCTGAGCTGGGTGTCTGGTCCTGGGTTGTAGGCGCTAATAAAGAAGACAAACATCCAAAATCCTGCATCACACAATATGATTTGCATACTGAACAGGACTTGTTAACATCTCTTGCAAACTGATGTAATGGTTATTATGTTCTCATTTACATGCCTGGAAAGCTGATTTCAACACTTGCATCTTAATTCACTTCACAAAAAAAGCAACTCTGAAACTGAAACTCCGTCAGTGGAGTCCTCATTGTAATATCTTCTGCCAAAATGAGCTAACCAACAAATGATCTAAATATCCCCAATTACACAAGAAGCATTCATTTCTGAAAATGACTGATTGAGATGTGTTTCTTCATGCAACTGTTATTACAGTTTATTTCAATTTCTACATGGTCCATATACTGTACCACATATGACAAATTTTCACAGCAATATAATGATTTTTTTAGTCACAGTAGAGGTATTGAGAGCCTTAGTCAAAATAGGATTATTCAGCTTGGATAGTGCCATAAAAACAAAACTTTTAAGATGACACCCTAACTCTTCAACATATATATGTGGCCAAGCATGATGAAAATATACTCTATAATGATTTTGTTTGTTGATAGAAACTGTCAGCATGCTGAAGTCCTATAGCACCTCCAAGTGGTAGCAATAAATACAATGAAATTCCAGAATGTGACTGAAAACTGTTGTTTAAGGCACCAACACCTCAATCAAGATCTACTATTCTTATTGTGGTATCGCTCAGTGTAAAATCAGACATCTTGAAATCCCTCGCTCAAAGACCCTCCTAACCATGGTTTCTTCTACTTTTAGCACAGACAAATTAATGATAATCTCAGGACTGTTTTTTCCTGCTTCAAAGCAGTTTTGAACACTAGCTTATGTAAACTGGTTTCTTTACAAAAACACTGTGAATAAAATTACATTTAGGGAATGACCATCATAAGAACACAAAACAACTGGACAGAAGCAGATTTGGAACTACTACGATCTGACTGAAGATGTTAAAATACCTTTAATAGCAGAATAGATAGCTTCCCAGCTCCTCACAGATAGGTACAGAACACATAATTCAAGACTTATCACATAAAAACATTCTATTTTTGTAGGATTTCTTGCAGGGGTTCAACCCACTATCTATCTTCTTGATCTTTGCCCTTCATGGTTAATAAAAGCTAGCTGAGAGGATATGGCTGGGGAGGTCCAAGGAGTGATAAACACCTCTTTGTGAGAGGGAGAGGTACCAGCAGCTCTAAAGGAAACTGTGGTATGCCCACTCTTTAAAACGACATCCCTGGATCCAGCCTCCCAATGACTAATATTTCCTTTGGGAGCAAGGAGAATGTGGCAGCTACCCAACTGCAGGCATGCTTGGATGAAACAAATTATCTAGAACCATTCCAAACTGGTGTCAAGTTGGGTTTTGGCTCTGACTGCCCTGATGGATGACCTTTATCAAGAGAAGGACAGCTCTCCTTAACCTCTCACTAGCTTTCAGTACCATCCATCACGGTATCCTGCTGGAGGAGCTTTGGGACTTGGAGGTACTGTTTTACAGTGGATCTTTTCCTACTTCTGTGTTAAGTTCCAGAAAATAGGAACAGGAGACTTGTTTGTTGCCCTGGAAGCTTTCTTGTAGAGTTCCTCTGGGAATGCTCTTTTGCTGAAGTAGCTGGGAGAGGTCATCAGGAGTCTTGGAGCAAGGGGTGTTTTTCCACCACACTCCTTTAATCCAGATCTAAGAAGATCCGGATCTAGGGAATGGGTACTTCCCTTAATCCAGATCTAGTAGATCCAGATTAAGGGAAGTACACAATGTGTTTCCATGGGTGGTCTAGCACCCAATAGCAATGGGTGCTAGCCTCCCTGCCGTGGAAACACCGGAGCACCCATTTGTAGATCCGTATCTACCCACGAGGGGTCTGCCTGTCACCCCTGGAGCGTCTTTGAAGTGAGTGCTGATCTTCGGAGTAAACTTCGAAGTGACCTTGGAGTCACTTCGAAGTTCACTCCGAAGATCAGCACAGACTTCAAAGATGCTCCGGAGCTATTTTGCACAGACTTTGAAGTGATTTCGAAATGACTTCAAAGCTTAGGTTTTTGGTGCCCCCTCCCCACAGCCTCCAGTAGACCCCATTGCCAAACTAACATGGAAACAGGCTCCCTTTAATCTGGATTTTCTGGCTGAAGACCCCATTGTAGGTCCCATTAATGGGGTCTACAGAAAATCTGGATTAAAGTCTGAGATGTACCCATATGATCTGGATTTCCCCAGCGGTGGTGGAAACAAATGTGTCCCAAATGGGTGCCGTGGTGAAAATGGGGTCATCCGGCTCACACCCAAATGGGTCCTTAATGGGTGCAAAAATGGGTACTTTCTGACAGTGGAAAAACACCCCAGGTTCCATAAGTATGCTGATGATGCCCAACTGTATCTCCCTATTCCAGTGACGACAAACCTTTTGAGCTCGGTGTGTCAAAATTTGCAAGAAACCCTAGCTTAACTTGTGTGCTGTGTCACATCTAGAAATATCCATAATTTTGTGATATTTGTAGCTCTAGTAAAAAAGTTATATTTTTGATATATGTATTTTATTAAAAGCAAAAACAAATAATTCTTTACATTAGTGACTTTTGTCGCTAAATCTTCAATTGAAATTTGGTATTTCATACACTTCAAGAACAAGCAAGCAATACACGTCCAAGTGCCAGGGTGACCAGGTGTGTCACCCAAAAGGGCTTGGCGTGTCACCTGTGACACGCGTGTCATAGGTTGGCCATCACCGCCCTATTCCTTCTGAGTCAGTGGAGGCAGTTAAGGTGCTTGATCACTGCCTGGAGGCAGTGGCGGGGCAGATGTCAACCAACAAATTGAAACTGAATCCAGACAAGATAATGTGTGCATGACTTCAGGAAACTTCTGAATTTATTACTGTTATTTGTGACCTATGTGGGAGTGACAGACAGGAGTGGATACCTACATCTCCAACTGGTTCACCAGCTTCTGCTTTTGCTGGATAGGGATAACTTGGCCACAGTGTTCCACACCCTACTAGCCTCCAGATTAGACTAATGTAGTGTGCTCTACCTGGGACTACCCTTGAAAACGGTACAGAGGCTGGAACTAGTGGTAGCTCAACTGCTGATGGAAGTAGCTTGCCAGATGCGCATTATGCCAGTCCTAAAAGATCTGCACTGGTTGCCAATTCACCAACAAGTTCAGTTAACATTAAAGAAGCCAGAAATAACTTGGATCCAAACTATGTGAAATGCCTTCTTGTAGTTCCTGCTCTCTCAGGTGCAAGGGGCAGGGACACACAGGAGGGCCTCATTTGTGGTGACCCCCAGACTTTAGAACAGCCTCTCTCTGGTGGTTCACCAGACACATATATTATATGTTTTTTGTAGCCTCCTTAAAAATACCTCTTAACCCAAGCCTTTGAACTTCAGCTTTGTTCTGCTGAGAACATGAGAGGGAAGGAGGGTTATGTTTTAAAGATGTTTTATGTACTTCATCTGTTCATTATTGTAACCTGTTTTGGGACCATCTGGTGACAGACGTGAGATAAATTCTTAAATAAAGCTAACGTGAAAATACCTTCATGATTTCCATTTGATAAATGGCAGTCATGAGGATGATACGAAGTTATTAAGGAGCATAATTTGTACAAACTAAGTCCTCCATATACCAAATGGCCAATTATAGACAGAACACATAAAAGGAACTATTTCTGTTCACATGACCAAATGTGCAAGGCCCACAATGCTGCATGAAGTTAAGAATCTTGAAGGAACACACCTTTTCTCAACTAGCTATCAAAAACACTATGGCTAACATAAAAAAATGTAACAGTTTTAAATGGGAGCCATCCTGTCTACCCAAATTTTGCACTATATAAGCCACACTATCATATAAAACACACCTATAATTTGTCAAGAAAGACTTAGGAAACATACACATAAAAAGATGCAGAATGATTTTAGGAGTATTTTGGGGGGGGGATTCAGTATTCTTCTGATCTATTATGTGAAAGTTGGTATAAAAGGAAAAGGGGAAGGATGAACACATGTCATGTTGCTCAAAATCATGGGCAACATGTTACACAGCTAATTTTCAATTCACTCAAAACCTAACCCTAACCCTTCCCATATTTTGAAAATGCACTTACTAGAAACGGTCTGTGAAACCATTGTTGCTGTAGTAGTAGTAGCACTGGTAGATGACTGACTGCTTGATGATGCAGATGGCGATACTGATGTAGGACTACTAGTAGCGGGTGTGGAAGCACCTACAGCTTGAGCCTGGGCCTGGGCTTGAGCTTGAGCCTGGGCTGCCAGAATAGGTGTGAGTTCAGACTGCTGAATAACTTTTACTCCATCAGGTTTGGTCCACGCTGATTCACGTGTACGTGCATTGTAGTAATAGACCTACAGAAAAAATATATAAGTTTTGTGCCAGTGTGCATAAACTACTTGTTTCATTACCTTTTCAAACTGCTTTTTTCTCTGGCATTTCAGTAATCTCTTGAGTAGTCACCCAGAAGCTCTTTTAATGGGCATAAATCAAATGAACAAATAAACTAACAAGGGAAAACACCAATTTATCTCATCAGTTTAATTTACTTTTCCTGCTACTTCCTCTTCACACATTTTATAATAATGGTTCCTTTTTGATCACTTAAGCATGCTTAATCTTCCACAAGACGGATATAAAAAAATTAAAATTCAGACTTTCACAGTATCACCTTGTTTAATAAGGTTATTTGCTAGGCAATCAAAACTCCTCCCATCAAATGCGATGCAGAAAAGCCTTACCCTTCAGGCTCTAAATGGAAAATTTATATTTTTACCCAGGGCTTTCCAAAGTGAATGTCTGTTTCCCTCATCTTTGATTTTAATTATGTGTTTATAAAACTATTGTGATTTTAGCTCTTTTTATTGTTTGCACATGCTTTGAGATTACATTTTACTGAGAAGTATATAAACATTTTAAAGAAAGAAATAATTATTGCAAAGCCCTGCTGATACTAGCATAATCCTCTAGAAGGCCGCACAACCAATAAGAAAGAAGTACTGGGGCAGATATTCACAAGATCTTAACCCTATTAACCCTGTAAACCCTATAAACTCTGCTCAAAATTCCAGCATAAACCATGCTAGCAAAAAACCTTGGCTAAATCCATGGGAGGTTAGCTATGGCTCATGGTCAACGGGGCCCTACAGTGCCTGGAACGGACAGGAAATTTATTCCAAACAAGACGTGATACTGAAGCTCAGGCAGCACTATAAATGCCATAATGTAGAATACATTTAATGTGGCAAAAACATACCTAATACTGTTATCAAAAACGGAGTTTACCTTCCCATCTGGAGTTTTATTCTCTACCCAGATCTCTTCAGTTGGTGGCATTGTTGGTGTTCCAGGAGCAGAGACTGGCGGCATCCCGGGAGGAAACATCATGCCAGGAGGTGGTGGCATATTACCCATTGGAGGTGGCATGAAAGGTGGTCTCTGCAAAAATATAATTTAAAAGTACACATCTCAGTGTTTTACTAATTAAGCAACAATCAAACATTTTCCACTGTAATATAGATTTCCTACTTTGCTGTTATTATGACATGGACATTACAAAGAATAGAAGGAAAAACTGCAGTGTATTAAAATAAATGAAAACTGGTAACAAACTCTGTGTACTGAAATTTTGACAAATATTACAGCTAAACCCCAAAGGACAGCAGCAATAAATGTAAAGCCACAATCAACTGACAACATTTTACCACAGAAAAGCAAGTGAATACAATTTCCAAATGATTATTATACAGTATGTTTAAAACATTTTATATCCCTTTCATTAAAAAAAAAGTTTACAAAACACTAAAAACAAGAGTTAAAAACAAGAATCAAAACACGTTAAAAATGGTGGGCCAGAAAGAATACAGACTTTCACACAGGGAATGCCTGAGTAAAAAGGTTCGTCTTTAACAGGTATCTGTAAGCTGTGTAGGCACCACATGAACAGCAGAAAGAAGGGAAAGTGCTACTGACTGTGAGGCATTATAAGGCATTTGATATTCTAGGGGACTCACAATTTAAGAAAAAAACAAAACACCTAGCTCAATCGCCTACCAGATTAAGGACAATCAGAAGACAGAAGTATTCACAGAATATTTTGATCAAATTTCATAGCAGTGGTGTAAGCAATAACTACCATTCTCTCTATATATGTGTATGTTTGTGTGTTAGGGTTCAGCTGCCTCTAGAAAATTTTAAGTCCATTCAATTTAAATTAAAAGTACCTGTCAGGCACTGCAGGAGTTATCTAAGCTTAGATCTTCTTTTGCCAGATGTTTTGCTAGCAGTGCAAATCACACCAGTGATGCTACTTAGCCTGGTGGTGAAATGTCTGCAGGAAGATTCAGTTTGGAGAATTTCTGCTACACACTAGAAGTGGGTTGCAGATATCCTGCACTATATACTAATGACACATACTATGTCATATTCTGTGCAATCATAAAAACATGAAGGACAAAAATCATTTCACACACACAAAAAATCAAATGTTTACTTGCCAGTAGACAACTCCTTCACTACTGACTCATCTAACCCAGGAAATGTAACACTATGAGAAACACTAAGCATTTAAGAGAACGGCAATGTAACTTCCCAATGAACCTTCTGCAGTGGAAGCAAAACTTCAGTTTGACTAAAAAATAATCTATTACCCTGCACAATAGTGCAGAAAGACATTTCATTAATACTATGATAGTCAGAAAACAAATGTAGGGTAATTGCCTGTCAAAAATTTCACTATGGATAGCATCACAGAGCACAGAACTCATAGTCTGCAACTAGACACCAATATGCAAAGTTCCCACCTTTAACCTACAGACAGGGGAAGAATGCACATAGTATGTATGTTGTAAGATACTGGAAAGAAGGCAAGGTAGGAAAAGAAAAAAGACACAGAAGGCAATGATCTTGAAAGGATAAAGGGGGTAGAGGGTTGCAGGAAAGTCCAAAATGAGCAAAACATGAAAATATAACAAGAAAAGAGTTCACATTAAGCTTGCACAGGAAGAAATAAGCAAGATTAAAAAATACTAGGTTAGCAGGGAAACTGAAATCTAGAATCTTCAAAAGGAGACAATGCTCAGCCTTTTAAAAACCAACAGGCTACAACTAATGCTAGACTAAAAAGTAAAGGTCATCCATAAAGACGGGGCAAAAAAAAGAAACAGATTGGAAAGAAAAGCCAAGAAATCAAGAACAGGGAACGAACAGGGAAGCAAGAAGAAAAACATTAAGGAAAATACCGACGAATGCCTAGGGACAAAAAGGTTCTGTGCTGTGGGCAGAAACAATAAGAACATGTAGTTCTATCCAGGCAGACATTTGTACGTTAACCATGAAAAAAGAGCAAATACTAGAATTGCTTCAGTAAAAACAGGACTAGGCAATAGAAAAAGTCAGTTTAAAGAAAGCTTTTGAATGCTCACTACTGTATCATTGCTGCTGAGAGTACGATCATATTTCGCTATGGAAAAAGCAACTCACCATGCACAGCCAAAAACAAAGCCAAATCAACCTACAAAAAACAGAACCAGCTGTGCCCTAAAGCATGTGCCTCTTAACACATTTTACCTGTAGGTGTGGAGGTCCCATAGGAGGAGGAATTCCTCCTGGAGGTGGCATTGGAGGCATATTTGGATCAAATGGAGGACGTCCAAAAGGAGGCCGTGGAGGTGGTGGTGGGCCTCTCATCATACCGAAAGGTGGAGGTGGGCGCATAAGAGGTGGTGGGCCTCTCATGACAGCGTTTGGTGGAGGAGCTGGGCCACGAAATCTCAGTGCTTGCTGTTGAGCCATTCTGTGAGCAAAGCCAAAAATAAAAGTTTTGTCTTCAAGCTTGTTAATGAAGGAAAGGGCACTGGCAATAAAGTCTCTGGAACGATACTAGGGCCAAAGTCTTTTAGAAGGCTTTATCCTCACAATATAAAAGTGTCAGAATGATAGCTAGGCAAGCATCCTTAGAAATGAAAGGCATTGTGCAAGCTTCCCACCCACAGGGCACTTCAGAGAAGTGCGACACTCATCTAGCTCCTGTAAATGCTCTCTAGATCTCAAAAGAAATCATTTTTAATAAATACCAAAGGAACCCAGCAGTTTCACAGTGGGAACAGAGGCCCATCACACATATGGATGAGATTACATATCCCTTTCACTTGCAACCAAAAGCAGAATGTGGGAAACCCACTATGCCACCCAGCCCTTTATAGAGGTAGCTTAGAAATGTATATATAGAAAAAAACGTTCACCTTTGCAACCAACAAACGCTCTTCTGATGCTCTCAGGAAAACAATTTTGCCCACCATTTAGTGCCAGTGCTATACCAATGTTGGCATGATGACTCAAAATTGAAAAAAACAAAGGTTATAAGGTGGTGAACGACAACAGACACAAAAATCAACACTCATTATTTAGACACTAATTTAGGAAGCTGCACAGTACTGAGTTGCCTAAAGATTCTATTGTATATAAATGATAACATTATTATGCAACATCTTACTCCAGTTATTGGAGTTTCACCGAAGTAGTCAACAAAATCATGATATAAGAGGATTCTTGATAAAATATAAAAGTATGTATTTATATGAATATTGCATTAAAAAGGGATGCCTGTAAATGTTTCAGGTTATATATTTTGGGCATGGTTGGGGCCACTTTTTAACAGAAAACAACCATAGTATATACACATAACTGGCATTATATGCAAGCAATTTGTACTTAGTATTCTATATAATACACAACTACTTATAAAGAAGCGCTCCAGGAGCGTATATTTTCCCTAAGGAAATTCTTGTGTCAGTTCTAAGAAAATATTTGTAATAAAACGGATGCATTAGTATTTTTCACTTTTTTTATTCTGCAATTCCTTCCCCAACACACATAGAACTGGCAGAGAGAAACGTTAAATTTTCTGCTTACAGATTAACTCTCGTTGAATGCTATTAGTATATGAGTATCTGCACTTTTAGGAAGAAAGCATTCTCATTAAGCTTTCTGCATGGGAGACAGAACGCTTTCAGAAGTGTATAATAAATAGTTGTTTGGCTGCTTTTCACTAGTATGTACCTTTGCAGGTACCTAGTGGAAAGAATAAAATTAAATTAGATGTCTAAAAGCTTCAGAAATGATTCATCTCCCGAGACAAATTTAATGGGAAGAATCTGATTTTTAGAGCTGATCCAGAAAAAAGCAGTTGTGGAGTTCAATGCTCATACAATTGCTAATTCCATCTTATTCCATTAGGAAATAACCAGCAAAGTCAACATGTCCAAGGACAAAATAATAGCCAAAACTATCCTGAAAGCTCATATTTGCTAGGTAAGAATGATTTTTCAGTTCATTCTAGGTATATGAAAAAGCCTATTTTGCAAGCTAAGGAAAGGAGACAATTGTGGGTTATCATTCTAGATGAAGACCATTTTCCTGTCTTCATTATTAATTCTGAAGGCAACTGAGAACTGTCAGCACCTGATCTCTATCCATATCCTGTCTCAAACTAGAAAAGGTGGCAGCAACATTACCCTGATTTGACCAAGAATTCTGCACAGAGCAGGGAGTATGGCTCGATGCTCTAAATGGCTCTTTTCAACTTTACTATTTGACTCATGACCTCTAACACCATTCTGATGCAGTCCCTGCAGCAATGGAAAGGAAAAAGATGTGGTGCAAAGACTATCAGGCCCACCCCATAAGCACTGCTGGTCTTGCTTCTCAGACACAAAGAAGCATTTCAAACACTGCTTTGCACATATGATAGTATACACTGCACTCAGAATTGAGCAAGTGTCTTCATTCATGAAAATTGCATATGCACTGAAAAGACTACACATACAGTATCCATAGTACATTTTCTATGACTCCTGTTAACCGGGCTGTATCTATACCCTTCCAGAATCACAGTAACATTTACAGTGCCAAATAAGAAGCACTGTATAAGACCTTGTTTTCTAGTGGATTTTTTCATAACTAAGTATCGCTCCCCAAAACATGAACACCTGCAAGTACTAAGTGAAAGAGAGGATAAGGTGCCTGCACATTTACTAGTCTTTTATGAGAGGGAATTTAACTTGACACAGACCCTTTCTGCACTTATCTCTGTTAGATCTAGATCCATGGGTCCATAATAACCAGGACCGCTGATTGGATCACATGCAGGTATTGGCTGGATCAGCACATCTGCATTGACAGCACTGATCTGACCCATGTCTCCCCATGGCTGCAGAGCTCAAATGGCCTTCACAGCTACTTGCCACTCCCCCTCTCCTCCAATCCAAAGGCTAGGAATGAAAGTTGCTAGTCTTGGGACTGGGAGGACGCTATGGCAGGCTGCTGAAAGGCAATCCCTGGTAATCCCAGAACATGGAGGTGTACCATCTGCACACTTCCTGCATTCTGAAACAAGCCCTTTGGCCCCTGGTAGTACTAATTAAATGATACTATCTGGGATCTAGATTAAGGGCCCATTAATCTGGATCCTGCTCCATCTACTATAAACAGTCCAGGACATAAAGGAGATGTGGGGTGTTCTTCCACTGTCAGAAAGTACCCATTTTGCACCCATTAAGGACCCATTTGGGTGTGAGCCGGATGACCCCATTTCCACCACGGCACCAATTTGGGACCCGATTGTTTCCACTGCCGCTGGGGAAATCCGAATCATATGGGCACATCTCAGCCTTTAATCCAGATTTTCTGTAGACCCCAT
>MTQE01002208.1:67982034-67992466 GCA_014337955.1 Aspidoscelis marmoratus
TTTCCACAGCAGGGAGGCTACCACCCATTGCTATTGGGTGCTAGACCACCTATGCAAACACATTGGGTACTTTCCTTAATCCAGATCTACTAGATCTGGATTAAGGGAAGTACCCATTCCTTAGATCCGGATCTTCTTGGATCCGGATTAAAAGGAGCGCGGTGGAAAAACACCCGTGGCCTCCTTGATCTGTAGCAATATGCAGATAAGAAGGCCCAGGATCCAGACCAAGAGGCTCTTAGTCCTGTTCAAAGGGAAGTACAGAAAGGGCATAAATTGCTAAGTGTATCCTTGTTCACCTACAGCTACTACACACACCATAATTCATGTATTTTATTTCCATGACAGTCCTATATGTAATCCACTCTGTATCCACATGTTGGGATACTCCAATCAAAGTTTTCCAGCACATGAACAGCATCAGCACAGATAAAGTAAAAAATATTGTAAACAACAAAAAAAGTAGTTTTACAGTTTTTCCTATATGATACATTTTTTACACAATCTGCACATGAAGCATTAAGTTCTACAGTATTATGAGAATAAAATTTTAACTTTGGGCCCTTTCATACTTGCTCTGGAGGGACAGCCAGCTCTGCGTATGTCAGAGCATCTCCTGAGCGCATGGCTGTAGGCACTAAAAAGCACACTACAACTATATAAGCCAGCAGCCGGTATAGAAGGGCATTCTCTTTCCGCAGCTCTTATGGGTGA
This sequence comes from Aspidoscelis marmoratus, assembly GCA_014337955.1. NCBI lineage: Eukaryota > Metazoa > Chordata > Lepidosauria > Squamata > Teiidae > Aspidoscelis > Aspidoscelis marmoratus. Next base: position 67,982,749 of record MTQE01002208.1, read on the forward strand.
AAGGAGTTCGAAGTGGAGCAGCACAGCTATGACTGCGTGTTGTGTTGTCTGGCTGCTGCGGCAACAGTGCCACACAAACCCATTGCTGTGGCAAAGTGAGCACTTAGTACAGAGACAATCACACTTAGGCTTGGGGAAGCGCTGCCTAAGTTTGGAATGGACTAGGTGTTGCAAAGTGCGGATGCCCAAACCATGCCAGAAGTTTACTGGCCAACAGGCTTAATAAAGGTTCGAATTAGCCCTGGGTTCTGCAAATGTTGGAGGACCACACTGCTGACAGGCCTGATCAGCTTTTAGTTTTGAGAGCAGCTCTAGAGGGGTCGGATGTACTATTTACTTATTATATTTCTATCCCGCCCCATACCAGAAGGTCTCAGGGCGCCATAACATCACTGTAAAACGGACTGAATAAACACGTTGCCACACAACCAGCAACCAGCTTCGGCCCTGCCGCGGGCTTTAATCGACCCGGTGCCATCAGGCTGCTTTGAACTACAACTCCCATCAGCCCTGGCCGGCATGGCAGAAGAAGAAACCACGACAGCAGCCAGGAACTCACACACACAAAAAGCCCCAAGAGCAGCGAACCTGCTGCGCGGCCATCCCCACGTAAGGAATTCCTACGGCGGGTTTCCTCCTGCCCTTGGCTAGCTATCGGAGGGAAGGAAGGAAGGAAGGAAAGAAAGGAGGAGACCAGGACGGAAGAGGAACATCCCAAAGGTCCCCGTCTGTCCTTCCTTCGCCCGTGGCAGCCGGGACGCCACACGTGCCGCCCTCTCAGCAGCGGGAAGGGAGACATTTTCCTCCGAGTGCAAATCGGCCGCCCCTCCCCCCTCCCTCCCCCCAATCCTTGGCCCAGGGCGGCACAAAACGAGACCTACTCCAGGCTTATGAGGGCCCCGCGCCTGCCTGCCGCCCCTCACGAAGCGCCTCCTCAGGAGTATCGGCAACGGCAACCGCAGTGACAACCGACTGCGCCCGCCCCTCCGTCCGTCCCCCCCTTCCTCCCTCCCCAACGGCACCACTGCCTCGTCGTCGTCGTGGGAGGGAGGGAGCGAGAGGAGCGGGCGAAGGAAATCTCACCGGGACAAGAAGTGTGTGTATGTGGGGAGGGAGGGCTGCTGTCGCTGGGGGGGGGGAGAGAGGGAGGATTCGGAGCCTGAACGGCCGCTTCCGCCTCGCGCGAGGCGCGGCGAACTGAGAGAAGGGAGGGGGGAGGCTCGCGCGCCCTGCCTCTTCCCTGCGCGCGCGTGCTCACAAAGGCCTCGTGCTGCTCTCTCGCTCACCCCGCCGCCGCGTCGGGCCGGGCCGGGCCGGGCGCCGACGTGAGAGGAAGTCTTCGCCGTACCTGAGCTCATGATTGTAACGCTCCGCCGCCCCAGCGTCCCCGTCGCCGCCGGCTCCTGCGCTCCCGCCGCCGCCGGCTCCTCCGCCACCGCTGCTGCCTCCTCCTCCTCCACCACCTCGTTCCGCCATCACCAGCCGACTCTGCCGCTGCCCACGCCCACTCGCCCAAGGCCTAGGTCGCGCTGAGTGGCTGCCAGGCACGTCAGTCTTATGACAACGAGGCCGAACTTGATCCGGATTGGCCTTTCTCGCCGCCGATTTTGAATGAGGGGCGGGAAACGAGCAATGACTGGTTGGCTCGGCGGCCCTTTAGGAGCGCTGTCCGGGGCGCCCCCTTGTGGTTTGGTTTGACGTACGTCACATGACCAATAACCCGGAAGTGGCCGCATGTGTCGACGAGGGGGCGGAGGAGGGGCGAAAAGAGAAGGTGGTGTTGACTGTAGATACAAGAATTTTTTATAAACCATCCCACTGTTTGGATAACTAACTTCCGGGTATACTTCAGTAAGTCTAGTTTTAAATGCGGGCGGGATTTGTTCGCAGAAGTGCACAAAATTGGTGACCGATTTTTGGAGACTGGTAAAGTAATAACCAGTTCTGAATGCTTGTCCAGTCTGCTACTCAGGAATTAGCTCTCTTCTGCTACAGTCGGGAAATGAAGCTAGGAAGGCTGGCCCAAATAGATTAATATTCGAGCTCAGAAGCCTGCAGCTGGTTGCAGTTTTAAAGCCGATTTAAACAATGGTGAAGGCACTAGGGGTTTCTCTACCGGTTAGGGAGGCATCAAGTTGCATCAGGAGTTCCTGGCAGCAAACAGCATTGAAAAAATAACAAGAACTGCTGATCATTTCTTGTAAGCTTTCACTAGCTGACCCTAGGACAGAGAATAGTGATACCAATAAAGTATGACAATAAGAGGAAACTGGAATCAGCACGGTTGCATCTAGACAGGGTGCATCCAGGATTATCCTTTAGGTATGTTGAGATTGCCGCACATGTCACTGGAAATTCCAAGGTGATGCTGGGGTGAGGTCCCACAATAACACTGTAGAATAATCAACTCCCAACCCAGGTTTACATAAAAGGCGAGAGTGCATACCTGTCTGTACATCTGTTCATGTGACCCACTGTCTTGGGAATGGCCATTGTGCATGTACAGGGCCAAACCCAGCCAAAAATAGTTTAGCTGTGCATGTGAGCTTCTGAGAATTTTCCAAACGTTGCGCCATTGTGGGAGCGACATCACCAGACTAGAAAGTGCCTCTGCTTTCCCCACATTGCATTCATTGGTGCGGAATACAGAGCTTGCTTCCTGCCCCAAACTAGGCAGGTCATGAGAGGAAGAGAAAATGGAGAGCACACCAGCAATTTTGAATATTCTTGCACATCCCTACCTGCAAACAGCTCCCAAGTCTTTCTCTGTTAATTGTTGCTGAGTTACCATCTACTGTCCTTTTGTTGATTGTTTCTTTTATTATTTTTGTGAATTGCCCAGGGGCCATGCATAGGGTGGTATATAAACACACACACAAAAGAAATTCTGGTGCTCCTTTGAAAATATAGGCATAAATACCAGAAAAAAACTAAAAGCTGGTGTTTCAGCATTTGAGGCCTGAAAAACAGCCAGGTACCCATCTACCAAATTTGATTCATGAGTTAATGAATAGCAAAAGTGTCCCTCATTATTTATTGCATGCAGATAATATAAGGGATGTCCTCAGATAGCAGTTTGGCAATATCCCAAACTCTCAAGGGTTTTATTCACATGTTGAAAGGCTTGGTGTGGAATCATGGCTATACTTGGGCATCTTGTATGAGAAGAGAGGACAAGGAGGAAGACTAGAAGAGAGAAATAAAGGATGGATTTGCTGGACAGGTAAAGGAAGGGTGTGTTGCAGTTAGCTAAGGTCACAATGTAAATTCCTTAATATCTCAATTGGTGTCTGTGGGAAACTGTACTCTTGCAGAAAAAGGAAATGAAAATTGGAACATCGGATCATATATCATTTGTACTTTTTTTCTCTTTTGCGGAAGAGGGCTCAGAAATGTAGGCCTGTTAATTTATTGTATTTGACAGTTAATATTGATAAAAAACCTGTAGCTTCTTTTCTAATGGTTACTTTCAGTCTTACCTTCCACCACTAGGAGATTCCCTTCACCAGCTTTGCTAGACAGAATTTTCCATTAGTACAGGAATCCCAGTCTTCTAGTCTTTGCTTAGTGCACCTGTCTAAATCTTTGTCTGACTTGTCTAGCTGAACACTTTGAGCACTGGACAAAAAAGCGTTACTGATTTTAACAGTATGCATTACTGATATTAGTGTGTTTCCCTTGGGTATATTTGCTATATATCTCAGTTGGCTGAACTGCCTTAATTCAGCCTTGTAATCTGTCACTCATCTGCACCTTGGGAAGTGTAGCATTTTTCTCCGAGTTGCAAACAAGCACCAGGTTTATTTGTTCATTATTTTGCTTGTCTGTGGAGGAAGAATTAGTACCCTCTGGGGCATCATCATTATCTGTTGTGAATACCAGGATTTCTGTAAGGATGAGAGTCAGGGTTTATCCCTCTTCTGTGTCCATTGCCTTTGCACAGAGTAGGATGCTTAAGGACTCACAGTTGTCACTGCTTAACCAAGTACTCTTGCTTTAGGTTTAGGGAGATGAAAATTATAGGCCTCATACCCATTGGCTGTGCTATTTCAGGCTGCAGGGGGCGGCATCTGAGATTGCCATTGAGGTAAATGTGAAACCTCACCCATGATCTTGAAGCTCACCCCACATAAAGTATCAATTTCATTCAATTTTTAACAACATTTTATATCTTGTTTCTACTTTTTGAAGACCAAGCTGTTTAGCAGCCATCGCTGAACACACTGAGCCCATAAAATGTTGTTGTGAGATGTTACCAAGCCGGGGTCAAATCATGATGACTCCTTGGACACCTCCATGCCATTTTCTTGGAACAAGCAGGAGTGTTGTGCCAGTTACCTTCTTCCAGAGAGATATCAAGGATCAAAATTTTGATGCTCTGACTTCTAGGCAATTGCTGAATCACTGATCTATGGCTACTCCCAAATAAAACATTCAGCTTAAAAAAAAATAAAAAACTTATTTTTTCCCTTAACTTTTCCAGAATTTGTTTCTTTAAGAAAAAGCATAATTTCCATTAACAAGGAGTTCTACATCCAAAGCAGGTAGTTGAGACAAGGAGCAGGTACTTAGCTTTCCAGATACTTTTTGAATCATGCCTCTCACTGGAAACTCAGGCACCCTTTGTGGCCAAAAATGCCTGTTATAGCCTCTACTTGGATAGGGAGAGTCTAGTTATTGTAGCCCATGCCCTCCCAACTTTGTGCTTGGAGTACTGTAAAGTGTATGGCTGATGCAAAATACAGTAGCCAGGTGGTTGAGCAGAGTGCCTGCTTGCATCTACAATATCTGTTCTTAAGCAGTTGAACTGGTTGCCAGTCAGCTACCGGTCCATATTTAAGATATTATGCTTGGCATATAAGGTACTAAATAAGTTGAGACCAGGTTGTTAGATCGTATTCCTTGATATAGGCCAGTAATATCGGTGCAAACATCTGGGGAGATTCTGCTATGGGTATCATCAATCAATGAATGTCATTTTACAGTGTCCTACATCAGGGCTTTATCTATGGTGACACCTAAACTCTAGAATGCTCTCCCTTCAGATATTTGTGAGGTGTCTACAATGATATCTTTTAGGCACCTACGCAAAATATGCGTATTTACTCAGACATTCCCAGTGTAAATGTATACCTGTCTTGTGATCCATACCTAGTTTTGACAGTGCTGTGTTATTTTCCTGTTTTAAACCTTGTAAACTGTTCTGAGCTTTTGTTCTGAAGAAGCAGTATAAAAATGTTTTAAATAAATAACCTCTAAAAAGGCCCTATTGCATGCCCTCACTCCTCCTTTCGAGTCGAAAAACAGAATTCACGGTCATCTGCAAACTGGCAACGTAACATCCCCATCTCTAGAAGTGGCATACTACGAATGTTAAATGGGATAGAGAGCTCTAGAATTAGAAGAGAAGTGGAGGCCAGCCAAATATTACTGGCTTCCTAGCACTTGTGACTGATGGCAGTGTAGCTGAAATTAAGAGGAGCTCAAGTTCCACCATCTCAAAAGCCCAAGATTCCCCTTTCCTAATTTACTGCTTAAAATTCCTTTTTATTCATTTAGAACTGAAACTTGTTTCTGTGCACAAAGCCTGTGGCTTCATTTAATGTTTGCTTTTGTTTTCATCACAGGCCTGCAAGACTCTGGACACACTGGCTTTTGAGGGAACAGCTCTGACCTAGGAATCCCTGGGTTCAGATCTGAACGCACCTATGCACATTCACTAGGGTTGCATTCACACCTGTTTTAATCCAGCTTCAGTGCATTTTCACAGTGTAAGAATACAACAGCAGAGTGGCAAGCTGTTTTCTTTCAGCATTATTTCATTTAGAAAATCCACCTTTGGGTTAGATAATATGAGAAAGAAATGACTAGCCACTTTGCTGATTAGTTATCTCACTATGAAGCTGGCTTGAAGGTGTGTTAAAACTTAGGTTTGGATGCTGTCCTAATGGTCTTAGACTGAGAGGCAATGCCTCATTCATCTGGGAGACTATTATGTACTACTCTGAGCTTTTAGGAAGTACAATTTGGAATAAATTGCCAGGGTGAGAGAACCTTTCTTTCAGCTGTTTCTTTTGCTCTTTCTGACAGCATCCTCTTGAAGGACAAAGCTGTATATATGATTTGGCTCAGTCTCTCACTTCTTTTGAGTTTGTTTTATTTATTTATTATTTATATTTCTGTCCCGCCCCATACCCGAAGGTCTCTTCTTTGCTGCAGTGGTGGGCATTTTTCTGTTATCAACACTGACGTGAGGTTCAGCTGCTTCTGTAACAACTGCTTCTTGCAGTAAAGTGTGTCTAGTCAACCTTGGGTTTTCATGTAGACAAAAAGTCACTTCCTGAATCATTGAAAGCCACTCACTGTGACTCAGATGACAACACTATAACTAGATTCACAGTATAATGCTACTCGTCGTAAAAAGAGGCCTTACCTTGAAAACAAGTGTATGCTCATTGCTAAATAATGATTTGCCTTGTTTTATCGAGAGAACCTGCACAGCTGACTTTGAGCAGCCTCTAGGCAGGCTATGTTTCCAAAAGCTGGTTCTTACACTTGTAAGATTGTAAGGTTGGCATGGATTTTAGATGACGCAGGGCAGAAGCAAAGAATAAATATCGAAGGTAGCCAAAGAAGCTCACTAACGCAGTAAAGGAAACAGCACAGCTGACAAAGGCGTAGTTAAATTTTTTTAAAACACAAAACACTTTGCTTAACTAGGTTTTGTATTTTTTTAAAGAGGGAATTTCTTAAGATCCCCATTTAATTATCCACCTATAAAATCCATAAAAACTGTTAGTATTATCTTCAAACAGTCACACGTTTATCTTCGCTATATCTGCTCTTTTGATGTTTTTAATGAATGGACTTTGTTTTAACTTATCCTGACGTTTGATAATAGCGCTCTAGCTTCTGGGCAAAAGTTCTCAGTGATGTGGGTACAGAGAGTGGCCACTGGCATCAAATATTCATAAAACCACAGATGGGAATCTTCATAGATTAATGCAGAAACAGAACATATTCCCAACCATTCTGTGGCAAGAGTGTCAAAACATCAAGAGAAACTAGTTATTTGTTGCTACAGCTACATAGATTGGTGTGGTTTGGTTTGAGAGAACAGGAGAAAGCGCATTTGCCAGCTGCTATTTTCCAGATGAAGTAGGTCACGATTTAAAAGGGACGGTAGAGATGTGCACGAAAAAATGTGCATGTTTATTTCGCTGTTGAAGTGAAAGTCTGTTAATTCAATTTTTTGTTGAATCGTTTAACTGAAAAAAAAATTCCAGATTCATTTTTGAACTTTTTTGCAAATAATTTTTTTCCATTTTAAAGAAATCTCTTTTCATGACCAAGACTACAGGGAAACTCAAATGTTTGATCAAACTTGTTTTCTCGAGTGGGAGACTGGATTTTTTCCAATCAAAGTTTTGGATATGTGAATAACCAAATTTTTATTTTGATGTGAATATCTTTGAATACAAAATATTTTATCAAATTTGTAAAGGTGAATTGAATTTTGCGCATGTCTGAGGGGGGCTTCTGAGGGACAGAGATGCTCACTGTACCTTGCCGTTCTATATCAGTGATGAATCTAGGATGTTAAGCATATCTGAGGATTGAGGATACAATACTTGTAAACAGTTGGTACTCTTTATATTTCATGTCTGTTATCTAGAATTAAAACTACAAGAGTGTAAGTGAGGAAGCTGTGTTGCCTGAAGATCACACTTTTGCTGCTTTAGTAACTATGAGCCTGTTCACATTTACCTTGGAGAAATGGTGCCACGATCCCCAGCGCTCCAGTCAGTGCCTGCCCTCTCTAGGAGTAGCTTGGCCCTGTTAGGATGCTGAGTTCATGCAACGGCCAAGTGAATACCACAGTGTGGACACCAAACACCGGTAGCAAGCGTTTCAAACAGTAAACTAAAACAGGTTTATTATTATACACAAGCAATACTAGAAAGAAAATAAGGTTCACGTAGTTGTTGGTTTAAGTCTATGAGTCTCTTAAGGTTACCAGCTTCCCAGCCTATCAGCTCCCCTTCTTAAAGGAAAATAGTTCCCTTCTTAAAGACAAGCCTCTCCACGTTCCTCACCCTGCTCAGCTCTGCTTCAGCCCAAGCCTAGCCAGTGTCCTAGAACGCAGCTCTGGATGATCACAAGGCCCAGTCCATCCTTGCTTGACCGATCACCCTCTGGTCAGTTGCCTGCAAAGTCTTCCTCCAAGATCTTCCAGTCAAAAGACCCCTGGTCAACTTCTGGTCCGGCTCCTTCAGGATTCAGCTCTTCTTCTTCTTTCAGCTCTTGTCCCAGCATGAAGACATAGTCTGCTGTACTCTGTGTTCCTTTATACCTTTTTTCTGTGGCCCTGATTGGCTGTCACCTCCTAGGGAAAATTGCTGCAATAAAATGCTGCTGGAAACTCCTGGTAGAGGTGCCTGTTCCACACGCCTGATTGGTGGAAACTCCTCCTCTAGCCCCTCCAGCTCTAAGATTCCCAGACAGCTTTTCCCTCCAAACTTCACCTGCAGCCAATCATTGCACCCGGACCCTCACGGGATTTCCTGCCCTTTTTGCAGCCTCTGCCCAGGTCTTGCAACAAGGCTTGCAAACTCAGCAAGCCCTGCCTTCAGCAAACAGGCCTGCAAGGGACATGGGAACCTTACTGGCCATTGCAGCCTGACCCCTGAAACTGTCACAAATGGCTCCAGATGCTCTCCTGGTGAGGGGCATCTGCACAGGCTGCCAACATCCCAAAGTGTCCTGATGCACGTGTGGAAGCATCCAGCAGCTGCCTCAGTCTTCTAAAGTTGTGGATGCAGTGTTCATATTCTCTTCCAAGTGCAACACTGCATGGGGACACACGGTGACGATAACAGTGGCTGGATGTGTGACAGCTGTTACCACAGCCATTGCTGTGACGGTCTGTATGGTCTAGGCCAGACCATCACCACTTGGAGTGCTGGTGGTCCAGTTGGGGGAGTACACCAGTGCTTCAAGTACAGATGGCTCCATCTGTGCCTGATCTTTGCTTCCCTGGAATGTTATACTAATACCATTTCAGAGAGCAAACAATCCCTGGCTGCGTCTTCATGACATGACTTAATTCGGTTTAAATAATTCAAAATAAATGAACTGGAACGAAGCTGTCTACATGGCTTGCAATTTGACCCGGTTCCGTGCCATTCCGATTGCAGCCTTAACTCGGAATCAATCCTGGGAATCCCCACAACAAACCTCCCATTCTTCTCCTCACAACAGAACACCCTGTGGCATAGGTGGGACTGGCTGCGGTGGCAGGTGCCAGTGGGAGGGACGGGAGAAGGAAGTGAGAAGAGGACCAGCCAGCCGGCCGCGCTTTTTCCTGTCAGGCTCTCTGGCCCCGCCGTGAGGGGAGGCGGTGGCAGTGTGGACTGGTCAGCGGCGTGGCTCATTCGCAGCTCTCCTCTGCGGGCGTGCGGGCGTGTGAGGGAGCCACTGACTGACTGAGGCGCCGCCGTGTGAGCGCGGGCAGGCGGGGAGGCGAGGCAAGGCGTGCGGAGGAAGGATGGAAGTGGGCGGGCATAGCGAAAGGCTTTCACGGGGAAGCAGTGACTGCTCTGGAGTAGCCGGATTCGGATCAGATTGACCCTCTCAGCCCGTCGCCTCGGACAGAGCGTGCCTGAGGGGGGCTGCTGCTGCTGTTGCTGGAGGAGGGAGGTCGGCCAGCGTTGTGGTT
>MTQE01002208.1:67992476-68012035 GCA_014337955.1 Aspidoscelis marmoratus
GAAAGGCTTTCACGGGGAAGCAGTGACTGCTCTGGAGTAGCCGGATTCGGATCAGATTGACCCTCTCAGCCCGTCGCCTCGGACAGAGCGTGCCTGAGGGGGGCTGCTGCTGCTGTTGCTGGAGGAGGGAGGTCGGCCAGCGTTGTGGTTCATCCATTGCCTCTTCTCTTCCCCCCCCCCCACTGTGGCGTTGTAGCCCCGCTGCTGCAGAGAAGGGGTCCACTGCCGACGCCGCCCGCCACTCCTCCCTCTCACCGCCCTCCTCCCCCCCTTTGCCGTTGCTGCTGCTCCTATGCATGATTGATCGGCCTCCTCCAGCCGAAGGAAGATGCTCTGCTGCCGCCGTCACAGGAGCAGGAGGGATTGATTCAGCGCTGGGCTTATCCAGCACTACGAGGGGTGAACGGCAGGCGCCCCCCGCCCGCAGCAGGATGGGGGGTGTCACTTCATTTCCCCAAGCAGCAGCAGCAGCAGCAGCAAGTAAAGCCCCATGGTTAAATACAGAATCTCAGCTGCTTCGCCTCCTTTCACTTTCAAAGGTCTGAACTTCTAAAATTGCGCAAATTTGCAACATTGTTAGAACATAAGAACATAAGAGAAGCCTTGCTGGATGGGGCTTTACTTGCTGCTGCTGCTGCTGCTGCTGTTTTGCTGCAGATCAGGCAGGGAAACACCCCCCCCCCCAATGACGTCCGCAGAATACGGACAGCCACTGGGTAGATTGCGATTGGAGGAGGGAAACCCTGAACACGGATTCTCTTCCCTTAACACGGTACTGTCCACACAGTTAAAAAGGAAACACGAATCGACGTTTCTGTTGAAATCAGGATTTATTTCAAAACGGTTTAACGTCATTTAACACGGAAATACCGTGTTAAGCCGAACTGCCGTCTGGCCGAGGAGAACTCAAAACATTTTGAATTCGAGATAACAATCCCGTGGGGATGTGGCCCCTGTGTCTTAGAAGATTTTTTTAAAAAAAAAAGGTAGTTAGGATATATATAATCAATATTAAATTATTGTATAGGTTATATACAGTTTTACTGCAAGTGTAAGAGGGTGTTCAGTATAAGACTGCACAATTCAAATAAGTGGGTGTTACACAAATTGATTAATCAATGAGCAGCTTATTAAAAAATTAAAGATGCTCTTTAATCAGGGTCAACTGCATGGAGCCATAGGTTAGCAATATGGAAATGCCTTTGCCTTTTGGAGTGAATTACTAGTACTGAATCTTAACCTTCTGCATGTGAAACCGATGCTCCACCATTGAGCTAAAAGTTGTTTGTTAATCCATGAGTTCTGCAGTCCAGCACGTCTTTACTTGGAAATAAACCTCAGTGAATATAGGGTGCAATCTTTTCAGATGCATGTTGTTACAGTTTTTGCTGTTCTGCCTTAAAGTAGGTCACATGATTAAGAATGCTAACAGTTAAAAGAAATGCATAATTCAACAGAGCAAGTTTTATTTTCCATGTAGACTTTAAATTTGTGTTTATTGATTCAGATCGATATCAATGGGACCTTTTCTTCCAGTGTGTGCAGCAGGGAGTGCTTGTGGGTCTGGTTGGTGTCAGGATCAAAACAACAGTGACAACCAAATAGTTAAATCTGAAGCAGAGGTCTCAGTGCTGTGAATTACTTTTTAAAAACTATATCTGATAAAATGGTTAATTTCATTTATGATTATGACCTCTTTCCCTGTAGGCTTTGATATATAAAAGCTTGAGATCTTACAGGAACAACCCCAGTCTAAATCCTTCTACGTAAATGTATATCAAGTTGCACATTACAGTGGCCTGTGACCTCCAAACCAAATATCACGGGTTAAAAAAGAAGACATTTGGGATGTGCACAAATGGGTTTTTTGGCATTTGATTAATAATAAATCAAATGTTAGAAAATTCATATTCGTTTGAATAGATCCCCTTCAAATGTGATAGGATTGTATTCGGTACGAATGTATTTGTACGGACTCGTATGAATATCTGATACGAATGAATACGTATCCGTTCATATCAGATGCATATCCCCAATTTAACCAATGTCCGAACTATGTGTACGAATGTTCCAAAACATTCATATTCCTACAAATGTTATTGTATGAATGTTGTGACATTTGATTTGTGTATAAATGTATGAATTTGTATGAATAACAAATGTTATGAATATTCTTGCACATCCCTAGAAGACATCCATTTTCCAAGGTACTGTAAGAAACCTTAGCAGCCTTCAGATTTACCAACCGTATGAAATCTAGCCAACAGGATTGCCTGAGGAAAGGAAAGACTGGTTTGGCTTTCTGGCTACCATGAGGTCATTTGGCTGCATTCTGTGACTGAAGCAAGGTGCTTGGGGAATCGTTGCACTGCACAAAGCTATTTGAGGGAGCCAGAGGCAGGTTAAGCCTCCGGCATGCAGTGTTAACTCAGCAGATTTCCTCTTTCAGCCTTTGTCACCTTGTCAAATCTATCATCCAAAAACAATTAAGCAGGCAGTTTATTAGCATGGCATTCAATCTGACCACTGACCCACTGTTGTAGGAACAATAAATGCTTTTCCTATATAAGAAGTTGATCATATGCCTATACATTTGTAAGAATGCCCTGCTGTTTTCAGTGGGATTTCCTCACCTAGGCCATTTCTCCACTTCCCTTGCTCGGAGCAGATTAACTATTGCGCTCCAGCCTGTTCACACTAAACACAGCGGGGGTTGGGGGGGTGGAACGCTATCCATTCCAGGCACTCAATGGCAGAAATGCAGATGCACCATAACTGCTCTAGTCTATACACCTGCCTCCTCCCCTAAGGCACCACACAGCCCTACCAGTGTTTGGCCTAGGCCCCATCACAGAATCACAGAGTCATAGAGTTGGAAGGAGGCCTCCAGGGTCATTGAGTCCAGCCCTCTGCTCAATGCAGGATTCACTAAACCAGCCCAGACAGTTCAGCCTCTGTTTAAAGACCTCCTCAAAGGAGAGCTCACCAAGTCCTGTGGCAACCTATTCCATTCACTGATTGTCCATCAGTTTAGGGAGCTGGGCTGAATAGAGCAGTCTTCAAAGTTAGCGCACCTATCTCCGTGCCAGGGTTTCAAAAATGATCTTTGAAGCTTGCATCATGTTTGAAAATGAGACTGCAGTGTTTTCCTTGTTCTAGACTGAGTGTGGAAGCATCAGTGCCTGGACTGAAATAGATGGGGTTAATATGCTTGCAGAGCTCTTCAAACAGTGCTACCGGTAATCTCTTTGGACAGTTCTGGGTTGAACTAGCACTGATTCAGTGTAGACGAAGTGTACTAGGCAGCCGCTTGGTCCAGACTCAGAATGTGCATGAATATTTGTACTATTCATTATTTGTACAAATTCGCACAAATTTGGACATTCATGTGCAAATTGAATGTCCGGACATTTGTACTTTAGCGTTTGTACAAATGTGAATGTTTCAGACATTTGAACAAATAATTCAGATATTTGTGTGACTTTATGGATAGATTTGCATCCTGTATGTATCTGTATGCACCCCGTACACATCTGTACACATCCTTACAGATACATAATGGATGAAAACTGGACGTATATGGGATGTGTACAGGATGTGTACAAATGCATTCCATTGGATATGTACCCGTACACATCAAATATTCTAACGGATGTGTATGAATGCATCTGTATCGAATTAAATGTCCAGATATTTGAAACTGCACATATGTAGAAATTTGGATATTTGAATATTCAGTTCATAATAAATCAAATGCCAGAAATTGGTTTCATGCACACCGCTAGTCCAGACTACTGACCAAATGCAAAAACAGCCATAGTTCATTTCTGTGAGCCCAACCAAAAGGACTGGGAAGCAAATTCCATTAAATTCTATGGGACTTCTTATTAAAGAGATAAAATTTACATTTTTGCTTTTGCACAGATTTTTCACTAGTTTCCTTTGTTTGCACATAGATTTTCATTTTCCTGATCTGTACAAACGTATGAATAAATACATCCTAAGCAGAGCTTGTGTGGGAATATCCCTGTAGAGCTTTGTGGGGGGGGGGGATTACAAGAATATAGACTTTGCTTTGATAGAGGCCCAAAGCAGTCCTTTACAGTGCCATTAAATTTTTGTTGTTGCAGTGATGGCATGCTTTTTGACCAGGCCATTTCATCTCATTGACTCAGGATCTATTTTCCTCCAGCTTTGCCCTGTCCTGGCTGCTGGAAATGTAGGCAAGGCAAAGGTATGAGGAGGATTAACCAGCACTACCTTTTCTTCCAGTTTTCTTCCAGTATCACTGTGGTAAAGCAAGCACAAGTGCCCCCCAGGGGCGTGGGAGAGAACTGAGGCACTTGTTGGAAGTTTGACCCAACTTTGATGCTTTCCTCTCAAATCATGCTTTAATCTGCAATACATCATTTGGAGAAATCAAAGGGTGGCTATGAAACTGTGCCTTCCTCTTACTCCTCCTTGCTGCCTTGTAGGGCCGCATCCCCATTACAAGCTTATTTCGCTTTCCCTAAACTAAAATAATAGAACCGGATGCAAACACGAATTTGCCTGTTCCCATTACTTTTAACTTAATCGTGTTTGATCCGGATTCTGAGGATCGTACGTGGCGTGTGTGACTGAAGGGGGGACTCAAGTGGCTACTTTTTAAAAGCCGCTTTTCAGGGCTGCCCTGCCCTCTTCTTCCTGGCATGGACTCGCCACCCATAAGGGACCCCTTCACGGAGCCTAGCTGGGTGGCTGGGTGGCTGCCGCTTCCATGTATGGAGGAAAAATGGCAGTGGGCAGCCAGCCAGTGATTCTTTCCCCTCCTCTCCCCATTGCTCAGGGCACACAGCAGCAGCGGCAACTAAAGCCCCTTTGCTTTAAACATTCACACAGAACCTCAGCTGCTTCCCTCCCTTCCTTTCCCTTTCTAAAGGTCAGAACTTTTAGAATTGCACAAAATTGCAACATTGTTTATCAGGTGTGAAGTGGTTCCATTGCTGCAGTGTAGCCCTGCTGTTAAGGGTGGATTTTTACACTGAAATCAGTGTCTTTGGAAGCAAGCTATTGGGAGAGGGAAACCCTAAACATGGATTCTCATCCCTTAAAACGGTAGGGTCCCCGCAGTAAAAAATGTAACATGTATCAAGTGCAGGATCCGGAGTGAGACCTGTTGAAATGAGGATTAACATTTACAACGCTTTGGGGCAATGTAACACACGGAAAGCGTGTTAAGCCAAACTGACGTGTGGTCTGCCAGGATTGAAAACGTTTTGAACTCGAAATAAGCTTGCTGTGGGGATTTTCCCTAGTTCTGATCCAAACACCACCATGGAGAATATGTGGTTGGAGTCTACTGGTACAAGCTTTTGGCAGCGTCTGTCCTTTGGTCTCTGTAGAGGGGTGGAAAGAGTGGAGAGAGGAGGGAAAACTGGGAAGAAACTTGTTTTCCATAAGTTTCAAGATACAATACCCTAAGAGCAATGTAGTGAAATGAAATAAATAAAACTACCTATTTAATGCCAATTTAAAAGCAACTGAACTGACAATTATTTTCATTGCTATCTATTTTTACCTTTACTTTCCTATCTTGTATGGTTGATCTTATTGAGACTGCGGCAATAATGCAGTATAAAAATCCCATAAATAAATAAAGTTGAAAAGGGCAACCAAGAAAGAGCCACTTCAGGTTAGAATTGTAGATCAAAAAGGATATTACCCTGAGTGAATAGTGAATTATTTCTCTCTTTGAACAAACTTTTTTTAAAAGGCAGCCAAGGATGTGTGAGATTTGATTTTGAAGCAGGTATTAAAATGTTCAAAGAGGCTTATGGAAAAAGGCATCATATTCTTCTGCTACTTCCAGGATTCTTCCTCTCCAATTTAGTTTGTGAGGCACAAAAGTAAGATATCTGGGCTGAGAACAGAGCCATAGGGCTGCATCTAGACACCGGTTACTTATTCTGGTTTATTTGGATATTCCAGAATAAAGCATGGATATTCTGGAATATCCATACTTTATTTTGAACTATCCAAATATATTGGAATAAGTAAGTGACATCTGGATGCAGTACCAGATGTTGTAATAAAGGAACAGACAGCAAGAGATGGACAGCACACAACAACGGCAAGATTATGATCTTTTGTTGGAACTTTTGTTGGAACGTTTTGGATTTCTCTCTTTCCCTCTCTGCATCCTCGAGATCTGGTCAGAATTCTAAGCTTGACTTCTGAGGACAGCTGCCTGCCACTCACAGACTAGACATCTGAAGCACCACATCAGTTGCGTGGGCACCTCCTGGTCATGCTACACACTTCCCTTGCTTTTCCCACCAGAAAAGAGCTGTCTTCCCTGAATAATCAGAGCTGCTGAGGGAACTTTTGATGGAATCTTGATAAAACAGCTCTCTATTACTTTCACTTTGATATCCTGGTTTGCTCTCTTTCATTTTTATTCATGTATTTTGCTTAAAACCACTGGCACAACAAGAACATTGACAGCTCAGGCAAGTGATTGCCACTCGTTTGCGCAGATCGAGGCATCCACTCTGTTCCTGTCCCATTCAAAGAGGCCCCTCAGGTCCCAGAAGCCTGTTCTTTATCAGCTGCCACATCTACAGTAGGTGACATATTGCTGCCGGTGCTGAAAAAGTCACAGGAGAGAGGATGTGGTTTAGATGTAGCCTCCAAGGATAAGCAGGAAGGAAATCAAGAGATAATGTTTACTATGCTTCTGCCCTTTCACTGAGATGTGAAGTGTGTCTCCTGAACTGCAGAGAAATTAAAGAAGGAGGAAAGAAAAGGAGATGTCTATACACAGGGTATCAGTTTTCCATTCTCTTCAGAAAATATTTCTTGCTCGATATTTCCCATGACAGGAAATTAAAGCAGTTTTTGGACATGATAACTTAGTTCCAGAACAACAATTTGCCTTTCTATAAAGTTTTTCATTCCCCACCCCCACCCCAGTTGTAATTTCCATAGAAACATCAGTTAGAGCAAGAGAGCATTTGTGAAGCTTTTTACATTCCTGTGCAGAAGTGTCCTGTGTATATAATGTTTCCTCATGACCAGTTTTCTTGCTGGCATATCCCAAGAAAGGGGGAGAGCAGGGCTTTGGCTCACAAAATGATTCATCTAGAACTAAAAGTCCCAAAACAGCAAATTCAGCCTGAAACCAAGTATAAACCAATACAATCTGGGTCTTATTAATATGTGTATTTGATGCAGTTTGCTAATAAATGATATTTAGTGTCTGCTTTATTTTAAATATTGGTTTTTAAGGCCCTATCTGCATGGGCCCTTTAATCTGCCTTAAAGGTCACTGTAGCCTACGTTCTGGGCCTCCCATCCACATGTTAATGCAGATCAAGGACACACACATGCACACCACCAGCACAAGAAGGATCCTGATCGTCAAGAGGTCCTTAATCCAAATCCCTGGTGGACTTGTTTAATTGGATTCACCAGAGGGACCAGGGTCTTGTTCTGTGACATGGGAGGTGTGCAGACAGTATGTCTCCTTATTCCAAAACTATAGCGGGGGTGCTTTACAGTGGTGTATGGTGCCAAATGTTATAGTTTATGGAAAGAAATTCTGACTCCACTGTCTTGCACTCTTAAAACCTTGCATGTCAGAGGGAGGAAGGAAGTTGAGGGGTTCAAGTAGGGCAAAGAAGCCTGAGTAATTAGACACACGGAGTAAAAGATAACAAAGCACACCTGTAATCTAGGGCTGTGTTCAGACTCAGTAAAAAAGGCACCTCTGAGGCGGGATAGAGATGGTTCACGGGTGGGATCACTTGCAGGCTACACTGCCCCTTCCTTCCGCCACAAACATTCTAGGTGGATTAGAATGGCGGATTATGGACAGGATGAGAAAAATAAGAGCCACACAGTACTGTCTCAGAGTTGGGACAGAACTATAAGACATTGGGGCCGCATCCCCATTACAAGCTTATATCGGTTTCCCTAAACCGAAATAATAGAACGGGATGCAAACGCGAATTTGCCTGATCCCATTACTTTTAACTTTAATTGTGTTCGTTCTGGATTGTCAGGGTCTCCTGGCAGCGAGGGCGGCTGCTTTCTCCTGGGCAACCGAGCTCAAGGGCACAGGGAAGGGGTGGCCAGGGGTGGGATACAAAGGGGAAAGAGGCCAGGAGGGAAGAACTTTCCTTCTGCCCCAGCAATGCCACTTCCCAAGAGCTCTGGATCCAAAGCCCTTTCACCTGCGCCCCCGAGCTCCCTGCCAGCTTGGCGGGGCAGCAAAGGGGCATACACGCCTTTTGACTCCTTAGCCAGCCGCTCCGGCCGCCTCCTGGCTGACCGTGCGAGCGCCTCTGGGCTCTTTCCCTCCTCTCTGCACTTGCTCACCTTGGGCGGGCTCGGTGCCCTCGGAGGCCCGGCAGGGGGCGGGGGGCCGCTGGCCTCCTACGCGGGTGGGTCCCAGCGAGGCAGCTGGCTCCTCGCTGGCGCATTTCCTCCCCGCTGCTGCGCGTTTCTCACCTCCACCCTGCTGGCATGGCAGTCCTCTGTGTGTGTGTGTGTGCACAAGCGCAGGCGGGCGGGCGAGCGGGTGGGTGGGAATGTGCGGCAGTGGCTGCTGCTTTTGTCCGGCTCTCGCTGCCGGCCCGTCATTCATCCCTTTTCCTCCTTCCCAGCTCTTTGGAAGCTGCCCTGGGAGAGGGGCCGCCTGAGGTGCAGCTGCCCGCCCAGAGACCAGCAGCGGCCCTGGACTTTGCAGGCAGCCCACACGTCGGAAGTTTACAGCCATGCTATTAAAGTTATTATTTGGCTATTTATTTGTCAAGGTGAGGAGGGGGCGGGGGCAGGGAGGAAGGGAAGGGCCGCCCTCACTAACACGGTATGGTCCCCATAGTAAAAAATGTAACACGTATCAAGCGCATGAACCGGAGTGAGACCTGTTGAAATGAGGATTAACATTTACAACGCTTTGGGGTGTTTTAACACGCGTAAAGCGTGATAAGCCAAACTGAAGTGGGGTCTGCGAGAACTGAAAACGGTTTGAATTCGAAATAAGCTTGTAATGGGGATGCGGCCTGGCTGTTTTAACAAACAAGTGAGAATATGGAAAGTGGCACTAATAGCAAATGTAGAGAAATATTATGGCACAGTTAATAGAATTAGAGTACAACAAGCAGGAAAAATGGGTAAAGAGAGAGAGAGAAATGAATAATGTGGAAGGGAAAATATTGCTATTCATAGAATGGGATAAAAGAAAAACAAAGCAACTAACAGGGCCACTAAATGGTATAATGGCATGGGAAAAAATTGCAGGGAAATCTGTTTAGACTATAGAGATATGCATTAATAGAACATATAAATGAAAATAAGAAAATACTATCAAAACCAATGATGGAAAGCTAAAGGGACAAGGAAGAAGGTTTATATCAGAATCCCCCCCCCCCAAAAAAAAAAATGAGATCAGATCAGGAATAGCAAACCATTTTTGGAGTGGTTGAACACAGTCAAAGTCTACTTAACAGAAATGAAAGTAAAGGACATACTTTGGACACCTTTAACCAAAATGGATTTAGTAATTAAGAGGAGAATGAAATCAAGGAAAGGGATTACTGGAGCCATTTATAAGATGATGTATGACAATGTGGGAGCCACTCTAAGGGTGAATCCCTACAGCAAGCTTAATCCAGTTTCCCTAAACCGAAATAATAGAACCAGATGCAAATGCGAATTTGCCTGTTCCCATTACTTTTAACTTAATCGCATTGGATCCGGATTCTGAGGATCGTACGTGGCATACGTGACTCAAAGTGGGACTCAAGTGACTACTTTTTAAAAGGCGCTTTTTGGGGCTGCCCTGCCCTCTTCCTCCTGGCATGGGCGTGCCACCCATAAGGGACCCCTTCACCGAGCCTAACTGGGTAGCTGGGTGGCTGCCGCTTCCATGGATGCAGCGGGCAGCCAGTGATTCTTTCCCCTCCTCTCCCCATTGCTCAGGGCACACAGCAGCGGCGGCAACTAAAGCCCCTTTGCTTTAAACATTCACATTCGGCTGCTTTCTTCCCTTTCCCTTTCTAAAGTCAGAACTCCAAAGAGCTAGAATTGCACAAAACTGCAACATTGTTATTCCAACCATCAAGGTGTGAAGTGGTTCCAGTGCTACAGTGTAGCGATCCCTGTTAGGTGGATTTTTACACTGAAATCACTGTCTTTGGAAGTAAGCTATTGGGAGAGGGAAACCCTAAACATGGATTCTCATCCCTTAAAACGGTACTGTCCACACAGTAAAAAATGTAAAACGTTTCAAGCGCACGATCTGGAGTGAGACCTGTTGAAATCAGGATTGAGATTCACCACGCTTTGGGGTGGTTTAACACGGGGAAAGGGTGTTAAGCCAAACTGCCGTGCGGACTCCAAGGACTGAAAACGTTTTGAATCCGTTGATAAGGTTGCCGTGAAGACACAGCCTAAGAGGAATGGTGAGGACATGGTGAATTGATGTAAACATAACAATGGGAGAGATGCAAAAGGGGATAAAAGAAATTAACCAAATGAAAGACATGAAAATGAGAGTTAAGCATGAAAATTATACAAATAGTTTAAGACACTGTAGTTTTCTATGAAACCTCAACCAGCAGGCAAGTGCATACAGTATATAATGACTCCTTACAACACAAGCAGGATTTATTCTTCAAGCATATCTAAAAGAGGAAAAGAAGAGAACATAGAGGAGGCTCAACTCCTTTTATATTACATCCACAGATCCTATACTTGTGATCACAAATCAATGCTATACAGGTGGCAAACAAGAAGATTCAATCTTAAAGGAATGTACATCACATCTCCCTTTTTAGAATAATGAACAAAAACAAAACAAAAGGAAATACCTGGTAACAAACACTATAAAAATAGCTATCAAATACACCAGCAAGTAATACACGCACTTCACATAGAATATTATCAAAACTAACATGGGGACAGAGGTCACCAGTACTTAGCCCACTGTCGGGGATGGTCTTTACCACCATCCATGTTCAAGGTACATATCTTTCTGGCATAAACACAGACCTGCCTCATGAAGTTATATATGCTGGTTGCCTCTCTGGTACTGAAGACATATGGGCTCCTTGAACTTGATTATGATTATCATTAGACTCCCCTATATCATCAAAGAACTCGTGATCAGACTGAAAAGGTTGTACAAATGGTTCCTGTTGTATCAACTCAGGATTTTCCGGTGCCTGCTGCCGTGGCCATAATTGACACCTATTATGCTGATATACTTGACCCCCTACAGTCTTTATACGAACGTGGTTGCTGGCATTTTTCCATGATGATAGCAGGGAGCCATCCTTCCTTGCGATTTCTACTTTCCATCGAAACTAGATCTCCCTTTTGGAATGGCTGAAGCTGCTTTGCTGTTCAATCATAGAAATATTTTTGTCTCTTTTGGATTCCCTGAAGGTCTTGCTGCACACCACTAGGAACCTTAGGGTGCAACAAGTCAGTTGTAATGAGCAGCTTAGTCCTTAGCATCCTGCCCATCAACATTTGTGTAGGTGAACATGACAGTCCTGTAACCGGCATGCTCCAATATTCCAGCAACGCCAGATACAAATCCCCACCAGCAGCCTTCATCTTCTTCATAAGCTGTTTCATCGACTGAATTGCCTGCTCTGCCATTCCATTAGATTGCACATACCCGGGACTACTAAAACATTGCTTGAAACCCCATTTTTTAGCAAATATATGAAATTCCTTACTAGCAAAGGGTACATGATCACTCATGACAATCCTTGGTATGCCAAGGCGAGCGAATGCAGATTTCAGCCTACCGATAACCATCCTTGTTGTTTTATCAGGTATACTCACTACTTCGGGGGTATTTTGAAAAGTAATCAATTACTATTGCATGTATATGAGTGAGAGAAGGAAGATATTTCCTCCATCTGAGGAAGCAGAAATTCAGATTTTTTCCTCAACTTTATTATTTTTTATAGCTGATGCCCCACAGGGGCATTTTCTGTTTAAGTAGGTTGCTGCTTTTCTTCTCTTTGCTGTTGGAGTGCTCTCCCAAGCTCTGTGTATGTATGCTTCTAGAAGAGGATGCATCCTCCTCTCAATTTCTTTATCTCTTCCCGTCTGAAGAAACAAAAGACAAAGAAAGGAGAAATAATCACTCCTCTGACTGGGCATTTCTTCTTGCTGAACTGTGTTTCTGTGCAAATCAGCATAGTTGGCTTGGGGTGTCTCTTTCCTGTCTTTCTGTCTGGGAGGATATGGAACAAGAAAGCAAGATGGAAGTAGAAATGCAAAATTTAGATCCTTAATAGCTCAGGAAGGATGCAGCCACAGGAGTGTGAAAGCAAGAGGTCAGCTTTTATACACACACATCAAAAGCAGACTTTAATATTGCAACTTACGGTGCTAGCACGTAGCTTCCTGTGCAGGTATGGTGCAGGTATACCTGCTCATCTGTGCAGATCCTCCAAAACAAAAAAAACCTTGCCCAGAGATCTACAAGCAGAAGTACCAATCAGATTCCAGGCTGGGCAGTGTGGGTGGTGTCAGGATGAGCTATGCAAACTGGACTCAGCATGAGAAAATAGATGTGCAATCAAGATACTGTGCACTTAGCTTGTACTACATTCTCTGGTTGTGGACAGCAATTCAGCAGCATGAGCACTACTTATGATTGAATGCCATTCCTCAAATCTGTGTGTAGGCCGGCTCTTCGTTTAGCTCCTATTTTGTCTGTAATCTAACTTTCATGGTTTCTATATTTTAAAGAAAGTTTTCAGAAATCCATATATTAATATTAAAGTTGGGACTGAGAACTTTACAAGTCAGTACTTAGTAGTTTGTGATAGTGAACACTCAGGTGTTTGGAGATTCAGGTGTTCTATGATGATAAAAATGGGACAATTGGTCCTGTCTTACTTTCACATAACAACTCTCTCCCAGTGCTGATAACAATTTACAGTTGTGAGGTGACATACAATTGAAGAAATCAGAAAGCTTTTTGTACAGTGAAAATGATATTTGGGATCATCCAAAAAGTCATGGTTTTTCCACAGTCATAGTGAAAGATAGTTCTGTCAAGATGTAGTTGGACCACAGTTCCCATCATACTTGGTCACTGGCTGTGCTGACTACGACTTATGTCCAGTTTAATATTTGGACAATCCAACTTTTGGCTATCCCTTCTTGATGGGGCTTCATTAAGATATTTGGGGCCCTCTTTTCTATGTGAATGCCTGTAATTAATGCAAAATTGTTATTTAACCATCCTGAGACCATTTGGTGAAAGTCAGGATATAAATTTTTAGAATAAATAAATGTATTTCTTATGTAAATATTGCCCTGTCATATTGCACATCAAGACAATGAGCACCAGTGCACAAAGTTCACAAAGCTTGTGTAGCTCACGAGTGTAACCCATTATCTGGAGTTTGTGATCCGGATCTCTGAAGCTTCAATCATAGTTAAATAGGTTCAGAGACACTGACATCTTGTCACATTTTTTCCCCAGATTTCAGGCTGAAGTCTGATGCTGAATTAAAATTTTTGCCTTGGGCTGTCTTGAGGGCTTCTAGACTACAGCAGTGGCAGCATCTGCCATGGGAGGCCCACCGGCCCTGTTTTGGACTGTGGCAACCTTCAGCTGGCAGATGAACACTGCAGGGACAGGGAGGGGGTAGCAAATAGTTCTGAAAGGAGAGGGATCTGCTTCATATGATCCCTGCTTTGAAAATTCTGAAATACAATTGTTCTTCAAAATGTAGTTTTGGTGGGCAGTGGAGTTGCAGCGATCAATGTAATTGGTGTCTCAAACGATATAGCGGCTGGGTTTAAAACAAACAGAATTCTCTGTATGCGTGTTCAGAAGCTACTCACAATGGACCAAAGGGATTTCTATCAAACCCAGAGATTATCCTAAATCTGTATAATCAGATTAACCAATAATCTGTTATTTCTTTCAGCATTTGGCTTTTCATGTAAAACTTATTTGTGGTCCTTTTTTAAAAAAGAAATCAGGAAAAGTAGGGAAATTATCTGTTGAGTAGATCCTTTTCCTTGCATTGGCACCATCTCTTGACATCCATCCAGCAAACCTCTCCTTTTGTCTCCTCCCTACAAATCAAAATGCCTTTTGTGCCAGTCTTTTTGCAATGTTGATGTGATTAATGGACGATCCCAGTGGAATATATGACAGAACACTCAGCAGACACTTGCTGTGAAGAGGAAAGAAGAGAAAGAAAGAAAAAGGAAGAAAATAAAATAAAAAGTGATTTGCTTAGGATAGATCCACTTGTATTTGTTAAGCTTAAAAGTATTTTTGTCTAGGGCTTTTGTATATAAGCAGTGAAGATTAGCTATCTGTAATGAGCAATAAACCTTTTTAAACTGAGTTGCAAGGAGGTAACCATGTTCATTATTAAGCAGGAGGTTACTGGGTAGCTACAGTACCAGCAGTCCATTCTGACTGATCCTATACTGATTACAGACCTAGAAGAGATTTTTATCTGCTAACCATGGCATTCCATGAACAGCAAAATGGGCAGAATTCCCCAAGGCCCTGTCTGAGAATGTTTTATGCATTTTTAGCTGCCAAAAGGGATTCAGTAATTTCCTCTCTCTCTCTCTCTGAGTAATGCTTTATTTGCCAATAAAACTGCATTTCCCACCATTCAAATTGCAGTGTTTTGTTTCTGAAAAAATCTCCTTGTATTTTTCTTCCCATTCAGCTAGCATGCCTACTGAGATTTTTGCATCACACATGGGACAATGGTTGTATCATGTGATCATCTCTTTAGTATCACCAGTTTGGTCATCTCAAGTCAAGATACTCCTTGACATGTGAGTAAGATCAAAGCCTTCATGTACACAGGCAGCACACAGCTGAAGACTATTTGCTCTCAAATACAGTACAGTGTGCATCTGGGGCTGTGGTCACACCTTGCTGAAATAGTCCATCTTATTAAGAAATAGGACTCAAAACACACTGTCCCCGTGGTAAGGATACTGCGAGGTGAACGTGAGTTCACCTTGTGAGAGTCCCCATGGAAAGCCCTAATTCAGACTACATGAGGGACAAAATCCTCAAAAGCGAAACAACCCCCCTTTATAACTGTTCTCGCCCCGAATTATGGGGCAAGAACGGCCTATCCTGGGGGCATGGGGACACTCCCGGGTTACGATTGCAGCATTAGCAGGCGGGACTTTGCTGTCTCCACCGCTAATGCTGTGATTGCAACTGTCCCCCTTTACCTGAGCACTTAATTGCCCAGGTAAGGGCTTGATTTACCTCAAACAATCCCCTGACAGCTGCCCTGCAGTCAGCTGAGCAGCTGTCAATCAGGTATAGCAGCTGTCGTGCGCACAAGCAGAGCTCCACTAAAATGATTAAAACAGATGCGGCTTTTGCATCTGTTTTAATCATCTTACCGGAGCTCTCCTGGCGCTGTTGACAGCCCCTATACCCACCTGACAGTTTCTCAGCTGACTGCAGGGGAGCTGTCAGGTGACCATTTGGGTGATTAAGCACTCAGGCAAGGGGTGGTGGAGAAAACGGCAGCATCTTGATGCAGCAATTTACCGCGGTTTTCATGGGGGTGGGCAGGTTCACCTTGAACCCGCCCTGTCCTCCAATGCCATGGGGACTCCTTAATGTGAATTAAGATTCACATTAAGGCTGCCCCATATCCACCGCGAGGCAGTGGCAGCCCCATGGTGGACGCACTCTAACTCTGACCACACCCAATACCTGATAATCCTTCCCTCAGTTCATCCTCAGTTTGTGTCGCTGTTCCTGTCCTGAGACCCCTTTACAAGACTTCTTTAGCG
This sequence comes from Aspidoscelis marmoratus, assembly GCA_014337955.1. Lineage (NCBI taxonomy): Eukaryota > Metazoa > Chordata > Lepidosauria > Squamata > Teiidae > Aspidoscelis > Aspidoscelis marmoratus. The sequence goes on from MTQE01002208.1 coordinate 68,008,293, forward strand.
AAACAACTATAATCACACATTGGGTGAAAGGAAAGGCAGTATCCACCCATTATCATACGGTTCAGCACTCTTTAGTCCTCTTCCCTGATCACACCCAAAAAATGAAAATGGATTAACACTCTATAATGGCTTGAGACCTGTAATAATCAGGACTTGGGAAAATATGACAGGGAGGAAAGTCCACAAATAAAACGGATAGGGCTAAAATCAGTGGGGACCGAAGATGGACCGAAGAAGGATTAAAGTGAAGATGTGACCACAGCCCAAGTTAAGACTGATCAAGCCCTTATTCTGGATTTCCTACTATTGCTGAAAATCTAACAGCCTCATTTGCATTTGTCAATTTCAGTGGCCAATTTAACATATAAGTTGCCTTTTCTGACCCATCTTTACTTGCATTTGCTGCTCATCTGAATACAATACATATCCTTACCCTAAAGTGTTCTGTGCTTTTTCCATCTTATAGACTGTACTCACTCCACACACAAAAATGTTGGGACTTACCAAAGTATTCTTTATAGTTTCCCACATTTTCTTTTTTGTTAGAGGAGGATATCTACTTTCAGAAGGGGTTGAAGATATTCATTTTTTATTTACAAGACCAAGGTATCTAGGTGTGGGCATGCTGATGTGTGAAGCTTCTGGTGAGGAACCGGGGTGCTGGTTTTATATATATATTGACGAATGCAAATGAGGCTGTTAGATCAAGGGCAGCCCCATGTAGAGCACATTACAGTAGTCTAGTCTGGAGATTACCAGAGCATGGATAAATGTGGCCTAGTCATCTCTGTCCAGAAAAGGCCAAATATCTAAAGGAATGCCTTGTCCCATACCAAACTGCCCATGCCTTAAGGTGTGCAGGGGAGGCCCTCCTGGTTGTACCACCATCCTCCGCAGCAAAAGGGGTGGGCACCCAGGATAGGGTCTTCTCAATGGTGCCCCCCAGGGTATGGAATAAGCTCTTCCTTGAGGTGCATCACTTTACATGCTTAGGAAGGCAGTGAAGACACACCTCTTTGCACTGGCTTTTGGCTAAATGGGGATATAACTTTTCTCCCCACTTTTCAGACACTTTTATTGTTTTATATGTTTCTATTTGGTTTTAAGTGTTGTAACCCACCCTGAGACCTTCAGGTATAAGGGTGGGAAAAAATGCAAATGATAAATAAATAATAATTTTTTGTGAGTTAGAATTACTGGGCTGGTTCTGGAATCTGAACCTAAACCACAAATACTACTGATAAATTTTGAAGTCATGTTCATGAGACATGCAAAAGTTAAGTGAATTATTTCAAGAGGTAGACTTATAGAAGGGTTTTCAAGACTTATCTCCAAGATTGCGCTGAGCCTGTTTGACATGAGGAAATTCAGTAGAGAGGCCGACACACTTGTTGTGGCTCTCTGCTGCTGTGTGATGGTGTTGGATGCAAACACAATGTAGCTCCACCCATGAGAACAGTGATGGTGGATGCCCTGTGGACAATGATGGATGTGACTCTTCAGCTGAATTTCCAAAGGGTTTACCTGTGCATTATCTGCCGCTAGGTGATGTATACAGGGAATACTTAGGGCCTTCAAGACATTGGGTGAAATTGATCAAATCACGCAGTTCATGCTACTTGTAAGCATGGCTTGACCAATTCTGTTTTACTCCTTTGAGGCCTCAAATGACTGCATGGCCTACTGTGACTTGAGGTCCCAGAAATGTCTATGAGTGCTTCAGAGCTGCGTAGTAGCAGACTAGATCTCCGCAGCATGAGATGGTAGACAGGGGGGAGCAGAGTGTAGGCCAAAGGCAGAGAGGAGGAGGAGATATGCATCAGCCAATGGAGAGAGGATGGGGGATTTTCTAAGCTGGGCTGAACAGATTATCAAAGGTCCTAAAAGTTCAATGCTAGTGAGGCAAACCTTTATTTATTTACTTATTTATTCATAAGAATTCATATCCCACCCTTCACCAAGATGCCCAGGGTGAGTCACCATAACTCCAAAAACAGTAATATATTAAAAATGTTCTTAAGACATCTTTCAAATATAATTCCCCCCACCCACCCCCGCAGGACTACACCCAAAAGAAGTTAAAATTCCTTGGGTAAACACATATTTATCTATTATTCATTTATTTCTATTTTTATCCTACTGTATACCCAGGGTGGGTTACAACGTATAAAATGAATACATTAAAACCAATAACATATTAAACATATTAAAACCATATCAGTGTCTGAATACAGGGTGGAAAAAGGCTGTTCTTTTACTAAGCCAAAAGCCACGGTAAAGAGGTGCGTCTTCACAACTTGTCTAAACACATAAGAGTGAAGGTACCTGATACATCTCAGGAGGGAGACTATTCCAGAGTCTGGGAAGCACTGAACCAAGCACTGAAAACCATACAAGGGAGGCTGTCCCAGAGTCTGGGGGTCTCTTGCGTGTCACTGCCCTTTGCTCCTCTGAGAGAGGAGAAACTACAAGAAGGCTCTCTCTTGGGCTGTGGTCACACCTAAGGTTTAGTCCAGCTTCAGCCCACTTTCAAAGTGAGAAAACACATCAGCAAAGTGAGCAGTAATTTTCTTTCCATAGTATCTATCTCAAAGGTGAATTTTCTGACTCATTTAAGACTGAAATAAAAGAGCTTGTCACCATGCTGATGTATTCTCTCACTCTGAAAGTGGACTGAAGCTGGATTAAACCTTAAGTGTGACCACAGTCTTTGAGATCTCAATGCCTGGGTAGGTCTGTACGGAAGAAGGTGCTCCTTCTGATAACCAGGGCCAAAGTTTTGATTTGGCTTGCTAATGAACCTAATAATCCTATAGGCTTTGCTGCAGGGCTTCCTGTAAGGGGCCCCTTTGAATTTGGAAAGGGTTCTTTATATTAGCACCAGCCATCCAGCCACAATCATATCCACTCCTGAGACCATGAATTAACAGCTTCAGGAGCAGAGACACACTTTAGTTTTTTGTTGCTGAATTCCATCAGAGTTTTGGAAAATTTCCACCCCCTTGAAAAAATGGTCACCGAGCTGACATTAATAGAATAAGACCATTAAAAAGCTTTGTGATATTCTGTTCTCCTAGTTCTGGTCCCTCTTTCCCTTTGTTGCTGCTGGCATTATATGAATTATTGATGTGTCTAGGTGCTTCTGCTCTCCCATTTCCTCTGCAATGCTGCTCCTTATGCCTGCTTCACATCCTTCCTTTGAGCAAAGGATCACACCACATAGATCCCAGATCAGTTTAATTAGTGTCTGTCAGAGCTGCCATGTCAAGACTGCTTCTCCTTGCTTGTGTGGGTGGCACTTGCAGGCTGCCATGTTTTTATCCCTGAAGTTCAGCAGGGCTGCCTCCTAAAGTCCCATCATTTTAGGAGGCATAGCTACACACTCTCACCAAGACTTGTGAACATAATGTGCATTTCATTACTGGGAGAAAAGTGGCATGATAAATTCTGTACATAAAGATTTCACATTTCTCCAGTATAACTGAGTTTGTCACAGATGCTTGACAAAAATGGTCAGAGATGCCAGGGAAACTGAGCTTGTGTTGAAATTCTGCAAATGGGGAGCAACGTGAACCATGAGCTGTGGGGCTGAACTATTCTCACATTAAAATTTATTTGTATCAATAACTTGTTTTCCCATAGGAAGCAAAAATCGCAGTGCATAGATTTATTCTATTTACTCCTTAAAACAACTCTGGGGCCGCATCCCCACGACGTCGTTATCTCGAATTCAAAATGTTTTG
>MTQE01002208.1:68026284-68055707 GCA_014337955.1 Aspidoscelis marmoratus
GAAAGGTGAAAGCGCCCGGAACTGTCTTAAGCTGCCCGCCTGAACGCGTTTGGAACGCGTTGCAGTGCGAAAATCCCTCATGTTTGCTCTATCATACTCAGCTTCCTCCTCCACTGGAGGAGGAGTTTTACTGAAGATTTACTGACCCCAAGAGATTTACTGAAATCACTCCAAAGCCAGAAACCTGGCTTCAAGCATGACACAGGATGTTTGATGTGAAAGCTTAGAGAGAATGTACACTTTACAGCAGCCAAAATAGATGATTTAGAGAGCAGCTCACATTCTAACAATTGCTAGATTGGTTTCCTGGATCAAACTAGAATTGTACACAAACTCAGATTCTAAGGCTTGGTCCAAATCAAAATGAAATTCTCTGCATTCTGCTCAATCAAAAAGCAGGACAACAGTTTGTGAAAAGCTTGAAGTTCAAATGTTTTAAAAATGGAAATATATTGAAAAAACAGTTTAAAGGTAAGATGCAGCTTAATTTGAATGGTTCAAACTGAACTGTTTTATTCTGGATTATATTCCAGAACAGGAGCCTGCTGTCTGCACAATCATCATGCAGGCTATGGCAGGCACCAAGTGAGGCCTACTATAGCCTGCATTAGCATACGGACAACAGACCCCTATCCCAAGATATATTCCAGAATAAGGCCAAGTGGAGAAAGGGCCCTGACTTGGTTTGAATTGTGAACCAACCTTTTTCAAACAAAAAATACATAGAAGACACCATTGCTCTTGATCAAGACATTCTAATCATTGCAACATAGGGTGCAATCAGGCATGTTTTTTTAAGTTGTTCCTTTAAGAAAAAGCACCCAGTCATCAGATGCACAATAAGGGTGTTTTTCCACTTAGCACTAGAGTACCCATTAAGGGTCCTTAATGGGTACTCTAGTGCTAGTGGAAAAACACCCTAAAAGTGCCTTCCACACAGATGTTTGTACATGTGGCTGAGAAGCTACTTTATTTTGCCACAGTGCAACCTGCATTTGCTTCCACATCAGGGCACACCTCTCCTGACAACAGTTGCTATCCATTGATTAGCCACTGGTCTGCCCACCTTTCTCTCTCTGTGACTGGTAAAATTCCCCTAAATATGCCATGGTGTATACCCATTGCTTGATCTTCTAATTTAGCTTTCCTGTACATTTGCAGACATCCTTTTCAACTGCTTTCTTTTCCAGGCAGAACAAAGGAATCACAGGTTTCCATATTTTGGATATGGAAATTTGGATATTCTCATATAGAAATAGGAGCAGGCTACATCACTGGCCTCCTCCTCTCAGGACAGGAAGCTTTCACATGTTGATTAGGTCACTCAGAAAACTTTCCTGACTGAGGATTTTAACCCAGAGATTTCTAGGTCCTACTCCAAAATTCCAGATACTTCTACTGAATCTCCTTTTAGTGTTATAGCTGTGCAGTTTGTCAGTCTTTGTTCAACTCCCTAGGCTTTTTCTCTGTATCCAGTATTTGTTCTACAGACTATGTTGTGCCTTTGGCAAATATATGCTCAGTGTCCCAAGACTAATTATACTAAAGTAACAGGTGGGAACAAGAGGAAGTCTTGTTTTCTGTAGCAGAATCATGAAGCTCATTTTAACAAGGATGTTCTCATGTTGCTGTATCTTCCGCAGCTTCCACATGAACATTAGAGGTTACACCAGCTCCCACCGAGGAAGGCCAAGTCTACATGTTAGAGCATTCTCTCAGGAAACTGTGCTTCCCAGGAAGATTGCTTTAAAGGGCTCTTCCAAACGTTCTCAGCTGTAGGCTGGTCCAGCTGCCTACCATGTGGACAGCTGGACCAGCCTAAGGGACTCATAGAGCACCAGGCTCCCAGAAAACATCCTGGAAATAGTTCAGTTCAGCACACTCATTAACAATAACTCTGACTGGCAACTTCAGAGATCAGAATTGGCAGCCAAAGTTAGGCCAGAACCAGCAGTTAGTTGTGCAGGTAGTTGCTAGCATAATCTCTAATTCTTTTAGTGGCCTGGCTCAGTTAGCTTGATTTGAGCCATGAAATGAGCTCTGTGTTCCAGGTTAATGTGTGTAACATGAAAGCTCTCCAAAGACCTTTTCACATTACCATGGCATGATTGGGATCAGTGGGTCTGAACGAATGAGGCCCACTGGATCTAGATCATGGCATGACATGACCTGGAGCAATGCCATCTGTACAACAGCCCTGGTTCAGACTAGTCCTGAAGCTTTCACAAAATGTCCTAGCCTCAGAGCCCATAAGGAACCCATTTTGGTTTTGTGCTTTGGTGCAGCACTGTAACGGGTCCCTCAGTATCTCGGAAAATGGAGGTTTGTTTTTTGTGCACCATGTTCTGGACGAAGCCCAGACGGGCCACTGATAGACCTCAATACTGAGGATCTCTTAATTGGTCTAGTGGTTAGGGAGCCGGACTCTTATCTGGGAATACCGGGCTTGATTCCACCCCATGAAATCAGCTGGGTGACCTTGGGCTCGTCACAGCTCTCTTCTGAGCTCTCTCAGCCCCACCTTCCTCACAGGGTGTTCTGTTGTGGCGAGAAGAATAGAAAGATTTGTCAGCCACTTTGAGTCCCCTTAAATGGGTGAGAAAAGCAGGATAGAAAAGCCAACTCTTCTTCTTCTTCAGGAATGGAGCATAACAGCAGTGGGTGGGGTCTCCTGTATTCTGCACTAAAGTGTGGAATGGAGGTTGTTAATGCACTTGCTGGTAAGGTATATTAGCAAGTGCAGAAAGACCCTAGGGCTGCATCTGCACACAGTAAAAAAAAACAGTTTAGAGGTGATAGCATCTGCATGTTAGTGCCTTAATCCACATAGAACAACTGATTGGTTCAAGATGAAAAGAAGTAAGACGAGGCTGTATATTATTGCCCTATTTATTTAATTTACATGCAGAGTGCATTAGGCGAAATGGCAGGCTGGGTTAATCAAAGTTGGAATTAAGTTTGCCATCAGAAATATCAACAACCTTAGATACGTGGATAATACTACTCTGATCACAGAAAGTGAATTAAGGATGAAAGAGGACAGCACAAAAGCTTGAAAGTCAACTTTTTTAAAAAATTAAGATTATGGCCTCCAGTCCCATCACTTCCTGGCAGATAGAAGGGAAGAAATGGAAGCAAAGATCACCATAGACAGTGACTGCAGCCATGGAATTAAAAGATGCTTGTTCCTTGGGGGGAAAACTATGGCAAACCAGGGTAGCCATCATTCAAGTATGGCTGTGGTAGTTGGATCATAAAGAAGGCTGAGTGCTGCCAGACAATCAACACTTTTACACAATAGTGCTGGAGAAAACTTTTGAAAGACCTTTGGACTGCAAGGAGATCAAATAAAGGAAATCAACCCTGATGCTGTGAAAGACTGAAGGCAAAAGGAGGACAGGATGGCGAAGGGTGAGATGGACAGATAGTGTCATGGAAGCAATGAACATGAGCTTGGGCAAACTTTGAGAAGCAATGGAGGATAGAAGGGCCTACCATGCTATGATCCACAGACTCATAAAGAATCTGCCATGAGTGAATAACAACATTTTCACTTTTCATGCAAACTCATAAGACAGCATAGATTTTCCTCTCTCCACGCCATAAAATCTTAGCTGTTGATTTGATTTTTGGACATATGCTATTAAAAAAAAAGGTGCATCTTCAGAATTTGTCTGTGTTGTCTGGTAAATAACTCCCTTCTCTGATTAGCTGCATTCACAGGCCTCTTTTTAAAAAAATAAAAATAATCAGCCAGTGAGTTTTTGAAGTTTTTACTTCTTATTGTGAGAGATGCTACTATTAATTTTAAAACTGATTTTGCTGAAAATATTATTTAAAGTGTCCATTCATGGTTTGGTCTATGGCAGAGTGACAGCAGGCCCCTATTCCAAGATATAATCCAGAATAAGGCCCAGTGCATAGAGGGCCTATGATAGTCCCTAGAACGTCAAGCTTTAATAGATACCAAATTAGATATAATGCACTCAGAGAGAGTTTAAACTTTGTCCTCTGTTTTCTAAAGCACACCATGGGAAAGCAGTTTAAGCCAGTAAAACAGTAGTGGGTAAAGTTAGGAGTCTGCACAACCAGACTCATTTGTTGGCCTGTTTTAGCTCCGGGGAGCACTAAAGCCGTACTTTGCTTATAGGACCAAAACTTCTCAGGTCCGTCATCTGAAATGCATGTGTTCTCTTTCACTGCCCGTATTCTTGTTCTGATGTCATGTCACTTCCCAAACTCAAATCACTGCATTTTCCAATGGGAATTCAGCTAGCAGACTTCATGCTTAGCCTGCACCACAGTGGCTTCTGCTCCTGAGCGCATACACACAATAGGGAGAGGCAGAGCCTTTCATAGCACAGAAAGGCTCTGCATTATGTAACAGAACACAACACCTCAGTGCTGCTAATCTGACATTTTCAGCGAGGTTTCCTTTGCTGTGTTTTCCTCATCTCCCTATGACACCAAGTGTGCCTCTATTGATTTCCTCCCCGCATTTGTTTTCATTATTCATTATTAATGAGATCATTTTTCCATCCTTCAAGCATGAAGGCAAATTTTGTGTAAAAATCAATTGAGAGAATGCCGCCGATGGCGTGTTTGGTTTTCTCTGCTTTCATCTCCTGTGTGCTGTCCTCGGGAGACACTGCGCAGGATATTAGGAAACAAGCACAGAACAGAGGGAGGAAGAATCAATGGTTTGTGGCTCATGCAAAGGAGTTCCTCCCACTCACTTTTGCACACTCATTCTATGCTTTGCAAGTCCGTATTTGTGGCGCCTATGTAGACATGCAGGGATCTGGCACATCTACAAAATATGTTCCTCCTGTACCAGTCCAGAATTGAATTCTGTTTTCCATATTCAATTAGGGGTGGGGCAGATTGTTAACAGATTATTATTCTGGGAATAGAATCCAATCCATGGGACACATAGAAAATACTTTTCACAGAAAACATCTCACTTTTCTTCCAACTTTATTTTCTGCTTCCTTTTTTAGAAAAGCAAATGTTTGTGACAGCTAGAATGTCAGTGAAGTTTTAGAAGGGTTGTATACTGCTTTGATTATATAACCAGAGGCTACATTGTTACATGTGCTCATAATACACTCTATTAGCAGAAACACAATTGCCTTATGTGAAGATTACTTCCATATGAAAATATGTAAGATCACATAGTTACTTGAATGTTTGCTCCACCTAAGTCAAGAACGTAAGAGAAGTCCTGCCACAGCCCATCTAGTTCAGCATCCTGTCTCATATAGTGGCCACCAATTGCTTCTGTACTTCTCAAGCAGAAGACATAGGCAAAACCTTCAGCTATTCTCAACTCCCTGCAAATGGCCTTTATAGACATTTCACCTGCCTCTCCAACCTGGAGGCAGGACCTAAGTATCTATTCTAGTAGCCAAGAAGATCCCAGGTCTCACTCCAGTCCAGCGAGGAGTGGTGCACACTTGGGTTGTTGTTGTTGTTCTTTACATTTCTATCCCGACCCATACCCAAAGGTCTCTGGGCTGGTAACAACAGATTAAAAGAAATTAAAACAGATACAGATTAAAATGAAATACACATTAAAACAAGATGCACGTTTAAAAACTCCTTAAAACTTCAACAAATTTAAAACCAGGCACTCCCTAGGGGTGTCATTAGGGGTGTCATTATATCTGGGGAGGAAGAATAGAACCTCAGCCAAAGGCCAAGGCAAAGAGGTAAGTCTTTACAGCCCTCCTAAATAAATACAAGGAAGGGGCATGGCACACCTCGGGGGGGGGGGTGTCATTCCACAGTCTCAGGGCCACTGCCAAAAAGCTCTCTCCCGGGTACCCACCAACCTCACTACTGAAGGTGGCGGGATGACCAGGAGGGCCTCATCATTAGATCTTAAGGCATGGGCAGGTCGGTATGGGTCGGTTGTTGTGGTAGAAGGAAAGGCAGGTGAAAGAAGGTGGTCCCAGGGGTTGGGATAGATGTTTCCAATGGTTGGTGAGACATAACAAGGCTGTTCGTCAAGCCCACATAGAAATTGAGCTCACTGGACAGAGTGCATTAGGTACAAATTAGTCAATCTTACACTGAAGTATACATTAAAAAGTCACAAGCTCTGTATGGCTTGATGTTGTAGAGTACTATTCTGGTTCAGTTACCCTTGATCTCAATGAAGAGCAGCACGTACGAATCCTATATGGAAACGCACAGCACAAAACAATACCATTCCTCAATGTGCCTATCCTGCAGGCCCTAAAGCTATACACTTAAGGAACAACACCACACTGAGTCAAGCAACCCCCCAAACAGGCACCAAACCACTTCAAATCTCTGTTTCGAGAATCTGGTCATTCCCTCTCCATGCCCCCTCTCCACAACAACTAGCCAGTCTTAAACCATTACTGCAATTGCAGCCTGTAAGCAAGAAACCTCAAGAGCTCAAGAATCCAAGGCTCCAGGACCTCTGTCATATAGAAAAGGAAACTTCATCAGGCATAGCCCACATTGCAAGCTACACCTGCTGAACCCTCTGCTAAACAGGTAGGACTTCTTTGGCAACTCCACCATTGAATGGGCAGCACTGCAAATTATGAACCTCCGCCTATGACCATGGACATACTGAAATTCAATATAACTGCATGACATACACCTTGGACAATATATATGAGAGATGATGGTAGAAGAATTGTGAGGACATTTTGAAGTCTCATTTGCTCCCTCTGTCATTTTGCTGGCCATTTCTTTACTGTTAATAACAAGTCAGGTGGATGATGCTGAGAAGTAGAACAGTTGGCTGCAGCAGGGGGTCACAGGTTCAATTCCTTGCATAATCTTGGAAGAAGTTATGTTAGAAAAAAATTCCCTATGACTGTCAAGAAATCTGCATAGATGCATCACGATTCGTTTTCAGAGACGGTTCAAGTTTCTGTTTCCAAAGAACAATAGAAGAAGGAAGAAAACAAATCACAACATAATAAAAGTTATTACCTTAAATATTTGTTGGTTTGTTTGCATTTTTATCCTGCCCTACTCTTAAAGATTTCAGGGCAGTTTCCAGCAATTAAAAGATGTAAAATGAGCACACAAAAAGCAATGACAGGGGCTGAAAATGGGGAGTGGTCACTGTTATTGCTCTTGGTGTTGCAGAGGGAAAAAGAAGCAAAGCAGAGGTCTGATGTTTCTGGCCAAAGTCCCATGTCTTACATGGTAGCGAGATCCTCCCTGAGAAGCTTCTCTGGCTCTTCTGTGAGGTAAGACCAAGTGTCCCTATTTAGCAGTAACGACAATCATGTAATCAGGACATGGATTTGGAGAAATGCCTAACATTGGATTCTAGATGTGAATATCTCTCTAATAAATGATTAGAGAATTTGGGAGACAACTGTACATATTCATTATGCTAAAATTATTTATATTAAAAGGATATCTCAGCCTGAATTCTATTAGAAGAAAGCCAGGCTATAATCATGCGAAGAAATAAATAAATAATACCTGCCATTAATAGAATCACATCAGCCATGCTCTTTTTCAGCACATCTGGCTCCCTGCAGGGAAGCCGGAACATTTCTAGCTTGTAAATTGCCTAATAGTATCGTCAGATTCTGGTTTGGCTTTTATTTTCAATTCTCATCCTGCAAAGGCCTTGAAAAATTCAGTAGCATGCCAGGTCTTGATGATTCACACTTGGCATTTCTTCTTCTAAGAAATGTTATGCTCTATTATTGCATGTCAGTGTCTATTGAAGGTAAGACTTAATTTGAAAGTTCTGGGCAACTCTTAATCTGAAAGTAGGGCTGTCAGGACGGATGTTTAAAAACCAGCTGAACAAACTGCAACTTCCTTAGTCGCACAGAGATTTTATCCAAGGCATTGACATGTTTGCTTGCAAGACTAAAGTAATTGTGCCTTAAATATTGCAGTTCTGTAAAGCTATATACATGTAAAAAATCCATAGGGTTAACACTGAAAATAATAGAAGCTAGAACTAATGCAGAAGGTGTCACCTTGGGGCTGTTTGTTTGTAACTGCATGGCACGATATAACTATACCATTCCACTGCAGTTAAGTTCAGGAATCAAGGCCCTCTTTTGCACCACAAGAGCTGGTGGATCCCCCAACTTTACCACCAGTGCTTGCAGTGCAGCTGGTCCATCCTAGTCCGTCTGGATCGCAATGGCAACAGACACAGCAACTTTTGCTGTAGGTGCAGACATGGGCGCAGTCACCCTGTCCCGCCCACGTGCAGTGTTTACACTGGAAGGAAGTGCACATTCTGTGCCTGGGAGCTAACCAGCAGCTCACCAGCAAGTTCTGGGCTGCATCCGCACCTAAGTTTTAATCCAGCTTCAGTCCACTTTCAGGGTGAGAGAATACATTAGCAAAGTGAAATGCTAGTTTCTTTCAGAAATATAAAACTCTGAAAATCTAACTTTGGGCTAGTTAAAGTGGAAAGAAAATGACTTGAGTGTGAACATAGTTGGTGAAGACGTGAAGAAGTAAAAACTTTGCCACAGTTTTTGAGGATCTGGGCTGCCCCCAGATATTCCCAGATGCTCTGGATGTTCTGCATGCCAATGTTTATTCTGGGAAGCTCTGCCCCCTTCTAGCACACTCTGTCTGCACAGGATGGAGCATAGACAGGACTGGGGTCCCCAAGATGGCACCAGAGCCCAATTTACAGCACAACTTCCATCCCGTGGCCAATAAGAATACAGCTTACAACATGTTTGGGCCCGTCCGCATGCTTAATATATTCCAAAGTTATTCTGAGGTCGCCTTGGGAGCGTCTGCATGCAAGCTCCTAATTCAATATGTGTTAAAAAAAAAACCCACTTGACAAGTGTACTGCATTTGAAATAAGGGGCTAACACGTATTGTCCTGAGGTCATGGGGTCGCTCCCGGATTAATTGACGCATGGGTAAATTTTGATTGATTATGTGCACGAGTGCGACGTCGCTCGCTACACTCCTGCGGTCGATTCTGCCTGGCAAGCGCCCCTATCATCATGGGGCAGAGGGGAGGGAAGGGCGCCAACACTTCAACCACCCACCTGCAGGCACTGGTACCACTGACCTGCAGCCAATGGATCCAGGCAAAATGGAGCCCTCACCTGCTGAGATCGCAGCAGGGGGGCAGGACAGGGCAGGATGACATCAACCCGGCTTCCAATCAGTGAGAGAGGGGACAGAGAGAAAAAGATGCAGATTGCCAAAGGACGGCTTGCATGGGGACAGGCACAATCGCTTTGAATCCGCATCGCCATTAAACGAATGGGGACACTTTATTCCATGTTATAACATGGATTTTTATCACACGTGTCCAAATCGCATCAGCTGGCTTGCATGTGGATGTGCTCTTTGAGTAGGCACAGAAGGATGCTGTGAAGTGCTGTCAGATCAACAGAGGCTCACTGGTCCCTCTGCTAGCTCCTGCTTTAGCCAACTCCAACCAGGCCCCACTGGGTCTTTCCTGACTCTATGTATCTCAAAGTTAAATAATTGACTTTATGAGCAGTCTTTGTGAGTCTGATTTATACTATGACATTAAAAAGTGTAGTTAGGTCTCCAGACTGTACTCACCATTTAAAAGTAGTTAAAGCACCCAGTCCAATACTCGGACACCCCAACAAGCCCTAAATCTACAGTAGTATCAAAGAGGCATAAAAATGCATGTGGATGGAGAACAGTGGTTGTAGTGCCAGGAATAGTCTACAGTATATGGTGCCCACCTACTTCTCAGAGGACTATTGTGGGGAGAGGAACAGAGGTTTGTCAGTCACTTTGAACCCCCTTAGGGTTGAGGAAAGTGGGGTATAAAAACCATCTTCTTCATTCAATTCTGTTTGACAGCAGCTCTTGGTATCCTGATTCACTGTAGCTAAGGATCAAAGAAGATCAGAGTTGTTTTCCGTGACATCTAGAGGGTCACATGTTGGCTAGATCTGGTTTATGCCACAATTTCATTTACTAGCTTTTCAAGAGCCATAGGACTTTTGATTGCTTTTCTTTCTGCATACGATCAAATAAACATTCACTCTAAATGACAAATAATTAATAGTGCATCCTCCTTTAGTGTGGCATCTCCTTGCATGGATTTGCTATGACACAGTTCTGTAGGTAAAGGGTTGACTATTTAAAATAGGGTGTCTTAATAGTAACCTCTAGCCTATGGAACCCTCTTCCCCATGAGGTGCACCAGGCATCTTCTTTCTACATATTTAAAAGACTGGCACACCTTTTCACCCTGGACTCTGGCTAAGAAAACAGCTTCCCTTCCACACTTTTAGGTACTGGTATTTATTTATTTAAGTGGATTCTTCTAATATGTTTTTACTGTTTTAACCCACCCTGAGACCTTCATGAATAAGACAGGATAAACAAATAACTATCCATTTCCAAGTATGGAGACATACAGTGCAAGATTTTCCCTTCCCCAAATATTTTATCACTTCAGAGGAATACAATCAAGAATACAGAATCACTAGAATGTCAGGTAAAACGTATCTGCTGCCTAGCCAGAGTCCATCCCTAAGGATTCCTTCTGTGTTTCAAGTTTTCTCTCTTCATATACAATCCATGTACATATATCTATTCTAGTTTTATAGATTGGACCTATAGAAGACACTTATATTCTTTTTGAATAGTTCCTATTCCACTCCTGTACCTTCCTTCCTTCCTTCGTTTCATGTTCTTTCCTTTCCCTGCCACAAAAAAGCCTGTAGCAGCTGTCATTACATGCATGCTGGATGGGTAGCTTGCATGGTTTCAGGTTTATGATAAAACAGGTAAAGCTGCCCTTGAGTCTGACTCTACTTCTGGCAGCCCCATAGACATATACCTGGAATTGACCTCTTCTCTGGGTCCATCGAGTCCTATTCTTGTGTTGTTCATTGACTGGTGACAAAGAACCTCTTGGCTCAGGCTTTTGATTGGTGAGACATTTTCACTCCCTCATTTATCCCCCCACCATTTTTATAACATGTTGTTCATGTACTGTAATTTGCATTTTATGATGTGATATTTTATAGTGTGTCCTACAGTCCCTATTCTCACTTACACAAGATAGACGGACTAGAAACAACAGTATGAAACTTCAAGGGAGTCAATACAGATTAGATATTAGGAACAACTTCCTGACAGTGAGTGTGATCAGTCAATGGAATAGATTGCCACGGGTCATAGTGAGTTCTCCTTTGCTGGAGGTCTTCAAGCAGAGGCTGGACCTACATCTATCTGGGATGGCTTAGGAAATCCTGCATTGAAGAACTCAATGATGCCAGAGGTCCCTTCCAACTCTATGATTCTATGATTCTGTGTGAATCTGTCTCTGCCACTGAATCAGCTCCTAAGGGCTGATCACTTTTTAAATTGTCCTTTATCAAATTGTCCACATAATGCAGAAGATTGGCTCCTGAAAGCACTGTGTTATGCAAAATTGCCCAAGGCAAGTAATTGCCATCCATGAAAAACCAGGTTGGGGGAATTATGCAGAATCAGTGGCACCATGGAGGGGAGCCCCGATTACCAGTACAAGTCACTGACCACATAGAAAATAAATTGCATTTTTGTGAGTCCCCAAGTTCCCAGTAAATGAGGGAAGCCACTTTTAACCAACCACATAAGAGCACAACCTTGCTAAGGAAAATCATGTAATGTATGTCATGACTATCATTGGCCACTTCTAGACACAGGGCAAATATTATGCTAGCAAGTGTTATTCTGGAGAAAAGCCCCTTCAGAATAATTGCTTGTGGAACAGACAGTGCACAGCTGGCGCTGACTGTGTGCAATGTAGTGGGTATTTCAGCAGCTCAAAATACCTAGAAGTGTGTGATCACCACCACTGCACCTACGCAGCTGTCTTTTTCTGGCCCCACACGTGCACAGTGGCCACAACAAAGATGGCATCGCCATCCAAAAAAGAAGTAATATAGTGCTACTTTGGGAAAGCCCATAACCCATGTCAGGTTTTTCCAAAATAAGCTATAGCAAAAAATACGAGGGCTATGATGGGGTTGTCACAGACACATGTGACAATCCCATCACAGCATAGACATAATTGTGCTATGGTCCTCACAAGGCTTGTCAGAAGAAAAACAAGTGCAAGATGTCTATTCATTGTGTGTATTAGGTGGGCAATGAGTCCACCAGGTATAAAGAGATGGTGCTGGTGCTGTTTTCATTGCACTCCACAAGTCCATATATTATCTGAATGGAGGTTTATCTTATGCCTAAGACCTTTCTTAGTTACTTGACCAAAGATGAGAGCTTCTTAGTGCTTTGGGATAGAGAAAAGAAACCCGAATGCAGTTCAGTTTATCAGGGGCTATTTATATTCCCTTGTAGTATCAATTAGTATTAGGGTGTGTGTGATAATTGCAGTTTAAAAAGCAGGTGGTAGAATTAAAAGTGTGTCACAAGTCCCTTAGAGCCAGAAATCGGGATTTTCCGCATTTTAAGTAAAAGTACTGGGAGCAGCCATATTCGTTTTTGTATCAGGTTTTTTTAATTCCATTTTTATTAGCGTTGTAAATAGGGCGTGTGTTTTTTTAATTGAATGGGACCCCTGAAGGTTTACTGAACTCCAAGAAGCTTGTTGAAGGAAAGTCCTGGGAATTGTGTGCTGTTAATAAGTGGATCCAGCGTGCCACTTGGTTTTTCTGCTTTAGACTACTTGGCCCGACAGTAGCCAAAATATGTAGTCCTTTTAAACTCTCTGTTCTGGAATACCGACCCACATAGTATGTATGTGCAATTAGCCATTGCTCCTTGAAACTAAAAATGTGAAAAATATTAAGAAAAAATTCAGAGGCAGACTCTACTATAATCAGTTGAACATTGTCATCCCCAATGGCTGCTTCTGGAGCTTAGGTGTCCTTCTGAGGTTCTGCCAGATTCTGAGAGGTGATTCTCAGAGTGCTGGGCTAAGGAATGTTTGCAGCCCTTGGTACATATCACATGTAGAGCTAAAAGTATATAAACTGCACAAGTAGAGCTAAAGGTATATATAGACCTGCTCAGACACAGATCTCAGGGAGAGGGCCTTCTTCTGGTTCCTTCTCTTTCTGAGCTATAAGGCAAAGAGACTTACAGGAGGGCCTTTTCTGTTCCGACCCCTAGACCCTGGAACAGTCTGCCTCTGGAGGTTTGCCAGGCACCTACTATACAATTGTATAGTTTTTGGCACCTAGTGAAAACATATATTTTTACCCAGGCTTTTGCTTTTTAAACAGCTTCCTTAGGGTGCTGTCCTGTTAGGGAGGGAAGGTGGGGTGGGGTGGAAGGAAGATGGTTATATTTTTAATAATGTTTTACTATTCAACATGCTTTAATTTCATTGTAACCCACCCTGGGACCATTTGGTGAAAGGCGGGATATACATTTTCTAAATAAATACAAGTGTGTTGCTCTTCAAGCTCCCAAGGAAACGTTTAACAAGCCGTTGAAAACAAATTGGGGGCAGGAGAAGAAAGAAACCCACTGGCATCTTTTTACTTTCTTTCTTTCAAAAAACAAAATCAAAAAGCCTTTCCCTGGTCATAATTTAGTCCCCCACCCCTTTCCTCTTGAGGCAAATTTAAGGCTGCAAAGGAATGCTTTCTATATTTCAGTGTTAACAAGCTTGAAGACAACTGGCTTGTCAGGACCATGGAAAGACAATTGGGGCTTTAGACCCAGAGTTTCTGACTGTGGAAAGAAATGGGTTTTACTCCTGTGTAGACATGGTTAGGATTGCACTACAAGTAGGGAAAATATTTCATTTAGAACGGGTGTCTTTTGCATCTCCCTCACCAGCACTACCAAAACAGTGGAGTTTCCTCTCTCTGCTTCTTATGACCCACTTGGAATGATGGCTACTCGAAAGAGAGCCACAGAAGACTTACTTGCAAGTAGGATTTGCAACAGCACTATCCTGCTGACTGGATGCAGTCTGGGGCACAAACATAACTCTTTTCTTCCAATATGGGCTGAAAATGCCTGAGTGCAACACCAGGCTTCACAGAGGGTTTTTTCCCAAAATAAGAAAAGGGAATTGGAGCTGCTGCTCCTGCTGCAACATGCAGGTGCCTGCTGTGTTTTTACCATGCAGGCTATCATTTGCCTCTGTTCTGACTAATAATGGTATTGTTTTAATTCATTCCCAAACAAGAAAACTGACATGAGATGTTTATATTAGGGAGCTAATGGAGCCACTTAATGACTAATTGATTAGATCTCCTAGTGTGACTCCAGCCCAGACTGGCCCAGAGGAATAGATGCAATTACAAGGCTGTTTGGGAGCTACTGATGGGGGGGGGAGGCTGGGGAAGTGGTGGGCTTTTACCTCATTGGTTTGAGAAGAAGAAAGAATTAAAAGTGGAGAATGATAGTTCAAGTCGATCCAGAGAGAATACTCCATCCCAGGACTTGGATGGACGCTCACATGACCACATACACAAACTCAGAAAGACTGGACAGGGACACAAAATGGAGATTATGGCCATGGTCCCACCTTCACTTTAAACCTTCTTCCAGTCTGATAGTTCACATCTTTTCATTTTATTTGTGGACTTCCCATTCAGGAAAGTCCACAAATAAAAGGGATCGAAATGAAAAGAGCTGAGCAATCAGCCCTGAAGATGGACCGAAAAAGGTTCAAAGTGAAGGTGTGACCATGGCCATAAGAGAAGGTTGACTTAATGTGTGAGTTTTGAAGAAGGTAAAATGTGACATGCTATTTCTCAGGTGGAATGGAATGTTTTCTCTCGTCTATACCCAGAGTAAAGATCATAGAAGCAATAGGTAGAAGAGCCTAGCCAAATTTTCCTACCAAGTTCTGGCAACCCCCCCCCCTTTCCTCTAAATTCCCAGGTGCTGTAGCTCTTTCAATTGAACATTCACATTTTGGGAGTTAAACAATATGAGGGATGGTTCACTCAGCCAAACCTTCTTAATTAATGAAGCAAACTACAGAGAATAAATCCATCCAAAGCCAATTGCCAGTACGATTTAAAAAAAAAAACTAAAAAGTTTAAAGGAGCATTTTTGGAAAAAAAAATCTCAAGTGATATTGTTTTTGCTTCCTCTTCAACTTCATGTATAGGAACTTTTCCACCTTTCTACTGCTGAGCAATCTCTGTACCAAGGATTATGGCCCTGTGCATACTTGAGAGTCTTTGTAGGACTCCCTGGGGTTTACTTCAAAAATATCCACGCACAGGACTGGTTGGTGAAAATGACAAAGGTGCACAACACCTGGAAGGACTGAGGTATGATTGAGGCACAAGTGCAGATAAACAAAGAAGTCTCGTACCATATAATCTGCTTAGAGATCTCTGGTGAAGGGCAGGATATACATTTCTTAAATAAATAAATTTATCTGTGAAATAAATGCACTAGTTCATGTTACAAAAGATTGAAAAGTCATAGCCTCCTCCAAGATTTTAGAATGACTTGGGCATAAAATATTTTTGTATAAAATAAGTCATTTCAAACAGGAATCACTATAGTACCCATTAAAAACAGAAATACTGCAAAGACAACCTTATTTCCTTCCCTTGCATTGTTTTTAATCTACATTAGATTTTCCCTTATTAGCTCTGAATTACCTTAGTATTTAACCTTTTAAAATAAACATGTCAAAAATTAAAGAGACGCTTATTTTATCTCTCCTTCCTATTTTCTGTTTTGCTTTTTTAAGACAGGATAAATTCAGAGCATGGCAGTTACTTTCTCTACAAGAGAATTTACTTTTTCTACAAGAGAAACAGGTAATAAACAAAATTCACCAGCTATTCATAAATAAAATATATAATTTAGAACGCTGATATATGGATAAATGTCTTTCCCAAAAGACAGACTTGGTTATTGAGAATAGAATAAGCTAGCTTTAGTATTATAAACCACTGGGAGCTGTCCAGGTGCTGAAATTTAGAGCCTCCTATCAAGGATTGAAGGAAACCGTTTCAAAGAAATCTGAGGAAGTTTTCGATTTCCACTATTTGAAGAAAGATTCTAAAATGCTTCTAAATTAAAGAGCAAATTTTGAGGTCTCTTAAAAATGCAAGATAAATTATATTCACATTTTTCTGACTTTGTCAACAAATATATAGGAATACTATCTATTAACAGAAACGTAGGGAGTTTCATTTCTAAAACTTGATTTCTCTAGTTGCAGCAGATATATCTATGAAATCTTTAGTTAAAAAAAAAAAAGCTTATGAACATTTTTAAATATACCTTACCTGGAATATAGAAAAGTCACCAGGGCAATTTGTGCTTTGAAGAATATTTCTCCAGATCCTAGTATCTAGTGATCTACAGGAAAGTAGAGAAAAGATGCAGGCAGAACTGCTTTCTGCCCCTTTTATACTAAGTTATCCAATTAATATTGCATCAACCTTATTTTAAAATTTCAGTACCCACAATATAATGTAATGACACAGGGGCATTTATTATTAAAAGACAGTTGATTGGAGGGAATCATTCGGACTCAAAGAGAAAACAAAATAAAACCAAGACATTTGATTGTTCTTTCTTATGACTTCCCTCATGAACGAAACAGGAAGGCTTTGTAAGGTGTTTCTGTCCTTATTATTTCAAAGTGATTTGGGAATGCCGCTGATAGAAAGTCATTGAATTGTGAAGGCAAGTTAGTCAGAAGATCACTGGGCTTTGATCATTAATTTTTAATCATATAAGGTGCTTCTGGGATTCATAAACAAAAGCCTTCTTATTCTTTTAAACAGAATTCCAAATGAATCTTTGATAGAGTTTTGAGTGATTTCTTTCTGTTTTTTAAAATGATGTTTGTTCCTGGGGGTCTGACTTTAGTTAAACTTTACCACTAAAAAGGTGGGAAGAACATGGTTTGATTGGTGCAGAAGGTGGGGAGTCCTAATTATATACAAATATATAGGCATGGTATACATTATATACATTGTACCAGTACAACCCTTTATCAGATGTTTAAGACAGTGTGGACAAACTGATGCTTCGGATATAACAGAATTCTTTTCTTTATCATCAAAACTCTGATGGTGCAATAAAAAGGTAACCAACAGGGGAAAACAAAAATAATGGATGGTCTATTGTTGTTTCCAGCCAAAATAGGATAAAACCTATGGAACCCTGATGAGGGTGGGGGAAATGGTCAAAAACAAAGTATAGAATATTTTAAATTATATAGGTGGTGGTAAGGACTGACCACTGACCCCACCATGAGTTAAAACTCCGAGCGTAAAGAAATACATAATTTACTTGTACTTGTCAAGAACTTTTTTTCCCACCGTTTGTTTCCCATACACGTTTCTCTCTTCAACACAGAAGCCATCAAAAAGTTTGGGATGGGGAAGAGAAGGGGGAAAGACTTCAGTTCACTTTGAAAAATAAAGTATTTTATTTCAGAAGTTTTTCAGCATTTATTTCTGATAAAGTTTAACATATAACAGAAGCGCACAAAATGCCCAATTCATAGGAAAGGAGACTTAAAAAGAACCCTCAGTGCAGAAAATAAATAATAATAATAATAATATTTAAAACATGGTCTGATACTGATTTAAACATAACTCTGGTCTAGTGCAGCTGTCTACAAACCAACATGGGAGAAAGACTATACAAGTCCGCAGCAGAGAAGCTAAAATTGTTCAGTTTGGAGGTGCCATGAAAAGCCCTGTGACCTGAAAAACCTCATCCACAACGGTCCAGAAGAGCCAAAGTGCCCGAATGTCGAGGGCAGAACCCCTCCCAAAACGAACCTGTTCTTCCTGTGCGGGTGCAAGCCTGGCGAACTACGACCCTCGAATATTTCTCGTCAGCCCCCTCCCCCTGGGAAGAAGCTAAGGAGCGCTGGGAGCTAGTTGCATCTCACGGAGATCATTAATTTTAATGGCTCGGGATGCCCTTGGAGCACGTGCTCCGTCGGAAAAGCGCACGGAAACGAAGGGCGCCGTCCACTCGGAAACGTCTCCAGAGCGTCCCTAGCCAGGCAGCGTGCATTTATTCGTCGGATCCTTCCCCTCCCTCGAGCGCTCCCCCAAATGAGGAGAGGAGAGCTTCATCTCGAGACGAACTCACCCATAAGAACAAGCTGAGGAAGAGCGCAGGCATCATTCTTTTGGGTGGAAAACAGAGGTTTGCCCCCCCGCCCGGCC
This sequence comes from Aspidoscelis marmoratus, assembly GCA_014337955.1. Classification (NCBI taxonomy): domain Eukaryota; kingdom Metazoa; phylum Chordata; class Lepidosauria; order Squamata; family Teiidae; genus Aspidoscelis; species Aspidoscelis marmoratus. Next base: position 68,044,404 of record MTQE01002208.1, read on the forward strand.
CACTTTCGCCCTTTATCACTAAGTGTCTCCAGCAATCAAAGCAAAAATAATGTCACTATAGAGCTCAGACGGCATGCCGTTGACCAGGGGGCAAGTGAAACGTAACCCAGAAATCCCGACCTTGGACTCAAATTAGAATTTGGAGAACAGCCTCTCCCGGCTTCACCGATCCGAAGAAATCCTCACTCCTCCGGAGGGCTCCCGGTTTTCCCCTTCACGGTATCGTACACAATGCGGGTCCCTTATTTCGCCTCACTCCGAGCTCCCTCCGTCAGGGAAAGGATCCTTCGAAACGGATCAAGAAGGAGCCCTCCAGTTTCCAATGTCCCCACGTACAGCGCAGCGCGCAAACTGATCCGGAACGAGGAAGCCGGGCCGGGCCGGGATGATGAATGGGTTCGGGCGGATCGATACGACAAGGACGGGCCGCGTTGTCTCGTTTCTTGTGGCTTCTAATGCGGGAGGCAGGGGGTGGCTGTGGCTCAGCGGAAGAGCAAAACCGCCTGGAAAGCGGGAGGGTGGCCGGTCTGATCTCCAGACGTAAGCAATGGCAAGCCACTTCTGCGTCTCTGCCCAGAAAACCGCGGGTACCCCTCGCACAGTGAGTCGGGGAGTCGGCCACGACTCGGTAGTTCCCAACGACGACAACAACGCAGGAGGCGGGTCAAAGAGATTGCCGGGTGGCCGACGGCGACGGGGCGGGCGGCGAGAAGGAGGGTCGACGGCTTCCCGGCTTGGTGCGGCCGTCTGCGCCCTCGGAGATCCTCGCCGTTCGCCGTCCGGTTCGCTTCCAGTTCACGTTCTCGGCCGAGCGGCGTGGGGTCTCTGTGTCGAGCATATCTATGGATAACTCCGTCCCTCTCCGTCTCCCGGGGCGCGCAGACGGCTCCCGGTCCGCCCGTCGGGCGCGCCTCAGTGGACGGCCGAATACTTCATGCGCTTCTGCTTCTGCCTCTGGTTGCAGAACCAGACGCGCACCACGTTCTTCTTGAGGTCGAGCTTCTCGGCGATGGCGGCGATCTTCTCCGAGGAGGGTCTGGGCTGGATGGCGAAGTAGGCTTCGAGCGAGCGCTTCTCGGGTGCGGCGATCGAGGTCCTTTTGCGCTTCCGCTCGGCGCCGTTGAAGAGCTCGGGCTTGGCGTTCCTCTCGCGGTAGGCGGCCTCCGCCTCCTCCAGCCAGGCTTGCAACACCGGCTTGAGCGCGATCATGTTGTTGTGCGACAGCGTGAGCGACTCGAACCTGCAGATGGTGCTCTGGCTCAGCGAGCCCACGCCGGGGATCTTGAGGTTGGCCAGCGCGGCGCCCACGTCCGCCTGGGTGACGCCGAGCTTGATGCGCCGCTGCTTGAAGCGCTCGGCGAACGCCTCCAGCTCCCGCGGATCCGACTCCACGTCGCTCAGGCAGGGTAGGCCGTTGTGAGACGGAGGCGGCGGGGGCGGCGGGGGGCCCTGGCCGGCGGCGGAGGGGGCCGGCGGCGGCGGCGGCGGGTGCCCCATGCCGGCCACGGCTTGGTGCAAGTGACCCATGGCGGCGCCCAGGTGCGGGTGGGCGTGGGAGTGCGGGTGGATCTGGGCCGCCAGGACGGCGCCGTGGTCGGCGCCCCCCATGAGGGCGGGGGAGAGGTGATCGAGGAGGTCCCCGTCCAGGCCTTGGTGAGCCACGGCGTGATGGTGGTGGGGATGGTGGGCGGCGGGAGCCGATACGGGCACGGCGGGCGACGAGGTAGACGCGCAGGGGACGCTGCTCATGGTATGGTAGGTGGCGTCGGGCTTGAAGGGATGGCTCTTGCCGTGGGAGGCCAGGTCCACAGCCGCCAGAGCTTCAGCCCGGGCCAGCAGGCTCTCGTCGAAGCTTCCGAATATATTGCCCTGCAGCTGCAAGCGAGAAAGCGCAGAGCGGAGTCAGCGGGGAATACTGTCAAGTCGGGACTCAGAAACATTGTTTTCCTCCCCTCTCTCCCGCTCGCTCCGGAGCGCAGAGATTCCTCCTCAAAGCTCAGGTCATAAAAATTAATACGGAGGCAGAAGACGCTCTGCCTGAACAGACATGTGGATCAGAGGAGGAGGGGAGGGAGAGGCAGAGGGAGAGGGAGACGCGACGGTTCCGGTGGCATGAAAAAAACATGAATCCGGGGCCCGTCAAAAAATGTGCCTTAAAGCACTAATTACGCTTCATCTACATACCTGCGGGGCCGGGAGGCACACGCGGCGCATCGCCTCGGAGCTGGCGTGCAGGCTGGCGTACTTGGCGTCCTGCAGGGCAGGGTGCATGCCGAACGGCTGCTTGCCGTTCATGCCCATCATCTCGGCGCGCCGTGCGGGTGCGCAGCCCTGACATCGAGTCGGGCCGGCCTCTCTGGCTGGCGACCGTCGAAGCGAGCGATCGTCAATGACAAAGCTTCCCTTCCCTTCCCTCCGCCACCGGCCTCCCCCCCCCTCCTCGCCACGCGCCCGCTTCCACCCCGGCCTCTCCGCTCGTCTTACGAGCAGCCCTGCCCGCCACGGGACCGGCACCCTGTGCGCAGGCGTGCTCGAGCCGGCGGGAGGCGAGGGGAGCCCCACAGACGCGGGGGGCCGCGCGCCGGACGGGGGGGGGAGGGGAGGGGCGGGCGGCGGCGCAGCTCGGCCGTCCTGCCCGGCCGGGAACCTGGACGACGCTGCCCGGAGGTGAAGGCCCCAGACCCTCGGGCCAGACTCAAAAACTTTCCGGCCGGGATCAAGAGCCCCAAGGACGCTGGACGGCCCGGAGAAGCGGACGCCGAAGAAGAGTCGTCGGGTTGTTTGGGTTCCAGCAGTTTCTCGGAGTTTGTGCCCGCAGCTCCGGCGGGTCTTGCCTCGGAGCCCGGACTCCGCTGGCCGAGACGAAGACATTTCGTGGAAAGGCGCTTCTCTCGTCTTTGCAGCGTCCGACGCGGCTGGAGCTGCGGGCCAAGATATTAGAAGGCGCGCTTCTTTTCTCCTTCCCTCAACCCGCTTTCCTCCCGTGTGCCTCGGGCCTTTAAAATGCGCGAGACTGATTTCGAGCTCTTTCGCGTGTCCCCCCAGAAGTTCGCCGCCCGGCAGCGACGTCCCTGTGAGGGAGATGAGGCGAAGGGGAGCCCGGCATCCCTGAGGGTCTGTAGCTGCCCCAGCCTTTTCCTCCCGATCCTAACGGGACTGGATTCCGAGTCCCCACCTGACTTCTCTGAAGGGAGAGCCGCTGGCCACGCATCGAACGCGAAGGGGTTACCTTTGAGTAGACTTGGCCGTGATGCAATCGGGCATCGTAGCCCAGCGCTTGTTGGTTCCTCCCTAAGCCCTACCCAACCCTGGGGACCTTGCTGACAGGGGAAGAAGTAAACCCAAATCTTGAGTTGAGTTTGATGCCCGGAAGCAACTGTTGGGCCACTGTGTGAGACAGGGTGCTGGATTAGATCCAGCAGGGCTCCTCTTATCTTCTTATGTTCTCCATTGATTTCCCAGTTGGGTACAGACAGAGTGCAATGTGGCAAACACCCCTCAGGGTGCTATCTATGCTATCTAAAGCCAGTGAAGTCATTTCCTCACTTGTATGTCTCCTGATACGAAGTGCCTCATGCGGTGGGTGGAAAATGCCTTCTCAAAAAAGTAAGGAGTGATGAAATGCCAACACACCCCTGATCTCCCCCCACCTACCCCACATGCCCTATTTTATAGTGGCAGCGCAAGTTATAAAGGCATCCTGCTGAAATCTGGTGTGAAATGGTTTTGTATTCTGCGTTTGGCCTGGTGGATGGACTTCTGATTCATCAAATGAAGAAATTACTGACATTTTTATTTGAATCAGCATTTCCCCCCCTAGAAAAATCAAAATTGCTGACACTCCTGAAGTCAGACCTGTTTATCCTGAGGTCCAGTGTGAACCCATCACATAGTACATGTTATATTGGGATACTTGGTGAGAGAAACACAGATCAGCCAGGGGCTCCCAAGAAGGGAAAATCACAAAAGATAACGGGTGTTGGGGTCTGCGTGTCAGTAAGTCCTGCAGTTGCATCAAGGAGGAACAATCTGAAAGGCTTCATAAGTGCAGCCATGAGATCCTACATGGTGGGAGAGATGAGAACAGAAATGGGGCATGTGGGAGCTGAATTTGCTTTGGAAACCTTCCTGCCATGTTCCTTAAGTGTCTCTGTGCAGTTCAGTACTACAGCTTAGCAGAACCAGACAGATACAAAATGAGATGGTTATTAAGAGGGAAGGAGATTATTTTTTGGGCTACAGTGACCGTGAGGCTGAGCTACTTTATTAAAAAAACAAGAACAGCTGAGCAAGAAAACCTGCAAATGTCGTCAAATGTGGATTCCTCCATTAGTAAGAAAATCAGGCCAAAATGAATGATTACACACGAGACTTAACTGTTTTGCACTGCCATGTCCTGAGCTGCTTTTCCAGATTGCTTGGTTACAAAGGCAGAAAGGCACATGCCAATTTCCTTCTAATTTTAAATGGAGTTGCTCACAGTCCTCCCTTTTTTCCTGCCTGTAACTGCAAGCGTGCGTTGGGTGGATCACTCAAGAGACTCCCCCATTAACACATACCATGGTGAAAGCTACTGGCCATTGGGGAAGTGGTGTGCAGAAAGGGTACCTTGGAGACAGGAGAGCACCCTAAGGAGAAAGGATGATGAAGTATATGCACATGTGTGTGTGTGTGTGTGCATGCGTGTGCAAGCTTGCTGTGGCGGACAAACAGCAGTGCAGGATTTAGGGCTGCTTACCGGAAAACTCCCAGAGTTTCTCAATGATTTTGCACAAGAGTTACAGCAGAATCCAGCAGTTTCCCTCCCCCATTGCCCTCCCCCAGTGCATCAGGTAGTCTGGTGCTAAGGCAAGGTGACAGTTATGTGTATAGGAGCCACATGTCACGCTGTTCTCTGTTTTGGGATCCACGTTGGATGGGGCACAGTTGAATAATACATACACACATATACATACACACACATGAAAATTCAAATAAATATTGAATTATCTTGTAAGCACCATGACTGGTGCCTTAAACCACCAATGTGGTGGTGGTACAGGGATTCCTCACATTTCCTATTTAAAGAAACTCCCAAAGCTTCCATTTCCCTGCTGGTTTATGATGTCAGGATCCAACACATTACGAACAGGAGTTTTCCATCCGTCCACTCCTTTGGTCCTTCCCTAAAACAAATCCTAACTGGAGTCCAGCTTCTTGCCAACAGCTGATCTCACGCTGCTCCTTCCAGTCCTGGTGTGTGGGGGATAAATTCTATGTAGACCAATGTCCCCGCAGAGGAAACTGGGAAATAAAGACAGATAGAAAGCTGCATTATCCCACATTGGACTATTTGTTGTCCTAGGCCAGTATTATCTTCTCTCCTGGGAGCTTTGTCACATCACCTGCTATCTGATCCTTTCAAAAAGGGGAGCATTGGGATGTGAATGTGGGATCCTACATTTGCATAGCTTGCAGCTGGATTGCTGTGAACTGTGATGCTTTTCTACTTGTCTTTCCTGGTTGAAGAAATGGGTTTAGCGCTATTTTCTTTCCGCACATACCTTGTCTCCTCTTTCAGGTGGAAGTCTAAACCATGTCTGGCCACATTTATACTCCCCTGTGCCATTTTTGGGCTTCACACACTCAGTGCAAACTTCTTTCTTACCACCAACATGGCAATAAGAAGCCCCACATGGCTTGGAGTAGGGCAGTCCGGAGTGGGAAGTTGTACAAAGTTTGTCTAGTTCAAATATACTGTTGTAACCATCTGTGTCCTTTACATCCTGGTTGTGTAAGCAGATGGCAAACAGCTGAAGGAAAATGCTAAGAAGGAGAAGCCAGTGTGACCAGGTTCTTAGACTCAAGCAGGCAGCCAATACACTGAGGTAGCTTGTAGTTTTGAACCAGATTGTGAAGCTGAGATCCTTTCTCCTCTTCCTGTGGTGGTCTGGCTTGACTCCACCCAGATAAAATGAAATAATGGGGACAAAAACCTCATCCTGAAACAACCCGGGTGGAGGTAAGGAAGTACATTCTTTCAGGTGATTCTGGTGACAGTGAGTCCTGTCTTCTTTGCTAACGTTGAGCTTGAGGAGACATCTTGCAAAATAATGAAATATTGGGCATCCTTACATATTTGCTGACAATCTTCTAATGATCTAGTGGCTTCCTCTCTAATTCCCCATTACAACTCTGACAGGAAAGCAGCATCTCCCAATTCCAGAATCTGTATATGTGACTAGTTGTCGATAAGGGAAATGCTCCCTAGGCACCTTTGGAAAGAGGTGTCTTTCTCTTTCATATACAAATATTTATTGTCCGTATATTCTAAATGACTTTACTGGCTGAGTTGAAACATGATCCATGAATCTCCAGATGGTTTTGGCTATCTTTCAAGCGACAAGGACTTGAGCACAGATGAGTTGGGGTGGGTGGGGGAAACAAAATAATGGCAGGGAATGTGAAGGGGACAGCAAGGGTTCTGATATGCATAAGGAAATGGATACTGCTGGTTTTTGTGCCTTGTTAACAAATAGGTCTGTGGATCTGTATAGCTGTATATACTTAGCTGTATATACTTTGGATAAAGGGCCTTCTCTGTCTTTGTTTTAAAACCAGGATAGCCCATCTGACATGTTTTCATCAAGGTTTTCCTTTGACATGCCTCCTTTATCCACCTGACATTCTACCTCTGATGCAGGAATATCACACCCATCATACTTAATCCGAGTAGCTAATGAAAAGTTGGGAGAGTCTCTGGCCTCGACCTGAAGGCACATTGACTTTTTGTTGTTTGTTCTCAGGCAAGGCAGAGAGTTAATGAGGCTTAATTGAATCAAACTAGAATGATAATATACTGTGGCTGCTTCCACACACATCATCATCATCAACAACAACAACTCAAAAGTGGTTCAGAGATAATAGCATATAGATGGTAGTGTTCCCATCCCACCTCTAATCCAAATTAAGAGCCAGAGAGTGCATTTTAGAAGTACATTTAATGTGGATTAAAGCACTAGCATGCAAAGGTTATTACCTCTAAGCTGTTTTTGAACCACTTTTTTTTTTTAAACCCTATGGTTGATTGGATTGTCTAGCATTTTGCTATAAAATTGCATTCTGGTGGACGGGAGAGCAAAAGGGGAGTGCAAAACATTTGGGCTGTGGTTGCAAATATTCACCAGGCTACTCCTTGAAGATATCCCAGCTTTCATGACAGGCACTTTCATTTCATCTATGGATGTGATCACACCTAAGGTTTAATCCAGTTGCAGTCCACTTTAGCCCTGTCCCCATGGAATTTAAAGTGTGCCAGGACACTCCTTTTGCCTCTGAGCGTCCCCATTCCGGGCTTTACAAGGCGCTTAGGGAGCTTAGCAAAGTGAGACACCCGCGATAAAATACGTGCACTTTAAAGAAGAGTTTCAGCGCTCTTTCGGCGATTCGCGGGTTTTGCTCACTATATCTGCCTTGAGGACGCTCCCTGGCAAAAGGGGGGGGGGATTGCTTGCTTGCACACACAGCCAAAAAGCATTCACACATCTGAGAAATGCAGCAGGTTCGCTTCCTTTCCTTTGTAAAAAGAGCCAGAATTGCTCAGAATGGCAACATTGTTTTCAAGGGAAGCCTTAAAAGAGAATGAGCGAAGGATCGCGCTCCCGATCCTGCAGCCTTTTCTAACAGAGAACAAAGTGAAAGTAACTGCTGAAAGTGAATGAAAGTGACTAAGAATGAGCGCTCATCTGCTTTGCTAGAGGCAGGAAGCAGTTTCAAGAGACAGAGATCTGCCTATTTTTCCTTTTAACAAGAGAGGGGGCGGGGGGGGGGAATGCCTGGAAAGAGAAAACTGCTACCACGGGGACGGAAAGTCCGTTTAGATCGCGGCTGCCAGGGGGACGCTTATTCTGGAAGTGGAGGGGACTTTTAAAGTCAGCTATAACAGAGTGACTGCAGAGGAATCCGAGAGGGGCTAATAAGTCTTTTGGGGATTCAGCCAAAGTGAGAGTGAGAGAATACATCAGCAAAGTGACTCAGAAAATTCACCTTTGGAATAGATAATGTGGAAATAAATTACTGGTCACTTTCTCTCACTCTAAAGGTGGACTGAAACTGCCTTAAACCTCAGGGGTGACCCACAGTCTATATACACATCCCTGATAACGATGGCTAATCTCCAGGGTGTGCAAGGGGAACAGTCACTTTCATTCCTACAGATTTCTGGATTTTCCAAAGACTCCATATGAAAAACAAATGAACCAGAGCCAAAGTAAAGTAATCAGCTTTCAGGGCATTTGAAAGGAGAACTGCTAGTACTCTGGAGAGTTTGTGGGGAGGTTCTTCTGTGCTTCAGAGAGTTTGTGTGTGGTTGGTTTAGCTGCTGGAGGGAATAGAAAGCTTCTAACCCTCAAGGAACCAGGTTTCTTCCGCTAAAGTCAAAGTAGCTAGATTGAAGAGGCATAGAGAGAGACATGCATGCTGGTGATGGACAAGTGTGATATCTAGGGGTTCTCCTTGATTCTCTGCTGTCCCTCAAATCACAGATGGATGTGGGGGTCAGGACTGCCTTTTTCTAACTCCTGCTGATTTATTACCCATAGCTTTTTGGCTGCAGTACCGTAATCCATGCCCTGATAACTTACAAAACTTGGCTACTGTAATTGTGCTCTATGTGGAGCTGCCCTTAAAGATGGTTTTTGGAAGCTGCAGCTAATATTACTGACTGAAGCCACTGAAAGGATGCATGTTATGCTGGTCCTAAAAGAAGTACACTGATTGTCACTGCCCAGTTTAAGGTGTTACCTAGAAGACTCTAAATAGTGAGGGCTCCAAATATCAGAAAGAAAACCTCCGACCATAGAGTTCATCTTTAAGAGTGGCCTGTGAGGATCTCAGTAGTTACAGAGTTGGTGGCACATAAGAGAACACTTCTTGGTGATGGCCACCAGGTTATGGAAGGGTCTCCTTTCCCAGGTATGTAGGCCACTTTCACTTTCATTTAGACTTCTGGTGAAGACACACCTCTTTACCCTAGCCTTTGACTAAAGAAGCTTCCTTTCCCCTTCAGGCAGGCACTGTTATTTATTGTTTTAGTGAGTTTATTTTTAATTGGGTTTTTATATTGGTTTTATTGTGTTGTAGACCTGAGACCTCTAAGTATAGAACAGAAATATAAATAATTAAATAAACTTATTTGTTTTATAAGGCGGCAATCCACTGTAGTATTTTCTCACAGGTTCCACATGTTTACCTCTCAGTTCCAAATACATTTCTTGGAAGCAAATCAAGACGTATTTGGCTTACTGGGACTTGGAAGAAAGTCTTATTAGGGATTATATAACTACAGTCTGATAGAAAATGTTTGGCACCTGTTAAAATAACTTTGATTTCTTTTTTATCTGGTCTTGAATTTGCACATTGAAAATTTCAGTGTGTGTCAGTCTAGTTTTAAAAATTATTTTGCAATTCCACTGCAATTAACTTATCATCTGAACCCACCTACCAGATGGCAAATGTTGAAAGTGCAACTTTTAGGCTGTCTCCAGATGCTGCCTAATAAGCCATAGCAAGTGATAATGCCAGAGTACTGCCCCTCCAGCATTACTGCTTGTGGGCTAGACAGCATGGAGGCCAGTACTGTCTTTGCACATTTTAGTGATGTGCACATCTGGGTAATCACCCAGGGCAGAATACTTGGAAGTGTGCATTGTCACCACTGTGCATACATGGCCATCTTCTTCAGCTTTTGCACATGTGTGGTGGCCACAATGACAATGGGATGTGTGTCTATCCACATAGTAAGTGTCAGGTTTTCCCTCAATAGGATATCACCTGTTTTAGGAGGGATACAGCAGAGCTGCAGATGAATTGCCACAGTTACATGTGGCAAACCTACCATAGCACAGCTATAATGGTGCTGGACTTCTTCCATCTGGATGGGGCCAAATGGGGGGGCGGGGGTTGGAAAGTCCACAAATAAAATTGATAGAAGTTAAAAGGTGTGAACAGTCATATCTGAAGATGGACTGAAGAAGGGTTAAAGTGAAGGTCTGACCATGGCCTAAGTTTTAATCCAGCTTCAGTCCACCTTCAGAGCAAGAAAACCCATCAGCAAAGTAACAAGCCATTTTCTTCTCAGTTAGATATTGCAGAAAGAAAACAGTTTCATTTTCTGATGTGTTCTCTCACTCTTATACGAGTGGACTGAAGCTAGGTTAAAACCTCAGTGTAGATCGGCCTCAACTCCACTGTCCATGAAGGAATATATTAGATGGGCAAATTCAGCTGGAGACAAATACATCTGCAGAAACAATTTAAAAATAAAATCAGTAAAACATGCCATACTCTTAAGTTATATAGGAGATGAATATATTGACATTTTCTTTCTCAAATTTGACCTCATCACCAATCTTGCATCTAAGGAAAAACAGGTCACAAATATTCAACAATAACAGTAACAACAATAATAAAACACCCAGTTTATTATAGCATCACATATCTAACCTCCAAATGTTTAATTTGCATTCTTTGGCAGAAATAAAGGGTCATGCTTTCTAAGATATGTTTCTGCACACTTTTCTCTTTAAATTCCTGAGATCCAGTAGCAAGTAAGCCATGCAAACAGAGCACCCCATGGCAGGCAGTGATACAGCATCCCTTTCAGTCAGGCCCAAGGAAAGGGCAGATGGAACTGGGGCACGAACTGGGCTTTGAAAGGTAAAAAGATAGAAAGACAGAGAAACAGCTTCTTCCCTTCAGGGGGGAAATCGGCGTGTTGCTGCATAGTTCCAAGCCTTGATTTATGATAAAAAATTTAAAGGAAATCATTTATATTTCAAAGGGCCTAAATAGCTGCATGAAAGTTTTATCTAAAGTGCCACTGTATTTACAGGCAGCCCTGCCAATGCTAGAGGTAATTAATAGATAGATAACTTACGGGCACTTCTTTTTTCTGTGTTTTTCTTTCTTTCTTTCTTTTTCTTTCTTTCTTTCTTTCTCCAAAATCTCTCCTGCTAGTTGGAACTTTGAATTGAATGTAGAATTTCACACAGGACCCTTTGACAATGGTTTCTCATGGTCTGCAAGGCATTATTATCTACTCTTAAAATGAAACTGCTTCAACTTCACAGCTTCATTCACCAGCAGAACGCTTAAAATGCCCCTTTAGGCAAGAGTAGAACAGCATAAGGTAAGACCATATTTCAACAGGTGATATATTCTAGGAATCAGTCAAATATTATTTTCTCTTCCTTTTTGTTTGTTTTGTTCTGTGTCAGGGGTAATAATAATAATAATAATAATAATAATAATAATAATAATAATAAT
>MTQE01002208.1:68068681-68082438 GCA_014337955.1 Aspidoscelis marmoratus
CCACTTCTGGGGCGAGGGAGACCCACGGCAGCGAGGTCCCCCGGCTCGCCAGGCTTGGCTCCAGTGAGCCATTCATGGCGGGCCGGGGTAGGGCCCTGGCTAGGCACACTTTCACTGTGCGGACGCATCCTAAATTGATGCGTTTTCACAGCGAAAGACCACATCATATGTGGTGTGTAATTAACACCCATTAGGCACACTTTAGGCACGGATAGGTGCGGATGCACCTACCGGAAGTGTGCCTAATAGACCCCGCAAATGTGGACGCGTCGCCAAAAACCGGTTTCAAAACGGTGTTGCTGTGCGGACACACCTCACCGGATGTGTCCGAAACAGCAACGCGTGTGCGGTCGCGTGTTTCCAAAAGTGTTCCTAATGGGTGTTAAAGGGCCTGTGCGGAAGCAGCCCCAAATTTAAAAAGTTTGGGGTTAAGGAGGAGGAAGAGGAGGAGGAAGAGGAGGTGGCTTTTCTATCCTGCTTTTCTCACCCATTTAAGGGGACTCAAAGTGGCTGACATATCTTCTGTTCTTCTCCTCATAAACGAGACCCTGTGAGTGGCTCAAATAAGGCAAATGGATTCTGCCTGTGTTAATTTGTGGGTTATTTTCATGAACTATGCACCCCTACCAACAGTGGGGGAAGTATGCACTTATCTCTTAAGACTGATTTTTTATTTGTTTTGTAATATGTTTTATTCTGTGATGGAAATCCACTCCATTGATGATGAAGTCCAACAGTTGTTTTGTATACTAGGATTACCATATGGAAAAGCACTACACTTTTAGCTCGTAAAACAGCCCTCCCCTGCTGAAACCGCCTTTCTATACAACTATTAAGCCCATGCACCCTTGTCCTCTACTCCATACAGTGATCCTAATCTATAAAGCTGTAACTTCCTCAGGTTTTTAACATAAAAGCTTTAAATTATTTAGAACATTTCTTTGACACCCTTTCAATACAACAAGCACGCATCCCGACAGACATATAAAGTCACTTCAAAAACAGCTATGAACATAGAAGCGAAAACGATAAGATTCAGCAAAATTGACAAAACAGAACATCTTATATTAAAGGAAGCTGTAATACTGTAGATGCAGTGAAATCAAACTCTTGTCATTTCGGCAAAAGTTCCCAACAAAAGCCAAACCTGTTTAACCTGTACAATTGTATCAAATATTCATGGACAGGATAATACAGCTGTTGTTTAATAAGAATGGTAAACTTTGAATACAATCCATTATCTCTTGTGATTGCGATACATATAGGCTGTGGCCACACCTTGCAATTTTAAAGGACAGAGGCCATTTTGAGTCCAGATGCGAAGTGGTGTTTTGAGTTTTTCTGCAGACTTGTCTATAAGAAGATTATTCTAAATTTGGACAACCCCAGCGCTGATTCTGTTTTACCAAGAAACGGACCCAGCCAGACAAAGCCCTACCACCCCACATGCTGCTGTGGCAGTGGCCAACTACCATACCATACCGTACCGTACCGTACCGTACCATACCATACCATACCACACCATACCATACCACACACCACACCACACCACACCACACACCATACCACACCACACCACACCCACAATAAAGTCCCCAAGTCCCTTCCGCTGCCATCACCCCAGCCCTGCCCGAGTCCCCATCACTCACCCTTCCTTTGCAGAAGGTTATTTTTCATGAGGACTCAGGGTGGCAGCAGTCTGGTAGGTGTGACTAGGGGTGCCTCCAGACACCCTTAATATTTTGCAGCAGTTGAACTGCCACAGGTCACATGACTGGAAACCTCTATGGCAGCAATGCAGCAGCAGGGAAACTGAAAGGCAAAAAACTGCATTTTACTTTATATTTTCCTTCTTATGCTGTGAGGATACTGTGGAGTATCAATTGTCCTGGCTGGCTGATGGGAAGTGGCTCTGCAGGGGATCCACCCTTGCTGTGCAGCTTCCATTTGTCCCACCTGGATGATAGGAAGCAGTTGTACAGGGACTGCAAAGAATTAATGAGGAAAGAATTAATGGGGAAAGTGAATGTTTTCCTCACCACCCTTTGCCAGCCAGGGAGCCCACCCCTCTCTCCTGATTACGTTTGATCCTGCAATGACATGGCTGAGGGTGGGGAATTCCAGCTCCATCCTTTGATCCTATATCCAGCCTCTTTTGTGCAACTGTGTAATTTCAGACTAGTGATTTCCCCATGACCGTGGGGATCACTTCCACAATGCTCCAATGTTGTGCAAAATCATCTCCCTAAGCCTCCTTGCCCATGCCTTCCCCTCACTTTCTCCTTTCTCCACCTTTCTCCTGCCCACTCACCATGGTTGGTTCATGCAGGAAGGAGCCAGCCAAGCTGTCTTTCCCCAGCCAAAAAAGGAGAAAGTGAGGGGAAGTGTGGGCAGGAAATGAACCTTGTTATCAGTGTGAAGTGGAGTGGGTGAAAGTAAAACTTGTTACTTGTTATCAGTGTGAAGTGGGTGAAAATGGAACTTTTTATCCAGCATGAAGTGACCTGCTGAGGGAAAGAGGTCGTGGTGGAGACTTGAACACTTTAAACTCCTCTGCAAAGGAGGGATAGCAAGTTAAGGGATATCCTACTGGGTGAAACCCCACCCGTTTCATGACACATCTCTCCCCAATACTGAGGTAAAGTGTTTTAGCAACAATAACGGGAGTGAGCACTGTTTTTTCAGGTGTTTTTTATTGTGGTTTTTAGTAATTTACTCCTCGGAAAATGCGGGAACCCAGTCTGTAATGGGGCCAAAGAAAATTCAAATTGTTTTCAAACCACAATAAAAGCCAGGCGGGAACAACCCCTAGATCTTTTGAAACTGTGTAATTTTAAATATTTCCTTCAGATTCCATTAGTTAATCTCATGTAAAATTAGCAACTAGACTAAAATCATCTACTGGGCTTTCATGGCCAAATGGGGATTTCAGTGCTAGCCTTCCATGTCCACTACACTAGATGAATGCAGTTAATGCTTGGGGCATGTTCTAATCATACATTGTTCCTTCACTCCCATTTTACTTTTACAGTCAGGGCAGCCCATAGGTTGTCCAGCATTCAGGTTCATCAAATAAACATGTTACCACCCCTTCACACACCAATATTCTAGCCATATAAAAATGAAACGAGCTGGAACGATATTATTTTTGTTATCCAAGTTTTTATGTATGCATGATACCAGAACTGTGTACAATTTGGTGTCAACAATTCACATATCAATGTGTTTGTATCCCTTAAAACTTTCAGGGAGGGAGGGAGGGAGGGAGGGAAACATTTAATTTTGGTCATAAAATAACACAAGTAAAAGGAAGAAAAAACTTGAATCATACACTCTATTTAAGAGAGTCACAACAACCTATTTAAACAAGCCAAACTCCCTTTTATTTCTACTTAAGCTAGGGGGTGGTGTTTCCTGGCACTTATAGTTCTTACATACATTTTTAGCGTTGTAATCATGATTTGTTTTGCTGTCTGTGTGCTAGAAATAGCTCTGATCTGTGGATTGTGGAGAATGATGGAACACTAACACCCCATAGTGCTTCTCTGTGTCTATGATCATACTGTTAACTATTTATAAAGAAAAACAGGCTACTCTTCTTTGCTCTAATCTGTAATAAGAGTTCTGAACTGAACCAATCTCATTATATAGCCCAGCTTCACTGGGAAAGTGTGGGTGGGTGTCCTTCTGGCAGTGACTGTGGGCCTGTTCACACCTACCCCTTAGTGAACAGTGCTCTGCCCACTAGTGAAGTGTCTACATTCCAGAAAGCCATGGGAACTCTTCTGAAGTTGCCACGGGCTGCCCCAAAGCTAGCCACCATTGGACTGCTAAACAACAGTCAACATACTTACCAGAAGTGACTAGCTCACTTCTGGTTGATGTGTCTGCACTCTCTTTTGGGTGTGGCATCATGAACGGGCATGGTTTCACAATCATCTACAGCATCCAGATTGGCATGACAATGTCTGAGCATACTCTGGATGGTGGTCTGCCCTGCCCTGCTCACCCACACTTCAAGTGCTGCTGACCCCTATGGGGCTTTTCCAGCACTCAGACTGCAGATAGCCACTGCTGCTTTACCTTACATGACTTGTATGATATTATCATACTGCCACGATCCCCAGCATTCCAGTCAGTGCCTGCCCTCTTAAGAGTAGCTGGGCGCTGTTAGGATGCTGAGTTCGTGCAATGGCCGAGTGAGTACTACAGTGTAAACACAAACACGTGGGTAGCAAGCGGTTTAAACAGTAAACTAAAACAGGTTTATTTTTATATACAAGCAATACTAGAAGGAAAATAAGGTTCAGGAATTTGTTAGTTTAAGTCTATGAGTCTCATAAGGTTACCAGCTTCCCCTTTCTCTAAAGGAAGGTAGTTCCCCTTTTAAAGTCAAACCTTTCCACGTTCCACCCTCCTGACTAGCTCAGCCTCAGCCCAAGCCTAGCCAGTGAACTAGAACGTGGCTCTGGATGATCACAAGGCACCGACCGTCCTTGCTTGCCCAACCATCCAGCCCTGGTCAGTTGCCTGCGAAGTCTTCCTTCGAATTCACCCAGTCAAAAGACCAACGGCCAGCTACTGGTCCGGCTCCTTCAGGTTCAGCTCTCTTCTGTTCCCTTCAGCATCAGTCCCAGCACGAAGACCCAGTCTGCTGTACTCTGAGTCCATTTATGTTCTTTTCCCTCTGGCGCTGATTGGCTGTCACCTCCTGGGGTAAGCTGCTGGAATAAAATGCTGCTGGAGACTCCTGATAGAAGTTCCTGTCTCGCACGCCTGATTGGTAGAAACTCCTCCTCTAGCCCCTCCAGCTCTAAGATCCCCGGACAGCTTTTCCCTCCAAATAACAGCTGTAGCCAATCTTTGCACCCGGACCCGCACAGAATTTCCCATCCTTTTTGCAGCCTCTTCCCAGGGCTTGCAAAAAGGCTTGCAACCACAGCTTGCTAGGGCTTTGCCTAGGCAGAAAGCCCTGCCTTCAGCAAACAGGCTTGCAAGGGACAAAGAAACCTTACTGCCCATTGCAGCCTGACCCCTGAAACCGTCACACATACCATATCAGTCAGGTAAGTGCAAAGAGGCCCTCTGTTCAAAACATCCTAATCTACCTCACTGAGTTGTTGTAAGGATAAAAGAGATCTCTATAATAGTCCATTGATTGCCTGAGAGATAAATTGTACTGGGTATACACTACTATAATTCATGTACCTTCTACAGAGTCCATTTTATTCCAAAAGGGAGTCACAGACTGCTAGCTTGCACACTGTAATTGTCACTGTGTTTGACCTCTCAACACTAGAATGTTTTCTGATCAGAAGGAGGAGAACAGTTTGAATTGACAGAAATCCAACAGCTGTTACTTGTCATATTGGCTCCATCCTAAATGCAACATAATAAGACTGTATTTCACAGAAAATTAATGAGAAGCAAACATAAATTATTAAGAGTCTGAAATTGCAAGCCTGCTAATGTTTCTGCTAATTGCCAAAGCTAGGCAAGATATAACTTTCTGAACACATCTTTGGAGAGAATGAAAGAAGATTTAACCATACATTCAAGTGTATCATCTCACCTTATGTTCTGTGTTTACTTATGACTAGCATGCCAAAGTAAGATGCCTGTTTGCAATGCTTTGTTTCTTAAACCTTCAAAAGATACCAGATATAGGTTTCGTTCATACCTACCTGCTATTGTATGAACATTACACAAAGGCTATCAAGTTCCCTATACTGGACGTTTTGCAATGCAGCCTTTTTGTGGGATATTTCCCAGATGGAGGTAAGTTTGTATGAACACAGTGAACAAGTGGAAGGTTGTGTACAAAGTGTGTGCATGACAGGAATGTTGTGAGTCCTTTGTAGGTTTCTGTAGATGCTTCGGGAATATGGGGAGATAGGACTGAATAAGCCTCAAAATGGTATCGGCAGTTCATTGTTACTGTTTTCTCCCCACTGAAAAAATATAGAGTTTTGTCTGGTTTTTTTAAATTGTTGTGTACTCTTGAGTTATTAATGTTGTCTTGGACTGCAGCAGGTCAAAGAATTGTTCTGGGAGACACCCCCCCCCCCTCCAAAAAAAAAAAATCTCAATCAGAGGGCATTCCTACACTTACCAGCATTTTTCTGGTACTTTCACCAGAGCAGCACCAAGGCTGGGTGTGGGGATGGCAATTACATCCGGGGGGCTGGGTGAGTTCAGGGCTCCATAGGCCAGGGCAGGCAAACTGGGCTTAGTGTTTGTAAGAGTGACACCCCCAGATTTTAAGGAGATGCTTGGCATACTAACTATAAAACCAGTAATATGTGCCTGTTCTGGGACTTGTTCCATCTTTGTTAAAACACATGAGTATGTTGTTACCTTTTCATGTTATAAACTGTTTTGAGATGAATAGTAATATAATGAAGTTGGGTTGATATAAAACAAATACTTATGCTTTGATTGTGGTCAGAAAATGTCTTAGGTTAGTACTTGGCCTTTCCAGCTTTAAATAACTCAGTTTTTGAAAGGGCTGTCAGAAAACATTCCTTTATTAGAAGGCATACTCTTTTAGAGGGCTGTTCTGATTAAGTTCTGTTTAAGGTTAAAGAACTCTAAGTATCTGAGGCCTTTCTGTACTTGGCCTTATTCTGGAATATATCCCAGAATAGAGGCCTTCTATCTGTATGCCAGTTCAGAATACAGTAGGCCCCAGGTGAGGCTTGCCATAGTTTGTATTACCATGAGGACAACAGACCCCTATCCCCAGATATATTTCAGAATAAGATCAAGTGCAGAAAGGGCCCAGGTCACGTCAAGGGAACCTCACATACTCTGTGTGTCAAGATGAATCTGTTTGGTGTTTGTTTTGTTTTTAAAATTTGGTTCACTGAATTTTGTAACCTGCCCTGAGACCTACAAGTGTAGGCCAGGATAGAAATATAAATAAATAAAATAAATAAACTTATGGGCATTTGACTTCTATCTTGTAAATTTTGGTTAAAGTTCAGTGGTACCGAAATTCCATGTGTCCCACCTACCAGCCTTTACTCCTCAGAGAAGGAGAGCCTCAAAACTCGACAATGTAACAATTTTAGCCACAAAAGATTGATGTGCCTCCTCCACTAATACTCCCTGAAACCTTAATTGAAATGGGAAAGTTAATTGTTACAATGTGTGAAAAGGAAAAAGTTTAATGCCACATAAAAGTATAATCATCCATTCCTATTTGCATCCATAATTTTTTTTAATAGTTTATTTTAAAAGCATGCCATATTTTGCAGAAGACCAGGCAGCTGGTTGCTGCTGGCCCAAACACCATGCTTGTTAGTTACATGCTTGTTGAAATCCTATGTCTGGCAACACGGTTGACAAACCATAGCTTCCTGTGCCTTTTAGTCATGTTTTATTAAGAACCAGGATCTGCTGAGTCTTGTACCTGGCACTGCTTCTTCCTCAAACACCAGGCTGAATTCCCACTGCTGCAGCAAATACTCTTTGGGTGGATGGATGCACTAAGCTGTATTTTTAGAAGCTCTGCATGCCATCTTCTGTCATATGTCTCTCAGGATTTTTCACTGTTTTCACCCATTCGCTCTACCCTGTTATTTGAGGCCAGTCTCAGTGGTGGAGAAAGGAAGCAAAACTGTCTTAGGCCACGTTGGAGCTTGAACAGGATTGGTCCATGGAAAGTGATCAGCCAGCTGCAAAGTACAAGACTGGATACTGTACACTGTATCTAGAAGCAAATTCGAAGGGGGGGGGACGCTCACAGTTTTGATCTTGCAGTTCAAAAACAAGAGATCTGACAGTGTGGCCAAAGGAAGCTTTTAAGATCCTGTGGAATGGCTAGTCTGGCTGTGTCACATTTTGCTAGGATGAATATAAACTTGGCATTTGCTGTTAAAGAGGAAATAACAGGAAAAATATATTGAGGGAGATCACAGCCATGGGGAACTTGTGACAATTTTCTTATAAGTGGACATTTGCATTTCTTCATACAAATGTTTTTCTTCCAGGGGGCTGGAGCAGTATCACATTTCTTCCATCATCTCTGTTTTATCTTTCCATTTCCATTTTTATTTGTATACCGCTTTTCCAAAAGGAAATTTTGCCCAAGGCGGTTTACAACAAATAGAAGAGAAAAAATACAACAAATTAATACAACCAGTAAAAAATCAATCTCAATAAATAATCATTGCATCAATAAATCAATACAACAAGAAGTAAAAAATCAATCTCAGTAAATAAGACATCATATATAGTAAGCAATGTCCTCTCTCCCCTTTTTTAGCTCCCAGGAGGAAGGCATGGCCCAGCTAAATGCAGAGGTGGATTAAGTGTCCGTTGTTCTTCCTATCAGCCTCTAGGAAGTGAGTGCAGGGCAAATGGAACTCAGGGTTGGGAGTGAGCATCTCTTCCCTCTTTTTATCTCTCTGGAGCAGTGGTTCTCAACCTGGGGGTTGGGACCCCTTTGGGGGTCGAACTACCCTTTCAGAGGGGTCGTGATGAGTCTCCCACTGCCCTTCCCTCCCACCTCCCAGCTGTCCCACCCCGTGGTTGGGGGTCTCCACAGCATGAGGAACTCCATTAAGGGGTCGCGGCATTAGGAAGGTTGAGAACCACTGCTCTGGAGGAAGGTGTGGCACAGCTGGAGTAGGTGCAGGGTAGATGGAACGCCAGGTTGGGAATGGGTATCTCTTCCCTCTTTTTATCTCCCTGGAGGAAGGTGTGGCACAGCTGGAGTAGGTGCAGGGCAGATGGAATGCAGGTTGCATCTTCACAACAACCCTATGAGGTAGTTTAGGCTATGAGATGGCCCACGGCTTGGAGAATTGCTGAGACGGTTCATTTCTCTAAGCTGTGTTGACACCTAAGTTTTACTTCACTTTCAGTCCACTTTCAGAATGAGAGAAAACAACAGCAAAATGACCAATCATTTCCTTTCCACATTATCTAACTCTAAGGTGGATTTTCTGAGTAACACAGTGCCAAAAGAAAACACCTTTACAGAAGTGTCCTCCTGTTCTGAAAGAGGACTGAAGCTGGATAAAAACTTCGGTGTGAATGCAGCCTATGGTTTTTTATGGTGTTGGTGGTGTTTTGGATGGCTTTGACATGTTTGTGGCTGGAGGAGTGTCCTGCCCTTTATGTTGCATATGGCAAGTCATATCTTCAGTCTTTTAACAACTATTTTGGGGGATATTTTATCCATACTGGAGGACTTATTGCCCCCTTTTTTGTCTTGGTTATTTTTAGGATGGGCAATATTTACATAAGCATCACCATTCATTCATTTATTCATTCATTCGTTCAAGTAATGGCTGTTTCAATGCTACTGGGCTGAGTAAAGTTGAATAGAATAGACCAATGTGAATGTAGGGAGATGCTCTCCTTGTAAAATGCACTTTTAAGACCAACTCTGTTTTTCTTTTTAAGGTCCCCAGTCTGTTCTGACCTGTACATAACCCAAAGTCCCTCTAACACGTGAATTCAGAAAATGGATAGAATTGTTGTTTGATATATTTTGGACCAGTAAGAATCCCACAAGGAGTACATTATAGTAACTTAACTCCAAATAATTTTCACATGAATTACTAAAGTGCCAGAAATGTATAATTTATTAGCATTTAAATAAATCACAGTGACTTAGAAGTGCTTTAAGGTTATCAGTGTAAAGCTGCACAGAATACCAAATTAGTGAGCTAAAAAGGAGTTCTCCAGTATGGTAGGCCTCATGTGTATCATAATGCAGAAGTGAATCAGGATGAACAGTTTCATCATCAAGATGATAGAAGAGGCACTTTGTTGCTGCGCTCTGGGGAGCCCTGGAGGAAACTTGTCAGAAGATCCTCAATGCATAGAACAGCAATGACAGGAATGCATCAGAATGCCTGCCCGCTCTCAGCTGGCTGTAGTGCATTTCAGAAAATTGGGGACCTGTAACTTTCCAGATCTCAATAAACTGCAACTCCCATCAGCCCCAGTCAGCATGACAAAAGGGTAATAATTATGAAGGTTGGAGTTTAACATCTAGGACCACATCTTAAACTCTGAACTTATTTAACTTAATCTAAATACAGTTCAGTGACAAGTCTTGAAGTAAGTTCGGCTGCTTCCACATTTGCCTTAATAAATCCAGATCTACCTCACCCGGATTTAGTAAATCCGGGTTCCAGTAGACCCGGATTTACTAAATCCGGATGCAGGGTAGATCCGGATTTACTAAATCCGGATGCAGGGTAGATCCGGATTTGTGGGGGTAGACCCGCCATGATTAGTTCCTTGGAGCCAAGCATGACGAGCCGGGGGACCCCGCTGTCGTGGCTCGCTTTCGCCCCAGAAGTGGCAGATCGCCACTTCTGGAGTCAGGGTGGGCTTCTCCCTAGCCCACCCAGGGGAGACCGACCGAAATCCCCTCCTTACCTGGTTGTGGTCGCCCCAATTCTGGGCGCAGGGACCCAGTTTAAGATGACTCCAGGTCATCTTCTGGTCTTGTTACATTATTTTTATTTAATTAATTTTCCAAGCCGGCTTATCCCTGTCAGATCGTTTTAACCAGAATCCTCTTTTCCAGAGGACTCAGCCTCTCTTGGCAGTGTGAATGGGAGGCGGTTAGAGGAGGCTGAACCATGCTGTGCTGGATAGGGTCCAGTCTTTCCTTTTGCCAAATGTCTAGGGAAGAGTGGCATGCACAGGGTTTGTGATGCACCGCCCCTTCTCTCTTCAGTTTTTGAGTATGATTCCTCTATATAGTGTTTTTCTGCAAATGTATTACTATTATTTTTAAATTAATCACATGGAGAAGAAAAGCACATTAAAAAAGAAAGGGGGACATGGAGGTGGGGGAGCAGGCTTAAAAAAGAATAGCAAACACACACCTTTGCCTCACTTGAGTGCTGGAACAGCATCCAATAAGAATAGAGATAGATTTGACGCAGCAAAAGGGATGGAGAGCCAAGAGTTCCATGGAGGGGGCTCAGGCCAATCGTGGATAAAGGTGTGAGCAATGCAGCCCAAAGCAAGAACGGCCTGAGGGTGACCAATAACGATCTAGGTGTCCTATCCCTATGAATAGGACGTCCTGCCTCATATAGGTGTGACCAGAGTCTGAGTGGCAACTTACATAAAGAGACGGAAGAGATGGCAATATAGTTTTTAATGACATTTCTTTCCTCTTCCCCTTCCTTTCCATGGATGTAGACCTGATGCAGAGCTAGGTGAGCTGTTATTCACCTCCACTTGCCTATTCCTGAGTAGACAGGTGAGTTTTATGTCTTTATTTCATTTTTTGGCCCTGTCCAAATTTGGGGGGCGTGGCATAACACCACTACAGCACTGCTATGCTGGGGTTCCTCATGTATTTGAGGTAACCGCACCATAGCTCCATTCACCCCCTCAAAAAAATAAAACCTAGAAACCCAGCGCTGGTTGATGATTTTCAAGCAGTAGTGCTTTTTACTTACCTTATGTACATAGCTGCCATCACAGCTCCGTCCACTGTGCATGTGTAGAGGTTGAGACAGGTGCCCATACATGCACAGAGGTGCTGATGCATGCAGTCTGGCATTTGGTGCTTGCTAAAGATCTGGATGCACATGGTAGTAAAACACACAAAACCAGGCTAGCAAGGGATGATGGTGAGGGATCAATACCCCAAGTTATTCTTGGCTACAGATTATTCAGCCACCGTCTGAAGGTAGCTGAAGTTATGATTTTTATGATTGTGATGATGATTTAATTATCTTAGAACATGTGGGAGCATTTGCTCTTGAATCCCTACATCCCAATCAACAATGTGCACTGGTCAAGATACCCTTCTGTACTGTGCTGATAGAATAGAAAAGCTAAATCTGCTACATCAGCCTTTTGGTCCAAACAGCTGCATGAAACAGCAAAAATGACTGAAATCCTAAATAACTAAAATTAAGAATATCTGGTTTTCAGGATGCTTAAATAAATGGACTGGCTGAAGAAATAATGTAAACCAGGATGAACATTGTCTAACACTCCCCCCCCCCCCCCCCGAAGTATCATCATAATCTTGTCTTGCTGCTGCAAAGTCTCATTTTGGATTATACTGAAAATAAAATAAAACCACCCAAATATCATGAAGCATGTCACTTTCCTTGGAGGAACATCGCTAGGGTCACGAGAGATATTGCTTTTAAATATGTTTATCTATAATTAACATAAAGGCTGCTCTGTATGGTTTCCAATAAAGCTGATTTGTTTTGTGTTTCATTTTCTTCCCAGGGGACCAGTGCTGAGATTCAGTTTGCACATGAAAACGGATGATATTAAGCCTGACAGACAGAAATGAAAATTACATTCCAGCATACCTAGGCATACTTTGCAGAAAAGGTAAAAATAAATAAATAAACAAAGATGCTCTCAACTGAACTTTACATCCAATAACAGGTTGTTGTTGTTTTGTGTGTGTTTTTTGCAACAGTAGGACAGTAGTTTGGCATGGTTTTCTCTCAAGGAAATGCCAGGGATTTAACATGAAGACATCTGCACACAAGGAAGATGCTGTACCACTGAGTTATAGTTATTCACCATTTGTCATGTCAGGCTGTAGGTGCCACAATCAGACTGGGAAGCAAGAGGACAGAGACTAACCAACAAGGAACAGAAGACTGGCAAGCTGGTGACTAACAACTGGACATTAGAGACTAGAGAACTGGGCAGAGGCTTGAGATGTGGCAAAAGGTAGAAGCAGGACTGGACACAGGGTAGGAGATGTGAGAAGCAGGGAACAGACTTGGTAAGGGGTCTGGAATTAAAGCTAGGAAATGAGGCTGAGGACCTCCTGTAGTCAGGGCCCTTGATGGAGAGCCCCTCCACCAGAAGAGTCTGGGCTGGGCAGTAGGAGCAGAACTCAACAGGATTATGGAACTGGTGACAGGCAGACAGCCGAACTAGAACCAGCACTAGAAGGCACAGAAATGTGGCTTGGCAGAGACAGTGGCAGAGGAACTTGGCTGGCAGTTAAGGAGCTTGAGATAATAATTTCCTAGGATCTTGGCAATCAGTGTCAGAGGAGAACAGGAGCTGGGGGCTCCAGAGATTTGGCAAATCCAGAGGTTAAGGAGCATACCTAGGTAAATTGAAGGGCCGCAGACATAAAGTGCACAGGTCTCTACAGCAGACTTTTCCTCAAATGAGAGTGGGGCAGATGGAAACTTGACCAGATACATAGGATGTAGGAGACCAATCATTACCACGGCTTAACAGGGGCTTTCAGAGCTAAACAAGACAGATTTCATACAAAGCAAGGCATTGGTAAACAGTTCAAAAGTCAGTAATGACAAAAATGTGGAGCAAGAGCAGAAGTCAAGAAGCAGTCCACCAATCAAAATAGGAAGTCAAGAATTACCACCAGAGAGTTTGATGCTAAAGGCTAGATGCTGGCTGAGGAAATGTCCAAGTCTTGAAAAGCAAGGCAAAGTAAAAGGCAAGGAATCCCAAAGATGCAAGACTGAATTCCTGATCACCTAGGAATCCAGAGGACAGGAAGTGAATGGCCTCTACATACCAAAGCTGACTTGGAACAGTGGAAGAGTTAGATGGTCACCAGGACCCATATGTAATCTGGAGAGTGTGGGAAGGAGTGAGAGAGTGAACAGCCAGTTGGCCTACAGCACAGCTGCTGTTTTCATCCAAATGACCCTCACTGGAGCTCCCATCCTGTTGCTAGCTGTTCCTCTTTGGTAGCAGAGGATGGTTGCTGCACGAGTCTTGGAGGAAAGCCAGCGTAGGGACTACGAGGCAAAACT
>MTQE01002208.1:68084781-68103065 GCA_014337955.1 Aspidoscelis marmoratus
CTGAATGAAGTAAGGATTACAACACAGGGATTGTGCAATAATTGAGTAAGCTTGTGTAACACTTGCAACACAGCCTTGTGTAACACAAGGGAAATGAGTCACCAACTCTGATAAGGAATTATATAAAGGTGGGCACACACGGCTGTGTGTTACCCTTGCTTAGCTGATCGAGACTGGAGAGGGAGTGAGAAGCTGACATGTAACCGATACGAATAAACAAACCTCTACGGAGAATTTACGGCTGTCTGTTTGCTGGAACTATGGGCTGAGAAAGGAGGGGCTCCTGAAAGGTGCTGAAATGGACAGCGACGAACTGCTGACAGCCAGAAGTAAGAGAGACACAGAAGCTTGTATTTTTCCTCAGCACGGAGAGATGCAACTCTGCGACGAAGATTTATTACCAACGGTGGGGAACCTGACACCCCACTACCTCCCTGACAATACCTCCATTAGATCCTACTACCTTTACAAAGTAAAGGGGGGGGAGGAACTGGGGCGCTTCTAAGGCCATCTGCTGGGACTCAAGAGCAGGAGAAGGTTTGTCCTTGTCTCTGCTTGAGATGCCCGTGAGCATTTGGTGGGCCACTGTGTGCGACAGGATGCTGGACTAGATGGGCTGTGGCCTGATCCAGCATGGCTTCTCTTATGTTCTTATGTTCTTAAGTGCAAAATAAAAGAAAGCTACCTTAAAAGGTGCCTTAAAAGGCACACTTCCATCAATGAACAGCCTCAAATCTCAAAGAGTCTGTACTGTCAGTCATATGTTATGTAAACTGCTCTGAGATTGTATTTTAATAGGAAGTGTAATATATTTTAAATAATAAGTGTGTGTAGCTATATGAATAGAAAGATAGGAAGCACTGCTGTTTAACTAGCCATCTTCCAAACGAAAGCAGAGATTGACTCCCTCAGGAGAAAGGATTTAAGTACTTTGTAAAATTCTGAATTAGTAATGGGCAAAATAGGTTGTGTATACAGACAGGCACAGCAACTCATCAAGCACTGCTTGAATGTACTGAGTCCTATGCAGTGTCTGAAGAATGCATGAGGTTTAGACAAGGTTTACAGTCTACGGACAGGTCAGGTAGTGTTTCCCACACCTCCCCAATTCTTCCAACTAAGCCCATTACTGATCAGTCCACAGACCATTTTATTTGATCTCAGTCAAGTGTTCAAACACAGTCTGAAATCTATGCATGCTGTTGGTTACACTGCAGATACATGCCATAGAGGAAGTAGTTCAATCATAGTGGGAAATACTGCAGTTTAAGGCACTTTTCCAATTGCACATTGCACGCTTACACACACACACAGAGTCCATGCGTGTTTTTTCACTGTCACTAGAAGTACCCATTAAGTACCCATTAATGGGTACAAAAATGCCATTACATACCCATTAATGGGTACTTAATGGGTACTTCTAGTGACAGTGGAAAACACCCCATGTTTGTTTTTCAGGGCTCACCAAATTGTTCATGGGTGCAGAGCACTAGTTACTCTGACAAACTGTCCAAACCTCAATGGCATCTCAGCCAAAGGTCCTCAGCAGCTTACTTCAGTATCGCAAGTTATCGTCTCCCCCTTTTTTCATTAAATTGGAAAAACACAACTTTTTTTTAAATCACTGGTATGTTTGGCCTTCATCATGTGTGGCTATGATGCATCTGATGTTGTGGGAGAGGCAACCCTACCCCATTCCCAGCTTTGATCCCAGTAGCAGGGTGGGGGGCTTCCTCCATCAGCTTGGAAACTAATGGCAGGGGTATGTATGTATGTATGTATGTATGTATGTATGTATGTATGTATGTATGTATGTATGTATGTATGTATGTATGTATGTATGTATGTATGTATGTATGTATGTATATATGTATGTATGTATGTATGTATGTATGTATGTATCTACCTACCTACCTACCTACCTACCTACCTATCTATCTCACTTACACCTGAAATCTCAGGGCAGGTCACAATAAAACTATAATAAAAAATAAATAAAAAAGCATGACTACAACATGGGCCATAAGCCATTTCCTGTGGCATGTATCAGATGATTTTCATAGGTTTTCCACTCTACACCCACTAGGGACAAAACCATTAACACTCAATTGGTGGGCCACTGTGTGGGACAGGATACTGGACTAAATGGACTGTGGCCTGATCCAGCAGGGCTCCTTTAATGTTCTTATGTTCACTCTACCTGAAGTCTATAAGACGGGGTGAATTCTTTATCAGTCTATCTGACAAATAACCTAAAATGTTTGGATATATTTGTCAATAAAGTATGTCTTTGGTTACTCCTCAGTTTTGAAACTAAGGTTGTGATTCTTCAGGAATTGTACAACAACCTTTTGCAGTGGGTTATACATTTTTGCTAATGGTATATAGGTTTGTTTTTTTAAAAAATCATGCATAATTGAGTTAAAAATAAAACTAAGAAGCATTGATGGGACTGTTTGCTCTACCTCTTGTTTCCTCATGCCCACCCCCAATCCACCATGGTAGTATGGAGACAGTTTGCTCCAACGGTGGAAATAGGTAACCAAAAATTTAAGATTGGATGGAACTCAGCTGTGGTGGAAAAAGGTGGGAAGATATTTCATTCTCTATTTATATGCCACTTTTAAGCCTAGAAGTCTCTTAGGAGTGGCACATAATATGTAACCTTAAGCAAGTCCCTGCCTTCAGGCTTGCAATCTAAAATGTCACAACACATAAGGAAAAGGGTCTGGGAGGGAACTGGGAAGCTGAACAGAATTGGAAGGGGAGGGACTTGCCAGAATGAAGTCTCTTCACAGAGCTGATGAAATGGTGGTAGTTTACAAATGAAGAAATCAAATATTTCAGTAATTCTTTGTATACATTCTTCAAATGCTCTTTCCCAGATCTTCTGGCTTTGAATGTGAAGAAAGATCATCAGAAATCTGATACACTCCTTTGATGAACATAGTCCCCACATGTAGAGAAGGTCATCCATGGAGGAACAGTTAAGTAGACTGAATACAGGCTATTCAAGGTTGCACTTAGATTCTGCAGACTGAGCTACCTTCCCCTATGAACACCCCCCCCCAACATACTGAATCCAAGAAAAGCACATTCAAGACAATGGATCCTTTCAAGTCTAAAACTTGACCTGTTGTAGCTGTGAACCACTAGCTTACCTTGTATGCCATTCTGTATTCCTTGATGTTACAGTTAGCTTATCTTACCAGAAGTTAGCAAATAGATCTCAACAATACCTATGCATGGCCAAATGTGAGGTGATGGGAAAGCCCTGTGAAATGTACATGTTGGGTGTCTGAGACCATGTACCCATATACCAAACCATATACTGTTTTAACACTGAATCATATGAATACAAATTATGTCATAAGAAATAGAGTAACAAGAACTTCTATAAGGGCACATCCACATGCTCAAAATAGTCCAAAAGGATTCTGTGTCCGCCTCGGGGCGTCTGCATGTAAGCCCCTAATTCATGCTACATCTGAGTCAATACGTGTTAAAAAATCCCCACTTAACAAGTGTACTGCATTCGAAAGAAGGGGCTAACGTGAATTGCCACGGGGGTCATGGGGACGCTCCCGGGTTACTTGGGGCAGAGCTTGGTGGCCGCAGTATTAGCAGGTGGGGTTTTTGACTGTGCTCCATGTTTCTGCTGTGCCTGCAATGATCAGCAGTCACTTGGGTTTTTTTTCACATGAATTGAGGGAAGAAGTAGATGAGGAAAAGGTTTGTCCTTGTTTCTGCTTGAGATGCCCATGAACATTTGGTGGGCCACCGTGTGTGACAGGATGCTGGACTAGATGGGCTGTGGCCTGATCCAGCAGGGCTTCTCTTATGTCACTGCATTGTATGCTATGTATAATTTCCAAAAGACCCACTTTTAACCCACTGTCCCTCCACCTTCCATTTGAATGTTGTTGTTGCAGTGAAAGGATTACAGTAATGAAACTTACCTGGGATGGACCTCCAAAGATGTTTCTGTACCTCATAGTCTGGGAGGGTGCAAGGTAGTAATAGACTAAGCTCATTAAAATCTGTTCCAGCTAGATTTGCTAGAGTGTGACAAGTATATAGCCCCCCTCTGAAAAGAAACGAAAGCAACCCTTGCATATTGAAATATATTAGGGAAAGCGGAAAAACCAATTCTTCTGAAGAGCAATTTCCCCATGTGAATCAAACAAATGTAACAGAATCAACAGCACTAAAAATAAAGTCTGCTATGATTGGCTCACACAATAACTTATTAGAAAGGAAACAAAAGACAGAAGAACACTCTAAGGCTTCCAAGCTGAAACAATAAAAATTAAGATGCCAGGCAGATCCCACTATCCATGTTCTCCTTCTGGAAATGGGCGGTTCAGTTTTGAAAGACCTGAAATGTCTGCACACTTTGTGCTTTAGCAATTTACTCAATGATCTTTCACAGATGAGGATTAGCTACAGTCGTCATATCAATTTTAAGCTGTTATCAGCTTCTCCCGTACTGAGTTTGTAATTTATTTACTTGAAGATCACAATAAACGATCTAAAATTTATTTTAAATATAACCTCCCCCCCTCTGTCCCTGGTAGGGAAATACTTGGAGGAAGCTAAGCACCAAAGGCCTGGATGAAGACGTATGTTTTAACCAGGCACTGAAAATCATATAAGGTAGGTGACCTGGCTGTAAATCCACTGGGAGGTTAGCATGGAAAAGGACCTTTCACATGCTAGCACCCCTGGAATCTCTGATAAAAGTAGAATTATAAGAATACACCCACCACTGAAGAATATATCAAGTTGAAATGCTTTTGGTTTAGATATATGTGCTCTCCTTATTCAAGTAACCTTTTCATGCCCTGTTTACAGCTAGAGGAATGACATGCGGCAACATTAACTGCCCAGATTTTGCTTTCTATTTTGCTTAACAAGCCAAAAATGCCTCATTGTATTTAATCTTCTTAGAATTTTAACCTTTTTCTCATGAGCCACCTCCAATTTCTACAGGGTTGTTGGTATACTTTAGTTTTATAAGTGTTATACATAATAGGAGCTCTGCTGGATCAGGCCACAATCCATCTAGTCCAGTATCCTGTCTCACACAGTAGCCCACCAATTGCCCATGGGCATCTCAAGGAGAGACGAGGGAAACCTTTTCCTGCTCTCAAATCTCAGCAAATGGCCTTAGAAGCATCCTGCTTGTCCCCATAGCCTGAAAGATGTACTTAGGCATCCATTCTAGTAGCCAAGTATATTCAAGTACTCACTGCCTCAGACCAGTACGGTGTGCAGATTAACAACCATAAACTGGGGCCCTGTTTGTACTTTGCTGTGTATCTCTGGATAGGGGTCTGTTGTCCACATGCTAATGCAGACTCTGTCAGGCCTCACTTTTATGTACTGTATATTTTGCCCTTTATATTTTTGCCCTCAGATGTGCCAAACTGATTTCAGTTAAAGCCTGTTCAAATTGAACAGGGGTATTCAAAAGATTCGAGTTTGAATTCTAACTGAATAAAGGAGCGTTCAAATGAGCCTATCAAACACACCCAGTTGATCTGAGGTTCAAAAGTGTTTGAAAGGTTTGAGTTTGAACAAAACACCCAGCCTATTTGGACAGAAAAGTTCAAATTCAAGCCAAACAGGTTTTCAGCTCAATTCAAAACAAACAGCCAATTTAAGTTTGTACACATTTCTAGGCTGCAACTGTAGTTATTATACTATCAGGTATCTATTACAGAGACTACATTTTATTTTTTTTAATCTTTGTGTTTGTTAACTTATGGTTGTGTTTGGATCAGTTTAACAAAAGATATAGTGGCAGGTGACAAATACAGTAACCATGCTTCCCTCTTGTAAATAGGATTTTCCATTTCAAAGGTCTGAAGAAATCTACCCGTATTTTCCGGCGTATAAGACGACTGGGCATATAAGACGACCCCCAACTTTCCAGTTAAAATATAGAGTTTGGGATATACTCACCGTATAAGAAGACAACACCCGGCGTATAAGACAACCCCTGATTTTTGAGAAGATTTTCCTGGATTAAAAAGTAGTCTTATACGCCAGAAAATACAGTATATACTAGCTTTAGATTTGCTGTTTTGGAGTTTGGGAATAAAAAACCCTTTTTCAACAATGATCAGTGAAATTCTGAGAAAATGAAGTCAATCATGAAATAAGTGCTGTGGTGAACAGATTAAAAA
Source organism: Aspidoscelis marmoratus (assembly GCA_014337955.1). Classification (NCBI taxonomy): domain Eukaryota; kingdom Metazoa; phylum Chordata; class Lepidosauria; order Squamata; family Teiidae; genus Aspidoscelis; species Aspidoscelis marmoratus. The sequence goes on from MTQE01002208.1 coordinate 68,090,973, forward strand.
TATTTTTAAATGTGCTAAATAACTGAAGTCTCTTAAGCAATATCCTAGCAAGAGTACTGGTGATATTTTAATTTCATATGGAAGCCAGACAAGAAAACACTCATACCGCAGAGTAGAGAAAATAAACTTTACAGTTAAAATACCTACTGTAGCGTTGAAATACACAAAAGAGAACAGGTTCCTGCATCTTTTATAGTTGTGTGGAAGAGGAAATTGTACTAGTGTTGCCTGTTATCACAAGCTACACCTGCTGTAATTCCCAATTCTATACAGTTGTTAAAAGATGGAGTAACTCCTCCTGTTCATATTGTAGACCTAATTTAGTATTAGTGGTTTAAGGTCCTTAGGTGACGGTCCAAGAAGGCTTTGGTAGAATTTATGAGGGTCTTGGTACTACATTTAGGTATCTTTATAAGTAAATTGTTTGAATCCGAGAAAGTTAAAATGCCACTGTAACAAGCACTCAAGGGGTTCTGCTGATCTAGCACAATGGTAGTATCAGAGCAATGATTAACAAACAGTGATCAACCTCCCTGGCATATACTCAGTACTCAGGAGCTCTTAATTTCTCCCCAATTGCTACCAGCATCTATTTCAGCTCACCTTCTAATGATTACTGTACTAGTCCCAGAAAAGAGCTCAAATGCAAATAAGGCAAACACTAGTGTTTAAGATTCAGAAGATCCCCTCCCCAACTGTTTGTAACAATTACCTTGGTCAGGAGAGGAAAACCATATCAAAAATGTTTAATAAAGTATCCCCATCTGTATGTACAGTAATAATCGCTTCTACCATTCCAAAATAGACTCCCAGTACTTGCAAATATCACATACAAAACAAAATGTAAAGTTCTGTCCAACTGTTTTTGCTTATACTTTTATAAAAATATAGTAACACTCATAAGCTGTTCATACACCCACAGATGCACACAAAGTAGGGGAAAAAATGAAGCAGTACGGCTCTTTTTGTGAGTATAATTTTTTGGGGGAATGGTTAATGTTTTTCTGCATTATAATCCAAATTGTTTTATGCCTTGTTTTTGTAATTTAAAACCATTCCATATTCTCTTTATTGAAAAAGAGTCAACATGCATCTTTAGAAATTCAGAGTGTAATCAATAAAACAAACGTTACATGTATGAATTTAAATGTATAAACAGTTAGAAATCCAACAATATCTTCTAATATACTATTACACAAGTTCACAATCTTGTAAAAACTATAATACAAGTTTACTATACACCAAGAGGAATTTGCCATTCCTTTTCACATGATTTTGTTAAAAACTTTTTAGCATTTCCACTGTGTGTGGGCATATACGTGTCAAGCCAGTTTTCAGATGTTAAACTTTCTATGGTCAAGGATGCAGAAGAACAAAAATTTCATACCACAGTTGAACTAACAGCATATATAGTATAGTATTTGTATCTGTAACGCTTTAAGGGGATGATTCACTGAGCATTCTTATCGTGGCACTCTTCTGGGTTGAAATAGAAATTACATACCGGGTAGTCAATGTGATGTACTCCTCATGTAGTAACAGGTTTAGTTCAGATTTACTTAAAATTCTCAAGTCACTTGTTGGGGGTATTTATATTATACTGCTTGTTATAGCTTATGAACGCACAAGTGACGGTTTTACAACAATCAGAAGTTACTTACTAGAAATACGCATGGAGCCCTACTACGTTCTAACACAGAAGACAGGGAGATCCAGAGCGCTGTCAAAATGAAGGTCACTTTGAAGGTTCCTGTCTCCATTGTATTAAGTGAATTACCACTAAGCTGCCCATCACTTATATTCTCAGTAACGTAATAGTATGCTTTCAATACAAGGATTCAGGAGCACAACTCGTTTTTGTGCTTCTGGGCTGAGAAATTACTTTTAAGATGTCACTGGAGGATTTATGTAAGCCAACAGAGACTGGAAAAAAAACCACACTAAAAAATACTTTGTCTCTCAGTATACTGTATCTCACTCTCCATTTAAAAAAAGTAAAACAAAACAAGGGAAGGACATTGATCCTGTTCAGAACAGTGCGCTAACAAAATGTTATTTTAAAACCATATGAAAAGGAATCCCATCTGGTCTAACTGTGCCAAAAGCTATTGAAAATTTCTCTTACAGCTTCACTCACTCACTGTAATCTTCTGGATACAAAAATACAAGAATTCTTATGGAAATCTAGATGCTGGTAGTTTTGGTACACAAAAAAAGCAAAATATTTACAGAATTATACAGTTTTAAGAAAAACCCTGTACAATATATATATCTATATATATAAATCCTTTGTTCCCTCTATCATTTGATTAAACTGTTCAAATTCAAGCATTTTTCTGCAAAGGATCAGTATATGTGATGATCACATACTGAGTTACAAGCATTCCAAAGACATTACAGGCGATGGATAAAAAACCAAGAAGTTGCCTGCTCACATGTGCAATATTCATGCTTCTCGTGCTTTTGATACAACTTAATTCACTTACTTTCAACATTAGTTGGAATGTAGCAACCATCTAGAAAACAAAGGCCTTCGTGTAAGGGGCAAAATTAAAAATATGGACACATCCAAGGGTGACTAGAATTCAAATTGACACAGGTTTGGACTTTACATAACCACATACAACACTACTCACAATGAGATGAACAGAAAGAATCCTTGGCTTCTTCCTACAGCAAGTCTAAACCCGATTTAGCACTTTTGATACTTTGACTGAGGCTGCATCCAGACGTCTGTTACCTATTCCACTATGTTTGGATATTCTGGAATATCTATGCTGTACTCCGATAGTGGAATAAGTAATAGGTGCCTGGATGCACCCTGAATCAAATACCAGATGTAATGGTGCATTTACATTTTAAGACCTAAACATAGAGAGTTGTTTTTTCCTCACTTGCCCTAGTACCACAGTTGGCAATGCTTGCTCTGCTTCACTGATACTAGCATATTTCCTCATAATTACCTAGTGCCAATAGAAAACAGGTCTTCTTGGAGAGAAGAGCTACAGGGTAATAGGCTCTTGTGTAACAGCAGCAAAAATCATGTGAGTTAATGGTTCAAGAATAAGTGCTCTGGTAAGTGAAAACACACCAATGCTGTTACTGCCACAAACTACACTGGCTACCTTTAGGGGCTTTTAGAAAAAGCTCAGGAGGTAGAAACGTAAACAGTAATCAATAAAAGACATACAGGTTCTTCTGTATCCTACTTGTCTCTCTTCAACCTAATAATTTAGTTTATGCAAGTTGTTTAAGTTGGAGTTACGCGCTGTGTGATTTCAATGTATTATTCTGTTTTCTAATTTAAAATGGGATTATTATAGACTTTGGACTTTATGGGCTAAGGAGAGAATAAATTAATCTGAATGCTAATGGACACAAGGGACTGATTCTAATATGGAGAACAAAAAATGAATCCAAATATTTAGACACTATTTAAAAAAACATTTACCAGTGCCAGCTATTACATTCATTTGAATAGGGTTGTTTGTGCAAAAGGCCACACAATTTCCATTAAAGAAAACATGAAATTCACAGGATTAGTAATTAATTTGTCAGGTGCACTAAATTGGGTAATTTGCAACTTTCCAAAGAGATTGGTAAGGTCAGAGCTGACCAGGAATTACTGGTAAGGCAATCATACCTTCTAATTCTGTTAGACTGCAGATCTCTGATATTAGAAGATACCCACAATTAAGCACAATTCTTGTTAGTTTCCAAATTCAGAAATGAATTTACCAAAGCCAAATTACTTGCAGCCTATAAAGGAACCTGTGAATTAGCAATTTTCAGGCAATGTTGAAGTACAGATGAATTTCCCCTTACAATTCTCACGACACATTACTAACTAAATTCTATAGTTTAATAAAACAATCCATACTTTAGAAACAAAATCAGCACGTTGGGCGTGAAAGAGTGATACATGTCATCTTTAGAGGATCATAACCAACTCCACAACTCTGCATAAACTTTAGGCCTTTGGCTGATCATGGCTACTTAGTTTCAGATATATACATCAAACTCATATTTGCTCTCTCGTGTCTATGAAAATAAAAACAAAAACTATTTTTTGGCTCATTGACTTCCTTTAAATAATTCTTAAAAGTTTTAGTTCAAACAATTCTAAAACTATATGATTCTGTTTCAAGTTTCATCTCCTCCAGGAACGAGATTCATCTTCATCTTCATCATCATCGTCATCATCTTCAGGTAAAAATAAATCAGAAGTTTCTGTCTCCTGAACAAAAACAAAATATAAGACAGATATTAATGAATGCCAGCCAGCAGTGCCCAGCATACTGCTAAAACTGTTCCTGGATGATCTGACAGCACTTGTATTTTGACAACCAATAACAACAACAGAACAACAAGGATAAATAAGCTATGCTATGCAAGGAATATCCAGCAAAAGCATTAGGGTGAAGAAAATGGGTGTTCTAGTAAGCACCTTAAAGATTAACAAAAGAGAAGAAGGTTGTCAGATGAGCTTTTGTAGCCAAATCTATGATATGCATATGATGAGGTAGACATGTCGATGAAAGCTCATGCCACAGCCTCTTTCTCTTTGTTAGTCTTTATGGTGCTACTAGAACCTCCCCCTTTTTCTTTGGATTATGCAAACTAACATGGCTATAACTTGGCATTCCCACATTAGGGTGGTGGGTGTAGTGTAAAAATTAATAATATACTCTTTGAAGTCATTGGCAAGCATTATGAGCAAAGTTTTTCTCATTAGCAATCTGTGGCTTGAGACTGCAATTCAAAGGAGGTACTGACTCCCACAGCTGCAGTGTTTAATCACAGGGTGTTTTTCCACCACGCTCCTTAGATCCGGATCTAAGAAGAACTGGATCTAAGGAATGGGTACATTTCTTAATCCGGATCTAATAAATCCGGATTAAAGTAAGCACCCAATGTGTTTCCACGGGACGTGTAGCACCCATTAGCAATGGGTGCTAACCTCCTTGCCGTGGAAAGACCTTTGCACCCATGTGGGGAATCCGGATCAACCCCCAAGGGGTCTGTCTGTCACCCCAGGTGTTTCGGGAGACAGGGGGGTGCGCTCTTCGAAGTCCCTCCGAAGAGACCAGCACAGACTTCAAAGCCGCTCCAGAGTCCCTTCGGAATGTCTCCAAAGTCAGTGCAAGACAGCCCCGGAGCGTCCGCAATGTCAGTGGGAAATCTCTCTGGAGTGCCTCCGAAGTCTGCGCTGATCTTTGGAGAGACCGGCGGCGAGACTCCGAAGTCTTTGCTGATCGCTTTGGAGGGATTTTGGAGGGAAGTCCACGTGGTCTTTGCTAATAGCGAATGGACCGCACTGACAGCTCTGGAGCCTCTCTGAAGTGTTTGCCGATCTCTTCAGAGTGACTTCAGAGTCATTTCGGAATGATTTTGAAATGACTCCAAAATCACTTTGAAGCTGGAATTTCAGGGCTCCCCGCCACGGGTGCATCCTCTCCCCCTAGCCTCCTCTAGACCCCATTGCCTGTTTCTCGTGGAAACAGGCTCCCTTTAATCCGGATTTTCTGGTTGAAGACCCCATTGTAGACCCCATTAACAGGGTCTACAGAAAATCTGGGGTGTTTTTCCACCGCGCTCCTTAGATCCGGATCTAAGAAGATCTGGATCTAAGGAATGGGTACATTCCTTGATACGGATCTAGTAGATCCGGATTAAGGGAAGCACCCAATGTGTTTCCACGGGAGGTGTAGCACCCATTAGCAATGGGTGCTAACCTCCCTGCTGTAGAAACACCTTTGCACCCATCTGGGGAATCCGGATTGACCCCCAAGGGGTCTGTCCATCACCCCAGGTGTCTCAGGACAGGGGGGTGCACTCTTCGAAGTCCCTTCAAAGAGATCAGCGCAGACCTCGGAGCCGCTCCGGAGTCCCTTCGGAACGTCTCCGAAGTCAGCGCTGATCTCTTCAGAGAGACGGGTGGTGAGACTCCAAAGTCTCTGCCGATCTCTTCAGAGGGAAGGCTGCGCTGTCTTCGCTAATAGTGAACAACAGCACAGCGCAGCTCCAGAGCGGCTCCGATGTCTCTGGCAATCTCTTCAAAGTGATTTCAGAGTCTTTTCGAAATTATTAATGGGGTCTACAGAAAATCTGGATTAAAGGGCAGAAAGTACCCATTTGATCCGGATTTCCCCCATGGCAGTGGAAACATCGGGTCCCAAATGGGTGCTGTGGTGGAAATGGGGTCATCCGGCTCACACCCAAATGGGTCCTTAATGGGTGCAAAACTGGGTACTTTCTGACAGGGGAAAAACACCCATATAGGCTAATTATAAATTGATTTCTACATAAGTTTTATTATACTGCTGAGGTTTTTTTTGCATTTATGTTCTGCTTTCTGCTTATATAGACTGACTAGAGAATTTGCTTAGAAATACTTAACATGAATATATAAAAAGACAGTTTTCATTCCTTAAGGGTGGTTAGCTAGTATGTCCTCCTCAGTCTTAGGCAATCTACTGAACATCTGAGTGTTGGAGAGTGCTGCACAGTATCTTAGCTGCTCTTAGGACTTTGCTCTTCTGAAGACATCTCTCTGACATTTGTCCTGGAATCTTCTGAAGCCCTTCCTCCAGCTTGGGGGAGGGGGATCACTATCCTGAGTGCTCCTATTACACTGGGACAAGTTTTGCTTTTTATCTTCTATATCTTCTACATTGCTTCTTCCAGATGTTACAATCACCTATTTCTTTCTTGCTTTTTTCTACTATCATATTATTGGTCTGATTGTTCAGACTGTCTAGATATGGAAGTCCTACAATTAGCTTGGCTCTGTTCTTCCCAGACACTGTTTCCTGTGGAGCTTCCCATTTGGACTCTGGGATGTCCAACCTGTACTCACTGCACAGGTTTCGGTACACAATTCCTACAATTTGGTTGTGCCAATCTGTATATGCCTTTCCTGCCAGCAATTTGCACCCAGTTATTCTGGGCTGAAGGTCTCAGAGGCCTCTTTGCACTCTCTGCAGCTGCGGTCCCATTTCTATTGACTCTGTACCTAGTGCTGGCTCTGGTCCTGCTAAGATTAGTGCCTCACTGGCCTTTCAGTTCAGCTTTTTCCAGGCACTGATAGATAAATTTTCCATGAAGGGAGTCTGATATTGGAAAAATCCACCCACCCACCCACGCAATGCAAGCTATTGACTAGAAGAGATCAGTTACAAAGCAGAAAATACTAGTAGTTAATAATCCCCTCTAAACATATTAAATATGCAGCGGTGTTTCTAAAAATTAAGTTCATCTCAACAAGGTGGAAAACAGACTTTTACAGAAATGTATGCCAATAAAGAATAAAGTTCAAGGAATTTAAAAAGGCAATTTAATACTAAATATCACTCCCAATACCTCTTCTTTTGTTTCTTCCTCCTCAGTTTCTGTGGATACAGAGGGTACCTTGGGTTTATGCCACGAAATCTGAAGTCGTCGATCTTTGAACTTTAATCCTTGGTTGGCAGCCTAGATAAGAATAATTTTTTTGGGGAAACAGGAGTGCATATTCAGTAAAAGAAATAAAAAAGATCTCCACTGAATGTAACAGCAGAATCCTTTATGAATAAGGCTTTATACATTATGCTGCTTATTCTCTCTATTCACAATCCTTTAATGAATTTGTAAAAGTTTATAAACGGGTCAAATTATAAATTGATGGTTAATTTACTTTTAGAAAAAAAATTATTTGAAGGCAAAAGATCAATAACATAAATTGTCACTTTTAGTTCAAGCTGAACAGATTTTTTAACATTAGACAAAAATAACAACTATGTACTTACAAGTTCAGCTTCAGAACGGGATTTAAATGTCAGAACAATACTTAAAGGAGAATCTTCTTCTTGAAGGCCTTCAATATCTCCAAATTTCTGCAAAATATAAAGTGTACATAAGGGTTGTGAATGATTTCACATAGCTAAATGTCAATCAGTCTCAATGTAATAAATGCCAAGGAGTCACAGTGAATTGAGATTTGAACTAATGCATTGCAGAAGAAAGAAGAACGCAAATTCAAATACCATTCATCCATGAAGTTCATCAGGTGAAAGTCAACCTTGTTCAGGCCAATATCATCTCACAGGGTTTTTCTGAAGGCACCACAATGTACTCAAAAGCAGAACAAATGGTTGCGTAAGTGACCTCTAGGTAGTTTAGGTAATGGAATGAGAAGGTCTTCTCTACTCAATGCACTTCCATGGGAAGGCAAATTAATGTTTTTGCTACCCAGAGGTGTGTGCTAGGTTGGAAGAGACTAACAATAACTATTTTTTTTATGCTGCTTGTTGCTTGAAAACAACAACAACAATAATTAATGTTGCTGCAGTGTTTCAAAACTGCAGGACACTCCTACATTGTAAAAAGCACAGACATGGAAACACTACAGCAGGGTCATGAAAGTTAATTTTGATAAATGTAACAGACAGGAGCAGATACTGGAACAAGGTATACAAAATGCAGTTATGCATTGCTCACCGAAAAGTGCTGCAGCAGCTCATCTTTCTCTTCCTCCATGAAGCCTCCTATAGTTAGTGCTTTGGGCCGATGGTCTACTACCATATGGTTCACTGTACCTCTCCCTCTCCCTCCACGACCCCGTCCTCGTCCTCTACTTTGGGAAGGAATCACCTTCCCACGACCAACGGGCAAAATACCTAAACGGGCAGCCTACCAACAAAAGTCACACAGATTAATAACACAATAATCATGAAAGGTGGCACAAAAGGATAACATTATGATTAGAACCAAAATAAAGTTTGCAAATTCACCTCCACTTGTAACTGGGTGAGCTTCTTCCTTAATTCTGTTGTGTCTTCTCCTGAAGAGAGTCTTTTATGAAAGTCTAGCTCTGCATCCAAAAGTTCTTTTTGTGCCTTTGAAAAGTGGGGTAGGGTGTGAGGGGAAGAACGATAAAAGCAAATTAATATCCATTAGCACACTATTTCTCTCTACATGAAAAGTGGTTAAGATATGTCTTTTCCAGACACTTCCGCACACTCACTGCTCCAGAGTTTAACAATTTATTTGGAAAATACATAAAGTGCTACGAGGGGGATTTTTGGTGTACAAATATCAAAAGTCAAATACTTTAAAGGTAGTCAGAGAATGTACTTACTCTGCTTTCACAATACCTATAATAGGCTGAACAATACCACATACGACCCCTGGAGGCATCTGGGGTAACCTACAGGCACTTTTGATTTTCCTAAATTTTTAACATTAGTTTTTGAATAATCTGGACATTGACTGCCACCCACTATCACAATTATAAGCCAAAAGTCAGGAAATGACTTGTATTCTGAAGATACTAATCTTCAGAAGCAGGCAAAACACTTCTGTAGAATTACCGAAAGCAGATACTGCCTGGTGGGCTCCTTCAAATTAAGATCTGAGGTAAAATTTCTACTTCCTGAAGCCCAGCTTCACAGCGAATTTTAATTTCATCTCATGTCTTTGATGAAAGCAAAAATATGTGTGGTTTAATAAAGTGCATTTGAGAAATTTTTGTTCTTTTCATTTGGATTTTATATTTAAATTGACATTGACATTATTATTGTATTTTCCTTTTATATTACGTTTAATAATTTCTCTGAATTTTGTTAACTGCTTGTAAAACACCTTGAGATTCTGAGATTCATAGCTCCTTCCTGAAACCATAAAAAACATTCATAGGATAAAGCTTGTGTATTAAATGTGTCCCAGACTATTTTCAACTGCTTTCAACAAGCAATATCTGAGCTGAGAGTGCAGCAAAGGTAGAAATTATATTTTAATTTAGAATGGAACATGTTTTTGTAATCCAAAGCTAATACTGAAATAATGCTTATAAGTATATTTTTAGAATACAAACACAAATCAGCAGTTTGTATCCCACGTGTTTTTAATTACTGTTGTCAACAGTATTAGGGTTTTTTTCCAGGAAACTATTTTTGGTTTGAAGCCTGAAAAAATTCAATTTTTACACAGGTGGGGTACAATGGTGCTCTATACATACTGCTGCATGCCAATGTATTAAGTACTTAATCAAAGTATGCTTTATCTGTAGTCTTCATATAGAACAGATTCTATGGGAGCACTAGTAAAAACATCTGTATACAAGAGTACCCACCTCTGTTTTGGATTTCAATTTTGATGCTGCAGAAGTGGCAGATGAAGTTTTTAATTCATCCTTCAACTGAGATATTTTCCCTGTTAGTTCCTTCAGCGTCTTCATAATCTCTGCTCTTTCCTCTGGTTTCATGTTTTTATTCTTTTCCAGCTTTGATATTAACATCTATGAAAAGTATTGAAGGAAGACTACTTTCATTTCAATTACTTGTTTACTTCTTACTAGGTTAAACTAGGTAGCTAATATTTAAACAACCTGAATTATTTTTAAGGGCAGAATTACAAACACAATAAATTCAAACATACCTTTTGACATTCTATTTGCTTCTCTAGCATTTCTTGCTTTTTCTTTCTCATGTCTTGTTGCAGTTTCATTGCCTCCTAATCAGTTAGAGAAGACTTAGTAAGTCAAATGATACATTTTAATTACTATGGTCAACAAAACAAGAATTAAATAAAAATATAAACAGTATTACAAACTATACAGATTTAATTATCACACCAGGGTGACACATTTTATTGGCAAATAACAATGATGCAACTTGTGTCACTAGCAAGAAAAACTAGACTAATTACAATCAGGACTATCAAAAATCATTCTAATATCAAATGAATCTCTTTAACCATCATCCAGATGACCAAAGTGTCAATTCATCTTTCCATTACTTTCCTGAAGCCTTACCACACCTCACTAACAGAAAAGTGCTTTTCAGTCTTGGGCAAGCTGAATCTTTTTAAAATGTAAAATTAATACATGACAGAATCCATGATGAATTTTTTTTGGACATTGAAAGTGTGCACAGAATAGTTTTTGAGCTTCATCCTGAATATTCAGAACACTGAGAGAACATTCCATGAAACAACTGGCTCATTCTGAATTCTTTCTGTTTTAGCTACACAGAATATTATAAGAGGTGTTTTCTATTTACCACCCAAGCTACAAAGCATTGAGTTTTAAAGATTTTCTTAAAGTTTTAAGAAAGTTTTCTGTTATTCCAAACCAAGTTTGTAAAATAGCCTACTTGCAAGGGAAGATCTGTTGATGAAAACTGAGAATGTTCCAAAGAAAAAGGTGCTTGTTTTTGTTCCAAATTTTGAACACCCTTGTTATGAACTTGAAATATTCCAAACTGGAATGCTTTGCTCATCTCTTGTGGGTACAAACAAATCATTCCATATTTATCAACCAATGAACTAAGGTATCCACCAACATGCAAAAATTAATTGGGTAGAAAAGGCCTCAAATCAAAGCTGTATTACATTTTGGACTAATGATGCTACCAAGCCTGCAATGGAATGTGCCAACCCTGAGCTACAGATACTCTCTACTTTAAGAGAGGGAAAAAAAAGAAACTGAGCAACATTTGAGAAAGATAAGACTAATCAAGAGGAATCAAGAACCAAAATAGTTGAAGCCTGCCACTCTTTGTTTATAAGAACATAAGAGAAGCTCTGCTGGATCAGGCCATAGCCCATTTAGTCCAGTGTCCCGTTGTACACGGTGGCCCACCAAATGCTCATGGGGATCTAAACCAGAGACAAGGACAAACCTTTTCCTGTTCTCAAATCCCAGCAAATGGTCTTAGGAGCGTCCTGCTTCCACCACCCCCAGCCTGAAGGATGTACCTAGGCATTCATTCTAGTAGCCACTGATACATTTGTCATCCATAAATTTGTCTAATCCCACCTTAAATCCATCTAGACTGGTAGCTGTTACTACCAGCAAATGGCCTTAGAAGCATCCTGCTTTCCCCCCCAGCCTGAAGGATGTACCTAGGCATTCATTCTAGTAGCCACTGATACATCTGTTGTCCATAAATTTGTCTAATCCTACCTTAAAGCCATCTAGACTGGTAGCTGTTACCACCTCTTCCGGCAGCAAATTCCATAAACCGATGATCCTCTGGGTGAAAAAAAATACTCCCCCTTGTCGGATCTCATCAGCTTCATAGAGTGCCCCCTGGTTCTAGTGTTGTGCGATAG
>MTQE01002208.1:68109037-68121464 GCA_014337955.1 Aspidoscelis marmoratus
TGGTGTTTGCATATATACATTTATATTCACTCTTCTTGTCCAAATTCCGCTGTTGAGGAACATGTGAAACTAATCCCACACTTAGGTCAGCATTTTCTGCATATGTCCAGCCCTCCTCACTTGAGGGTGCACTCTCCCAAACCGGATGCTGCCCAGCTCCTGTCGGCTTTCCCCCAGGGATTAGTTTAAAAGCTGCTCTGCAACCTTTTTAATATTAATCGCCAGCAATCTGGTTCCCTCTTGGTTCAAGTGTAACCCGTCCCTCTTGTACAGGTTTGGCTTGTCCCAAAATGTTCCCCAGTTCCTTACAAATCTAAACCCCTCCTCCCGACACCACTGCCTCATCCACGCATTGAGGCTCCTGAGCAATGCCTGTCTGGCTGGTCCTGCACGTGGAACAGGTAGCATTTCTGAGAATGCGACCCTAGAGGTCCTGGACTTTAGTCTTCTACCTAACAACCTAAAATTAGGTTGTAAACTTTGGATAGCTAGTCTAATGGTATCACTATATTGCATACACATTTAGAGTTAGATAAATAAGGCTATGATAAACTCCTATTAGTACCTTGGACTTGTGGGAAAGATAGCTGGTGAGTCTAAAACTGCCAGGAAGATTTCAACAAAGCACATCAACTGGTTTATGACATCTACTGACAGGTAAATCAGTCAGAGCCTATAATACAGTTTTAGTATTTCAGATTCATAATGTAATGTGCATCGTTTACCTGTAAACAAAACCCTACCTGAGGATCATCTGTAGCAGCACTGGACTGGTTAAGCAATAAATGTTGAGAGTCTGCCTGATTTCCACCCGTTCCTCCAAGCCGATGTTTGACTGGAACCTTATTACGCACGTAGGTGCCTGCTGCCAGTGGCTTGGTTGCCACCTATGTGTGTGCACATTAAAAAGAAAAACATTAGCATCTGCTTTTGTGATGACATCCAAATATTTTCTAATGAAGCTCTTTAGGACGGCACTATACCTTTGGCATGTTGCTGTGCACTGTGACAGCTGGAGGCGATGCCAGTAGCTGCTGCTGCAGATGTACTTGGTGATGAAGAGGTGATGGTGGCGCCTGCTGCTGCTGCTGCTGTTGCTGCGACTGCTGCAGGGACTGCTGCTCACTGTTCTCCCTGTGCCATAATACTCGTATAAACCGATTGTTCAACACTGCCTCTGTGCTAGAAATGGCCTTTCTGGCTTCATCGTTTGTTAAGTACTGAATCAGAGCAGCTTCAGGATCATTCTTAAAGGCAACCTAATAAGCACAAGAGTTCAGAAAGTATGTGTCAACACTACTGATTTGAGCTGCATGCAAAGACAAACAACCGAAGACACTGTATTGCACTTAAAAGGGCTGGATAATGAGCTCAGCCTACTGAATAGGTAGCTGAGCCTGTTTTCTAGAAGCCACCAGTTAAATCTCTCTTGAAAGTTTGAGCAAGCTCAGAAGTGGACTCCAGCATATGCATATTTTCAAGAAATTATAGGCACCGTGTGAAAAATGTAGTTTCTAAAATTTAAGAACCAACAGTAGTTTTAAAAGCATAAAGAAAAGTGTACCAGACACCCACTTTGCTGCTTGAAACGTACAGAAAGCTAGACTGATGCTATTTAATACAGCAGCTTGCATTCTATGCATTTAAGAAAATCCAAGTTTAATAAAACATAAATTTGACCACTGACAGCAATGAGCTTCTCTACTGTACAAATCCTGCAATGGAATAACTGACCTGGATAAGTTATGACAGAGGAGAACTCCCTATTTGGGAAATCCAGGTTAAGGCTGCTGTCCTAAGGCTCTTTGCCAATCACACCATATAATAATCTCTACTGGTCCTTTACTTCTAGTAGCAGCCACTCCTGTTAAAAGTAATCAGAGTACTGGGAAGGAAGAGTTGTTTGCCCAAAGATGGAGATGCAGATTACTCATCTGGCGCCTGCTCATCTTAAGAATGCAGCTTAGACATTGGTTATTTATTTTGCTATTTTTGGATGTTTCAAAACATTTCAATTTAGTTCCCCCTAACATTACAGCACAGCCTATTACAAGCAGAACAGCACAATGATTTTACCTGAATGTTTACAATTGTTCCAAATTTGCTGAAATGTTCATTAAGCTGAGTAATATTGTTCAGTTCCGGTGGTATTTTACGAACTTCCAATTTTGTATTGGTATACAGGTTCTTCTTTAGAAATCCTGGCTTATTCTGATTACTGGATGGCCTGAGGGGAGGAGAAAGATCTCAATTTGATGCAACTCATAATTTTAAAAACAACCATTCCTTCTTATACCCTCTTAACATAAGAATTATTTTCTGGATTCAGATCCAAACCCACTTAACCACTGTCTTCATGTGCCCTGGAAGTACAATAAAAAGGAGATAGCTGCTATTACACTAACATGAAATTTAAGTTGATTCATTTTACAGACAAAATTTTTTATTGCTAATCACCTGTAACATGGACATAACTTGTGATTGTCTAGTTGGTGTTGAACTAGAATTACCCACCAGCATCATTATGCATCAGGTATGAGGGTTTTATGTAGTTCAGCATCTAGCTACATTCCTTATTAATTATATAACAATCTATGTATTCTTGATTGTGGACTCTGTAAATTATAATTATATGAACAATAACTATTTTTCTAGTCTTAACTGCTAATCAAATCCAATGTTTACATCGAAAGTGACACTGCATGGTTGTGAATTAATACCAGGGCAGTTTCCGCACCTACCACTTTTAATCCGGATTAAGTAGATCCAGATTTCTGGGATCTGGTCCTCGCTCAATCCTGTCTATTGGGTTCTGGATCTACATGGAGACCCGATGCATCCACACAGGGTGTTTAGTGCCTGATGGCAATGGGCGCTAAACAGGGCTGTCATGCAGATACTGTAGCACGCACCCCCAAACCCCGAGATTAGGCCAAAGCAGGAAGTTCTGCTGGTGGCGCGGCATGACTGGCCTGTGCAATCGTCAATCAGGGGTCACTTTCATTTACGGTGGGCATGGCAGACACAAAGCTGCATAGTTGCCTATGTAGCAACTATGGAATTGGATACCAGTTGCGTAGGGATTGTACAGAGGGGTGAAACTGGAGCCATCCCACTGCAAATGGTGGCCTCCAGGCCCGCTCCTGGACCCGAATGCCCAGCACACCCTAGAATCTGGTCTTCATGGCACAAGACTGGATTGAAGACCTGTTTAAAGAGTTCTACCGCTAATCTGGTATAAGGGCCTGAAGATCCCATTGATTCTGGAACTCTGCAACGTTTGTGTGGACAACACATTCTTAATGGAGTTGTCAGTGCAGCAGGTACCTAGCGAATCCATACCAAATGCATGCCTATCGGGTGCTTAATGGTCTTCAGGGCCCATATGGTAATGGTCAAGGTCTCTTGTGCTACTCAGATGTTTAGAAATGTTTTATTGGCTCCCTTTGAGATCAGACAGTTAAGATTTATTTGGTTTTTGAATTTTATGAAATTTCAGGATACTGGTTAATAAAAGCTTATAAATTTATAAACAAATACTAAGTCACTGTAATGTTTTCTTTTTAATTGCATCTGTATTCCACAGAGGAAAATACTCAATGCCATAATCATTTAGCTTCCCTTTGCAAAATAACATATCTAATTCTTAATGTCCACAAGGTATATATTACTATAATATCATTGATGCATTGGCATTTATATAATTGTCTTTGTATTATGTTTGTATGAACTGCAGGTTACTCTTGCTTCCCTTTCAGGCTATTGTTTTCCTCTACCTCTGCAAGGCAAAGCAACTCCCTGCCAGTTTCATGATACAAGGCTGTGTGTTTTCTTCTGTAACTGCTGGCAACTGGACCATAAACAAGAGCTGAGATTTTACTTTTGCAGCTTTACAGTGCCTTTCAGCTTTCACTCAATACAATTCAAGGCTGATGTTGGTGCCCCTAAATCATGTATTCAACTTTCAGAGAGAAAGCAATACAGAAGGGGTTGATTCTGTTTCTATAATTTATAGTTACAATTACAGTCAGCAAGCAGCACTGATTCCCTTCATTAAAAAAAACCAAATAAAGAAGTGTATTAGTCCTGATACATGCAAATAGCCAATGAGGAAAATCTGTTTAGCCACCGCAATTCATATATTGCTGGTGAGGCATACCAACAACCCTGATTACAATGGGAGTAATCATACCTCCACATACCTCAGTGGAAGGCTCAGAGTTAAAACCTTGCAGTATTGTTATAAAGGCAACTAAAAAGTTTGCAAAGAAAGCAGCAAGTCATCCTGATGTTACAAAAACCAAGCCAACCTCTCCTCTAATGGCACTGATTGACATTTTCACAGGTAAGAGAAGATGTAGTCAATTACAAACCTACATTTAAGACGCCCAACATTGCAGCTATACGATTATATCTTTGCATAACATTTTTTCCTGAATATTCTTCCTAAAATATAAGTGCATCTTATGCACTGGTGTGTCTTTTATGGTGCAATTATGGGTATATTTGTAACTGTCCTGGTATTATATTTGTATTCTAACTTGGCTTAGGTATATGTATAGGGGAGGATATAAATGTTAACATAAATTTAACATCTTTTCTAACAATGTCCAACTCTGCCTTTCAATCCTTCATGATTTTCTTCTTCAATGTTCAAGATCTCTGGCACAGTGATACTGTCCTCCGTTAAACTGGCTTAATTTCAACCCAACACCCTTATTATGTGCTACTCACTTCACACAACACAAAGCTTGCTTAATATTACAGAAGATTATGGTCGAGTGTTGATGAACAGGCTAAAATCCTTGTTAAAACAAAACCAGATAACAATCTAAAGGCCACTACACACCTCACATGGCACACTTGCTTTCCTTTGCCTCCATATTCTGAAACACATTTCACCTACCTAAACCTATCAAAAGGATTTATAATAACGTGAGGATACAGGCTTGGCCACTGCTGTTACACATCTGCATCTGGACCTGAAATGCCACAATGTACAGGTAAGCTTCATAGGGACAAGCAGTAAAACGCCCAAGATGAAAAATACATCTCATCCAATTAGGTAACGTCAACTCTGTGGGAATATGCTATAAACTATGAAAGACAATGCTTACTTCTGAAAATAAAGTATAAAATTCCAAGGTCTTTCCTTCACGAGAGATATCAGCATAAGGCCAGTGGACATAAGAGAGAGTGTTTTCTTTAACATTTCCCTGTAGCAAAGTTTCCTAAGCTGCCTGAAATTTGGCAAGATAGTTGTTTAAGCCTTCCAGATATGGATGTTATTGCCTGCGTGTCTTTTCTGAGGTTAGGGAGGAAACCAAAGTCCTCTGTTGAACGAAACTCTCACTTTATACATGGACTGGCATTATTGGATTTTATTTTAAAAATAAGGAGAACTGTTCACTTCCTCTTGTTTTTAAACATATTAAACAAATTCCCTCTCAGCACATAAATGTCTTACTTTCCAGTCCAAGGTTTCTTTGCAGACGGCCCTTCAACAGCGTTTGAAGCTCGCTTTCTATTGTCTGGTTCGAGCACCACTCTAGACACATTGCTGCTGTTACTTACAATGCCAACTGGAGGTTCAGTCTGGATGATAATATTTGCAGCTAAAAAAAAAAAATTATACACTGGCAATATATGAGAAGTATTTTGCCAAAGGGTAAGGATGATTAATTTAAAATATTTAAGAAGTTTCAAACATTCATTAGCTTTCCTAAAAATGCACACAATGTTTATTTTATTTATAACAAGCCAAAATACAAACATATCTTTCAGTAATAGGATTTACAAATGTTCAAGCAAAACAAAGTGCGTGCAGAGAAGCAAAATGTGTCCAGGTTCACGAAAGCTAGTGTTATATGCAGATCTTTCAAGCAAGTATCTCAACCAACTAATCCCCTGACTATCTGAATAAAAGTAACTAAAATTCTCAGGTACAACACATGAAACCATTAGACTGCTAGGTAAATCTGCCCTGTACCTCGATGATTACTTTAGGAAGACAAATAAACTGTCTGGACTTGATGAAGTTAAGGAAAATATAAGAAAACAGAACATGATAATAAAAAATACTAAAACGAACACTTGAGCAAATTGGAGATCCTCAGGATAAGATGACTAGGGTATTTAAATGGTGTTCATAACATATTATTGGAGAAACCCAAGGCGGTATGTGGGGGATAAAAATGTTCCAAGGGAATTATTCTGGCTATCTGTTGTTTAAGAGGAAGTCCAGGCAATTAAAAATGTTCTATGCAAAGCTCAAAATGAGATACATTGCACTGAACTTTCTCACTAGCATGCCAAACTAGTCTTAAAGTTTAAGGTTCGGTTTGCTAGTGAGCTGAACTTCAAGGGGATCTGATGAGCCAGTTTACCCCAGTTCTCGAAGCTTCCCCACCTTGAACTGCATAGATTTTGCACAGGTCCCGCTGTCTCCCATACCTAACTGCCAGGTCTCATGCTGCCCCCTCCTTTAGACCTTGCTGTCTTTGAGTGTCCATAATGAACGAGATAGGCACTTCTCAAGTCTGGGCCTGCAGGCCTATCTAGAAGGGTGAAGACTTACATGGAAGAGTCACTATGCATCCCAGCACCCAGTCTGTGGGGATCAGTTGCCCAATCATGAAAAATAGTGTTCTTTGCTGGTCATGTGATTGATCCAACCAAGCACATTAGAAGTCTCCCTTGATGTAGTGCCACATGGTCTCCACCCTTCCAGGTTGGCCTGTACTATCTCTCTGCAAAGAAAATGTTCAGAGCCTTCTAAAGTTTGGACATATGAAACAACATCTCACCTCTTGGGTTTGTATCCATTTCACCAGATGTCAAGCCAATAAGATTTGGACGTTGCATTGATGTTCTTGAGAAGAACTGTCGATATTGAGATCTACCAGTATTGGTGATACTGGGAGCTTCTGGATTGTAGCCATCTGGTTCATACGTATCTAGAATGGGAGGGAAAAGCAGAACTGATTTAGACTACACTGCAATACAGTTAAAAAAACCCTCCATCATATACTTCACAAAGTACTGCAAACCAGATGCAGATTAACAAGAATTCAGATCAACTACTCTTTCAAGATTAAGATAGTTATGAGTTACTACTCAGCAATGGTCTTATGGTTAATCCAGAAGAGAGTGAACAGAACTCCATTTATACAATGGGGGACCCTGGGTCCTCTTACCACACTTGTGCTCAAACAACTGCAGTAGTCTATATGAATCTATCAGACAAGATTCAAGGACTTATCTTTAATGTATTAAATCCTAAGAATCAAATTACTTATCTGACCCTGTCTCCTGTTACAGGTACTACACAACAATACAGGTTCATGGTCTGACAAATAGAAGAAAAAAGCCTCTCATGTAATCTACAGTACTATGATACACAGTGAGTGAAATATAGCATCACCTTGAAGAATTTATGGGGGCACTCTATGAAGCTGATGGGCTGGAGAGTTAGGACTGATAAGGGAAGTATTTTTTCACCCAGAGGGTGACAGAAACCAACTTAGATAGTTTTAAGAAATGGTTAGGCAAATGTATCAACACCTGCTAAAACTGATGCCTAAGTACTGCTTCCAGGTTAGAAAGACAGGCAATATGCTTCTAAATGTAATTTACGGGGAACTGAGAGCAAGACAAGGAGTTGCTGTCATCTTCCACTTGAGAATGCCCAGAAGCAACTGGTGGGGCACTGTGTGAGATGGATGCTGAACCAGATGAGCTTTGGCCTGATTCAGCACACCTCCTCTGATGTTCTTGACTGGACAATCTACTGAGATATGAGGGTAAACAATGGATATTTGAGTGCAAACCATTTGCATTTAAAGATGTAAACTTTATACTACTACGTCTCATTTACAAATCTTTTGATACAGACCCGCCTTTACTTCAGTCACCTTAGCAGCCAAATATACTGTTTAATTCAAATCCTAAAAACTCTTATGATATCCCTTTGACATTAGCTGTTAAAACCTATTTTTTATCTTCTACAATTTGTTACAGCTATATTTGCAGGCAGTGAGGATCCTAAATAGTTATCACTTTGATGCTAGGAATATGAATAAGGTATGTGATGGAATCATCTACTGGATGAGAAACATATTTAGGATGGGCATAAACGGCGGAAATTCTAAGATATTTGTGTCAAGAAATGTACGTACATAATTGTGACAATTCAGAATGTGTCAATTAACTTTCCTTTGAGAAATGAAAGTCCATTGTATTAAATATGTAGCGTTAGTACATTCTGAGAGAACAGAATTGAATCTCCTTACGTTCTGATACTGAATAAAGAAGGTTTTGGGGTAGCGGAGGAGGTAGTCTTGCTCCCACTGGTGCAAGGCTGGGCACCGTCGTCGTTCCTGGCTGGTCACGACTGTTGATCAAATTAGACTGAGACAAAGATGGCCCTGGAATGAAACAGAGATAATACAGTAATGACTCCTCATCTGTCCATCTCTATCACAGAGCAAGCAAGTGAAATCCATTTAGCAATAGCAGGATGGCACTTATGAAGTCTATGCACTATTTTGCTGTTACAGAACTCAAAAGTAGTTTGTTATTGTTCTGATTATTTTAACCAGACATCATGATTCTCTGTTTTATCAATTTAAAGCTCTTGGACTTGGCTCAGCTTCTGTTGGCTACATGTCCCCATCCAGGTAATTTTCATTTAACAAAATATTTTTATTTAAAATACTTCTGTATTACTGTTTATATTAAAAATCTCAAAGCTGTTTATAAATAAATTCAAAAGCAAAGTTAAAAGCAATCTGTTGAACCAAGTCAGGAGAAAGCGACATTGCTAATTTTCCTGAATTATGGAAGTGCAGGTCAACATTCATGTGCATTGTGAAGATGCACTGTGACAGAAGCAGGTTATCTTTATGTATAAGTTCACATGTGATGTACAACAGGAATACATATAGAAGTACATGTCGCACCACACAGAAAACAACTACCCGCAGTAAAGCTCAGCTCATATGCTTTTACCAACTAAACATGACTTATTTTGACATCCCCATAACTGTCTAACATTTCTACTAACAAACTCCACTAATATGTGGAAAAACCTTAGTGTTAGTATCCTGCAGACCACTTTTTTGTTTCACTTCAAGGCATCAACACATTCTTGCATTATTTAATCATTACTCTAGAAGTCAGACTGAGTTCATTTCCCTACTGCAAAATTTTGGAAGCAAATCCTAAATACAGGTAATTGGGACACAGATTTAAGGGAGGGGAGAACCCCAAATAGAGATGGTGGCATACAACCAAATAGGAATCCAATCTCAGTTTCTTTAATTTCTATCAATAAAAAGCTGCCTGTACTACCCGCTTATTATCTTTTTTAAAAAAGTGATCTTACTTGGCATGGGAATTCTAACAGGCGGTGGTGGACGTGGGTGCACTTGCTGTCCAGGCATTCTCAGGCCATGAGCTGGACCTTGCGTGGGAGGTATTAGCATTCCAGGAGGAGGAAGTCCTGGAGGTGGTGGTGGAAAAGGGATCATGCTTGGCAAAGAGACGTCATCTATGACTAGTGGATCATTCCCATGATCAAACTGACAGAGCTCACCAAGAACACAAAATCCTCGTTCTGTTAAAAAAGGAAAATAATGAAAATAGTAATCGTAGAAGAGGAAAGCATGATTTATATTTTCAGTCTAGAAACATCAGAATGGTTGTTCATGGCATGAAGAAACCCTGAGCTTTGCGGAAAAGCATCTGGAAGCAAAACTTACCATCATAATCTCGACAGCGTCTTTTTGGCGGAGCATTTCTACCAAATGAATTAGGAGCAGAATGATTGTTGTAGTAATTTGACCAGCTTTCTGTTGTATTTTCAGGATGGTGAGCAGGTGCAATCACAGTAACAGCACTGGGAATACACTGTGCTCCAGAGGAATACTGCTCAGAAGAGTTAGCAAGAGACAAAGACACAGGGTTATAGGAGCTCTCCATGTCACTCCTTTCACACTTGAATTTGGCTCGCTCTCTGTGCTCTGTGTGGAAGAAATTATAATACATTACATAAGTTTCTAGGATCTTTTAGAATAATTTAAGATTCCGACAGTACACAGAATACCTACTACTGCAACTAGTTCATATACCCTAGTATAACAATAAGGCTGCATCTTAATGGAAAATATGGAATTTCATTTGCAACATTCACATTGATTGCCTCAGAAAAAATATGTTGCCCTTTTGCAGGAAACCTCAATTAAAATGGAATAAATAAGCAAACAAAAAGGGAAGGCTCCTTTACATATACACCAGCACAATCCAGCACTGCTTTTCCCTTTCTGGTTAATTTGATCAGCCTCTATAGATAGGTAAGATAATAGGCTCTCTTGAGAACATTTTTTTTAAAAAAGTCCTGATTGGGTCCATCTCACAGCATAGCTTTTAGAATGCTTTAATCACTATGTTACCTAAATAATTCTATTTCCTTGCTGAATTTGTAAGAATTCTAGGGGAAAATGCTACATTTCGTGAGAAAAGTAATTTCAACAACTGCTGCAAAATCAGGACCAAAAGTTTTTGGCTACTCACCAACATTCCTGTTTCCATCCCTTTCTTTGCTTGCATCCTGGTCTTTGCTTCTACCCCTGCTGCGGCTACGACTTCGGCTCAGTCCTCTGCTTTTACTGCGACTCTTACTTCTTCCCCTTCTCCAGTCATACTTGTCTCTGTACAAGTCGTTTCTATCATAGTATCTATCATAGTCTCTCCACTTTCCATCATCTCTTTTTCGTTCTCTAGTTCTACTAAATGAGAAAAGCAACACACACATAAACTTGCAAAGATATAAGAAATGAAATGTGGACTGTCAACAAAAATGAAGATGTATAGTATTGTTGAATCAGAAGGGAATAAATTTTGTTAGAAGGTGTCTTGTGACAATCCAAGCATTTTCTAGAGAACAAATTAAGGTCAGCACAGGAATAACTATAAAAAAAGTGAAACTGGAAAACAGGGGAAAGCAGAATATTACTAAATATTCTAAAAGAGTTATGTGGATTCACATGCCTTTTAAAAAAGCTTTCTTTAAAGGAACTGTTTGAGTGTCAGGATACAACAGTTCAAATAATACATGTTCTCCATGAACTGGAAATCACCACGTGGCCATTAGTATATAGTGGGACAGAGATCTCAGCAAACAAATTCATTCAAATATTTTCTGAGAAAGTAAAGGAAGGCAATCCACGCACAACACAAGTGAGTTTTATTCTGATGTGAATTATGCAGAGGATTTTTGTTTCTGAGACAGTAGGACTGAATGGCGAGTCTGCCGGTAGATCATGCACCCAGCTGCCTAACAATCTTCTTAATTAAAACAATTCCATTTCAAAAGACATGTTGGAATCGCTTAGACTTTCCGCCTTGAGGACAGCCATAATAAAAATGGGGCTATCTTCATATTTAATTTGTCCCACACATGTGGGTGTACGCAATGAATTTGGTTTTCTCCACTGGACATGGTTAGGGTGATCAGATGCTGAGAAATTATTTCTTCTTTGTGCTGTAAAAGTGGACCACTATCTATTAAGAATAAAGATATTAATGATTTCTCCTATCTACAAGAGTGGAAGTTTCACTTAAGTGGCCTTGCCCCAGAGACTAATAAGTGATTTTCAGAATCCTGGATAATTTTCATGCTTCCATGGTTTGTTCTCAAGACTGGCCAAGATTTTAACATGAGAACAGGAAAATGATTTTAGCAATAGACACCACTGGGATCATGCCTCTGCAAGGATGGTTCCCCGCTGGTGGCATAAGGATGGATCAAAAAGCAGTTTGACTAGGCTGAACCATTCAAAGGGAAAGCAGCTGGTGCAATTCCTCCCCTCAGGTCTGAGGTTGTTAGGGAGATGGGGGAGCGGGCAGATGACATGGTACATGCAGAAGCATGTTAAAACACAGCAGCCTTCCCCTACCTGCTCCATGGTCCTTCCTGAAGCAGGGATCAGTTTCAGCTGGCTTTCCAGCTGAGGTGGGAGCTGTGATGTGCTGACAATTAAACTACTGCACTGCCTATGACAAATCTGTACATGCCTTTTCCAGGGCAGAACAAGGCGAAGCACAAGAAAAAGACAGGGGGAGTGAGACTGTCATGTGCCTTGTGATAACCTAATTATTGCAGCATGCAGCCCTGCCCACTTCCAGCTACAAAGCCGGCTGGAACAGAAGGCATAAGAAGAAAGTCCAAAGATGGCATATAAGCACTACTGTGCCTTTAACACAGTCCTCTGTGTACGTTTTGCTCACCTGCTTCCTCATCCCCTCCATAACAGCTGCAGATGTGAGAGAGGAATTTCAATAATTCCTCACCAACTTTGAATGGTATGGAATTGTCAAACTATGATGTCATAGGTATTACGGAAACCTGGTGGGATAACACACATGA
>MTQE01002208.1:68124098-68144851 GCA_014337955.1 Aspidoscelis marmoratus
AGGTCCCCTCCAACTCTACCATTCTATGATTCTATGATTCTATGCTGTTTGTCATACTCCTCTGGAAAAAAACACTCTCCCTAGAGACTTTCATCTTCCATTAATCTTGGCACTTTTAGACAACAAATGAAAATGTATCTGCTCTCCCAAATATATAATGGTGTATTTTTAAGAATTATTGTCTTTAATCCAAGTTTCCGTCGGATTTTCTGAAAGTGATTGGCAAATGGAATAATAACCTCCACCAAAGATACTAACCTCTGTTCACTAGAATCTGAACGATTTTTCTGTGGGCTGGTGTATTTCTTCTTTTTGCTCTCCCGCTCTTCTTCAAAAGATTCCTGATACGTCTAATGATAAGAAATAAATTATTATATCACACCGAGTACACCTTTCATAGAAGAGAAGAGACTCCCAAATCTAAAAGTCAAAGTAATAGAACAAGGCTCAAGAGACATTAATGTACAATTCAATATATTTGTATGCAAATAGATTACACTTACATCATTAAAAACACAAACAAAAGAACCAGTTATCTATATACAAAGCAATAAGTATACTTAAAATATAACCCTCCGACCAGCTCTTCCTTCTTCCCACCATGGTAGGACTACATTCAGAAGAAAATATGCATCAAAAGGCCTGGATGAACAAGCCCTCTCACATACTGCAACCCCTGATACCTCTGAGGGTAATGGAACTATAAGAAGATCCTCAGTTTGTGATCTTAAGGTGTTCCTTCAGATGTCTGTGGCCAAAGCCATTTTGGACATTAAATGTCAGCATCTACACCTTCAACTGGACTTGGTAGCCAGTTGTTAACAAAACAATCAGAGCACTCCAAGAGTTTCTGGGTTTGGTTCAGAGTCAAGATGCACCTACTCAGCAAATCCTGGAACTCTACTAAATATTAGGCTTCAAAATGTTTACAATTTGCTGTAACATGCCTTGTGTTTAATCAAAATGCATTACAACTTTGATGTACCAGGTTTACATGAGAAAAAGAGTAGCTAGAACCTAAGTTTAATTTGCAGTCTTTTCTTTAGTTTTGGAAAATGCTTACTTTCATTATTATGAATTACTAACTATTTAAGTATATTATCTCAAAGAAAAATACAAGAACTTTCAAAAATATGAATTTCAGGTGTTTCGCAGGATATTTTTAAGGTGCTGGGGACTGGGTTGTCCATTCATACAATGAAAACTATTAAAGATGGTAAATATTATTTATGCAGGGAGCCAGAATATAGCAAGAAAGTGTTCCTAGTGTTTCCAAGAAAAAAATTAGGTTTAAGTCTTTGTATTTCAGCTGTTAGATAAAAAATACATTTCATACTTGCACAGTTCCATATTGTTCTATACCAAAAAAATGTAGATTATGATCACTTTTTCAAGACATAGCTATAGATCTTTTTTTTCTACTAATACAAAGAAACTCATTACCCATATATATTTTATATCATAAAGGTTTTTACTTCTGTAGACATGACACAGGCCCAATTCATTTCCAATTGTATCTGATGTATTGCTGTAATCCCGTTTTACAGTGGTCTGGAAAGTTTGGAGTATTGGGTGGCTCTAAATGTGGGAATAATGACGAACATAGTTACATCTACACTAACAATAGTGTGAGAGACTTAGGATAATTCTAGCTAGTGGATGTGAGGTATAATACCAATGATTTAAATCATTATTTCTCTTGACTGGGCTGTCTGGAAGGATCTCATTAAGAGTCTTTTATTCCTATTTTCAGAACAGGCTCAGATTTATCCATATAGATGGTGGCAATCTTTAATTTTATTTGGCTGCATGAGCTTGCTGGATAATTTTGCAAATCCCTAAAAATTAGCCATTTTAACAAGAATTGCCAAGGAACAATAGGAACACAGAAAAACTTTTTGAGAGTCACATGTGGCTCTTTGGCTGCACTTTGGGACCTCTGATCTAGACCTACTTCAGTCTGCCTCCAGATCAAGTAATGGGATTAAATTTTTCAAAGTAGTCAAAATGGATGACCTTTGTTGAAAGGAGGTACACAAACTATGACCCTGTTAGTATCAAAATAATCATTAATATTAAGGAAACCATCAAGCATGATGTGCTTCAATAATTAGGAATTGGGGGCACTGCTTTAAAGTAGTTCTGCTATTGTCTCCAGGAAAGACTCTATAAAATAGTACTGGGGGACTTCTGACCAACATCTTAGGAGGTCATGTGTGAGGCTCCTGAGGGGTTAATCCTTTTCTTTATGCTCTCACATGTAAATGAAGCTGCTACATTTAAACATCGTCAGCATGCTGATGCCACACAGCTCTACTTCTCCATTAAATCTAGATCAGGAAAGACTATTTCATGTTGACTACTGATCAGAAGCAAGCTGTCCAGGTAATCAGCCAGACTAATTATCTTCAGATACAAACTTGCCTACAAAAGCCAGGTGTGTCTTATATGCTGGCTGATTTTGTGTAGACCCTTCAGCCTTAAAATCTGGATTGTAGAGAGCCTGTTTTCACTACAATCAAGCAATGAGGTCTAGAGGAGGCTCAGGGGGACGGGAGGCACCCATGGGGGGTGACCCAAAGTCAAGACTTTGGAGTCCCTCCGAAAGCAGCTCCGAAATCCCTCCGAAGTTGCCTTTGTAGATTAGCAAAGGCTCTGCAGAGAAACCCCTTGCGGCTGGGAGCTGCCTGTTACCTCCAGGCATGGAGAGAGGTGCATATTAATGAGGCTGACTCATCATCATAAGGGTTTTTTCTTCAGAGCCTGTGCTAATCTCCAAAGTTGCCTTCGGAGGGACTTCGGAGCCTTTGCTAATCCCCGAAGGCAGCTTCAGAAATTGCACCCCGTCCCCCAAAACACCTGGGGTGACAGACAGAATCCTCGTGGGCCAATCCAGACTTGCCACATGGTTGCTCCGATGTTTCCACAGCAGGCAGGCTAGCACCCACTGCTATTGGGTGCTAGACCACCTGTGGAAACACATTGGGTACTTCCCTTAATCCGGATCTACTAGATCCGGATTAAGGGTTGTACCCATTCCTTAGATCTAGATCTTCTTAGATCCGGATTAAGGAGCACGGTGGAAAAACAGCCCTAAACTTGGTAGCCTCTCCAACAGGATACCATGGTCAATGGTATCAAAAGCCAGTGAGAGGTCCAGGAGAACCAACAGGGTAGCATTCCCCCTGTATCTCTTCCAGAGGAGGTCATCAACCAGGATGACCAAGCGGTTTCCGTGCCATAACTTGGCCTGAAGCCAGATTGAAATGGGCCCAGATAATCAGCTTCTTCAAAGCATGCCTGCAGTTAAACAGCAACAGCACTCTCTAAAACCTTGCCAAAAAAGGTATGTTAGCCACCGGGCGATAGTTATTAAAATCTTCTAGGTCCAACGAGGTCCTCTTCAGGAGGGGGCACACCACAGCCTGTTTCAGGACCCGTGGGACCACCCCATCCCTCAGAGAGGCATTCACTACCTCCTGGATCCACCCAGTCATACCATGTCGGCTAGTCTTTATCAGGCATGAGGGGCAGGGATCCAGAGAGCACATCGCCGGCTAAACCCCCACATGCCAACAAATCCTCAGGCCGTAACAATTGAAACTGATCCAAATAAACTAGACCAGACAGTTCTCTGGATGCCTCATTCGGACTGTGTCCAATCGTGCTCTCGTTGTTGACCTTCCTGTTTCATAGCACGTAGCTCCACAGAGTACCAAGGAGCTTTTCAGGCTCCACAAGCATGTTGAGGGCACTTGGGAGCAATCGTGCCAATAGTCCTGCTCATCTCCTGATTCCAGTTGTCCAGATAGAAATCAGAGCTTCAACAGGAACACCAGTCATGCCAACTGGAAAATCCTCTAGAGCATTCAAGAATCGCTCCGATTCCATAAGTCTCCGGGGGTGGACCATTTCAATAGGTCCCACCCCACAGATGGGAGCTGTCATTGCAAGTCCAAACCGCATTAGTGTATGATGCGTCCATGATAACGGTTTGACAGTGAATCCTCCTATCAACGGATATTCACCAGTCCACTCTGAGGCAAAAACCAAATCAAGGGTGTGGCCTGCTATATGAGCTGGGTCAGATAAAAATTGAGACAGCCCCTTGGTTATCATGGAGGACATGAAGAACTGAGCTGGTCCACTGAGCGTAGTCTCGGTGTGGAGGTTGAAATCCCCCAACACCACCATGGCAGAGGCCCTCCCCTCAGTCTAGAACAGTGCTGCACTGAGTATCCTGGATGACACAGCTGGGTGAGACAAGACCCACGCAGTTCATCCATCCAGGTCTCTTGAATTCTCAAGCGTCTACAGCACATGACAGAACTTCATCTGTAGGGACCCTCAAGTTGTGAAATGATCAGCCTATTAAGGTGCTCCAGGTGCCAACATTATACACTTAGTAGCACTTGGTTAAAAGGAATCTTTTCACTTAGATCTTTCTTCCTTATGTTCTGCAGTTTTCAAGTGGTTGGGAGTGGGGAACAAATTATTCTTAACTGTTTTTTAAATAATTTAATTGTTACAATGTACTGCTTTATCCTGTAAACTACTCCAAATATCTTGAGAAATAAAGGGTGAGAGAGAAATTTAAATAAATAAATATAAGTTGCTCTAAGATAATACAATTTCAAAATTGAAACAAAAAGGGCTTTAATAGTTTGCGCAAGTACAAAGTATACACCTCTAGGGTCTTCTAGACTAGTTGTTCACCGAATATATAATACCCTAGTTCTGTAATCACAAAGGCATGAAAACAAGGGATGAAATAAAACTCTTGCTGCCTTCCCTTCACAGAACTTTAAAAACAAATTTTAAGTACATAATACTTTTTTGGAATTTCTTTGTACAAAGGACAGGAGGAGTGTGATATACAATATCATTTACAGAAAGATCAAACTATATGGACAAGCATGACTGAAATAACTTTCAATTAATCATCTAAGAGACAGAACTCAGAACTAAAATAACTTGTGTTAAGATATACATGCATACAAGATGTGGGGGAAGCAGCACTGTTTGGTGCGAGGATATCATATCTCCTTTGACCTTATCTAAGTATAGCAAAGTTATTTAATGTAATACGCTCACTATTTAAATCAGGTTAGCTTCTCTGACTGTGACCATGGGGACACTTATTAACTTTCTCTACTACACTTACTCCTGCTCTGCTATAATCACAGAACAATAGCCTATTATTTGTAAAATTCTAGCAATCAAATTGGAATAAGAGACAAGAGAAAACAGAGACAGAAATGGATTAATTCCTACACTGGGCAACGCCCGATGATAGTTATAATAACAGTGGTGCCTAGCTTTATTTTTTATTTTCATTATTTAAGACATTTCTATCACTTTACAATATGTATTGCTGCCCACCTCCTATCCCTTGGCAAAGAATCTTGCATGATATGTTACATGAAGGAAAAGTAGTCACATAGTTTTGAGAAGGAAGCTAAAGTACAGGAGTTATTTTCTGCATTAGCTTACATCCCGGTTAGCATGTGAAGGGTTAAACCAGAATTCATGCTTTCTGCTTATAATATAACTGGTTGTTTTTTTTAAAAAAAACTAGTAAATATTGAATAAAATGCCTGCTGATTTCTGAGAGTATTATTCAGTTTTCAAAAGTAGAGAGTAGTTGTTGAAGCTGAGCTTTAAAAAAAGTTATAAGATGAAGACACTTTATTAATTTAAATATTGCCCAGGACTGGATCATTTAGCCTACTTCAGGATTTCTGGCTTTATTGAACCAGAGTTGAATATAAGGCTAAGAAAAGCAAGGGATGACAACGAGAGAGGCTGAGAACTAAAATCAGAGAAGAGACAGAAGCAGCTCACTGGACAAGAACAGGGAACAGAGCAGAAACTGAAGATTAGCAGCAGAAGACAACAGAAAAGCAAGAAGCTCAAGAGACTGAGCACAATGAAGAGAGCATTCTTGCACAGCTGTAGAGAAACCAGCCAGACTAAGAAAACTTAATTTTAACGGTTCTCTAAAAGGTGGAATGGTCTTTGGACTCATGCAACTTGGGAATTTTGCAATCTGAAGATATGCTAGGGACATCTACTAAGTCAGGCTTGTCAGAGACCATCTTGATTTCTGGGACTACACTGACAGTCTCAGAAGAAAGAAGCTAACCAGAAGAAGTTAGAAAGCAATTATATTTTATCTGGAATTTGGAAATGAATAAGGACTAAGCTAACCTCTTGATAACTACTGCTATTTGAACTTTTTTTCTTAAAAAAAGTACACACACACTTAAAGTAATCTTTAAAAGTTAATCCATTACTCAGCATATGTACCTAAAAACCTGAAATGTACTCTGCCTATCTCACACTTAAAATGTTAAAATCACATCACTGAAACAAGCAAAAAAAGATTTCTTTCTTATGGTGGCAGTGAATTTAAAAGCATATGGGTGAGATTAAAATAATCTGCATTTGAAAATTAAGCTTCTGACAAGTCTGAAATGGAATAATGGGGCAATAAAATGAAGGGATTCTGACTGAAAATGCTATGCATTTCTCCTGGCTCTTTGCTGTTGCATCCATCAACAGGTTACATTTCATTTGTGTTGCAAGAGTGAAGTGATCTACATGGGATTGGAGCGTGGAACCTCCACTGTGGGAGTCTCACATAAGCCTTCATCAGTTCTAGGGCTGCATCCAGACTTGTTTATACTGCGCAGCGGAACGTGAAGCCGCAATCAAGACGTCACAAAAATCCGATTGCTACTGCGCACTTACCTTAATGCTGATTTCACAACACTTTCTGCGCAGTTGAAAGAAGATCCAAATTTTCCCGCCAGTATGGGCAGAACAGCTAGAAGAGACAAATGAGAGCAGGGAGGGCAGCTCAAATCTGATTGGCTGCCTCATCCCACGTGATGGCACGCACCAACTCAGCTCTCAAAGCTTCCAAGGAGGAAGCTATGGAGCTGCTTTTTAGTTAGGACGGCTGGTCATCACATCACAGCAGGTAAGTTGCCTTTTCCTTTAGCTGTGGTTTTATTCTGCAAGTCTGGAGGCAGCTTTGGTCAGTCAGCTTGTTGGTGAAGCCTCGTCTACTGGGAACACAGGAATAGGGAAAGTAACTTTTGAAAGCCTTTGTTGTTTGACTGAAGCAATCCAGACTATGGATGGAACAGATCCTTGTTAAGGCAGGCCAAGGTTAAGCTTTTGCTTCTACTAATCTGCAGCGGTGTATTCTGCCTTCCCCATACTTTAGGACTATTTACATTTTTATCTTGCTGAACACCTGAAGGTCTCAGAATAGGTCACAACCACACAAAGCACTGCCGCACTGACAAAATGGTCACATGTTCATTTTTGCTGTTCATCACCAGACAACAAAAGATCATTTCCCTGGTAGGAACTGTTAAGAGTTCATTAATTATCTTTCTCATTAGATGAATAGATCATTTCTGTGGCACAGAGTTTAGTCTAATACCTCAGCTACAACTTTACACATATGAAGGGCTAAAATAAGGTTGTGATATTACAGTTAGGACCTGAAGAATCAAGTACAATGTACCATACTAAAACATCTTTACCACCTCTCATCTGATTTTGAAGTCCAGTTCAAGGCACAGGCCTTTCTTATGCTTTGAAAGAGCACAAATTTTCCATGGCATTATCCAGATCCTACAAAGCTGCTCCCAACAAAGCTGCTGTTCCTGATGGATGACTACAACCAAAAGGACTTTTTCAAGTGGATATAGACTACCATTGTTGGCACTCTGACCTGACACTCTTGATTCTATACAGAAAGCAATAGATAAAGGCCTTTTAATCTTCTAAAACTACCATAGGTTCGAACTGTTTTAAGTACGCTTTATCCTCAACTTCTTGTACTTTAAGCTGAATTTTATTATTTAATCAGAAAACAGCTTATTTCTGCATGACTTATAAATAGTATTAATGAACAGATAAATGAAACAACTGGGAAAGTTTCATTTTAGTGACTGACAAAATTTTATGTCACATATTATTCAAAACAATATACGTAGCTATTAGCAAACAATTTTACAACAGTAAAACCTCTGATTGTATGCACACAGATACATATTCAGTTGAACAAGCTATGCTGCCTTTTTAAAATAACAACCAGATTTCAACTAAGATTCCAGTTTAATATAGTAGTTACTTCACTAGAAATAAATCTCATCAAAATCCACAGAGCCTGCACTTTGCAGCTATAATCATAGGTATACAGGGGACTTGGTTTTGAATAAACTTGCACAAGATTGCTCTAATTCACATAGAGGGGAATACAGAGAAATGTAACATTACCTCCTCTTTGATTTCCTCCTTTCCTTGACCTGTAGGCTTCAGCTCTGGCTTGGCTGGTTCACTGGGGGCTAGGTAATCCTTAGTGTATAGGCTCTCAAAGAGTTTATCAACAAACCCTGAAGTTTCTAGAAGAAACACACCAAACAAAAAGATTTAATTCAGATAGCATGCTTTACTTTTTACTTTTATATTAGATTGTCCATACCTAATCTGTTCTTTTGGCTCAGAACACATAGACCCTAAGTGCCTAGAGATCAAAGGATTTTTTAAAGATCTGTAAAAGAAAAAAACTATGTAGTTTCTAAGGACAGTCTGAACCTGTGCCATATTTATGGCCATCTGTGATGTAACAGTGACAGCCGTCAATGGAACTGAGAAAGCAAAATACTCAACACTCTGTGTAACTCTGGCACCATGTTGCCCTTTGCCTTTCAGTCTTTGAATTACAGCTACGTTTTCAAAACTGTACTCAAAGTGTATTGGCTATTCATTCTGTTCAATACTGCAAGACTATTTATTTTAAAACATACACAAAAAATAGTCTTATCAGACTCTGAGATCCCACAAAAGTTTTTGACTTTATAGCAACAAATAGAGCTACTCTCCTGAGATTCACAGGTGCCTTAAAATGTTTTAATATTTTTGCAATATTTTCTAAATATCCATACTTTAGTTCTGCTATCGTATTTTATTCACATTCTTTTATTTCAGCACAAATGACTTTTTTATTAAACTGCTCAAACTGAAGAACGTAATTGCATTATACAAGCAGTTAAAACACAAGAGATCTATTCCTTATGCTGAACTCAATATCCCTGTTTTTCTCATAAATAGAGGCGAGTCTCTTCCAATGATCAAATAATCTACCAAATACTAAAAGAAGAAATAAGTCCAGCTCCTTTACTAACCCAAGAAATTCAATAGAACCACAGCATTTTTTTAACTTTGCCCAAATCTAGGGAACAAATGAAGTTCAAACTGTAACTTACGAGATAACTATAGTTAGAGAAAATAATAAAAGTTGGCTTTTCTCCCCCATTTAATGGGACTCAAAGTGGCCAACAAAGTTTCCTATTCTTCTCCCCACACCTGACACCCTGTGAGGTGGGTGAGGGCTGTGAGAGCTCAGAAGAGAGCTGTGACTAGCCCAAGGTCACCCAGCTGGCTTCATGGAGGAACGTGGAAATAAACCCAATACTCCCAGATATGATTCTGGTTCCCTAACCACTAGACCAGTGGTTGGCAAACTCATTAGTCAAAAGAGCCAAATATCAACAGTACAACGACTGAAATTTCTTTTGAGAGCCAAATTTTTTAAACTGAAACTATATAGGTAGGTACATTGTTATTAACTTAACTAGGGTACTCCTAAGCTGGAAGAGCCACACTCAAGAGGCCAAAGAGCCGCATGTGGCTCCCGAGCTGTGGTTTGCCTACCCCTGAACTAGACCAAATTACAGTCTAATATTTAGACATTAAATCAAACTCCAGTCATTCAAAAACAAGAACAGGTTGATTTAATAGTATTTTTTATATATTAAATTGTATGTTATTTTTCATTGTCTTTAAACGTACTTGCAAAGTGCTTTGAGACTTTTGAGTATATAACTGTGAAAATCATAAACTCCAGCATCTTATTCTATTTATACACTTTAATACCTTATAAAATGCATAGTGCCATCTTACAGAATAACTATTTTAAACTAAAATAAAACCCTTGTATGCTACATTCCTAAACTTTAACCCAGCAGTATGGGAAGGGACACTTTCTCCAGTGACTGTACTTAAAAGGGAGGCCTATCTGTGGCCACAGAATTAGCATTTTAATAACATTTAGAAAATTTACATTCTATTTCAAAGGTAATATTAAAAATATTAATATTACAGAATATTAAGGTATTCTCCCTCATTTATTTATGCATTCTAACCAACAGTTTTCAAGTGAAAAAACATGTTAAGCTTTTTTATAGAAAACAAATTGAAAATCAGAAACTGTAATCCTAAATTAGTTCTGATATAATGAAGTGTTTTCAGAATCATTCACCAAGTGAATTGGTTTTCACCTCTATTAAACTGGATAGGTTATCTAGGCTCAGAATCAGTTCAGCAGGGTTTTTTGTGTTGGAAAGTGACACATAATCAAAAGGAGCATTAAAACAAATTTAGTTCAAGAATCCAAAAAATAAAATAAATATCAAGCTACTTTAAAATCTTTCGGAGCACACCCAAGAAAATTATTAAAAACCAGAATATGGCAACCCATGTACCTACCTAAATTAGGCTCCAATATGAACAATAAAGAAAAGGCTTATCAGAATGGCTGCCATGTAAATGAAGAGCCAGAGGCCTCCATAACCAAAACTGGCCAAATGCGCATGCAAGAAAGTGCTCTAAAAAATCTAGGCATATGACATGTTGGAAACAAGGAAACCTTTATTCAAGGAAGAACACCCTGATTCTGTTTGAAATATAAAAATATCAAACCAAACCAAAAATAGTACAATTGTAAACAGAACTCTCATTTCAATCCATGAAAGGCTGACATACTGATACAACAACAAACACAACAAAAAAACATTTATATACTTAGCATGCTACAATTTAGGCTCAACTCTAGTTTCTGAATTTAAGGAACACTGATATCATACCCATCATATACTATATTAACAAACACAACAGTACCTTTTTGCAGAAAAACATCTAGTTGATCAGCACAGAAAGCTTTCAGTTCTTTCTCTGGTTTGTCCTTCTTGACTAATGCCACAACATAATTAGCCAGGGCTGATGGATCGGCATCACATCTAAGGGAAAAATTAACTTCATCAGTACATAAGTTTTACAGGATAAACATGAAGTGAAGGTTTACAATAGGTTCACCTAAAACAAAATTTGATGTCTTCTCTACAGAATTTTATTTCTTAGTCCCTTGCTATTAGACCTCTATTTGTCATCTCCTCTATATCTTCAGAAGCTCCTACTTGCCTTCAAGACTGCCTGTATGTGAAATTAAAATCCTAGTAACATTTAAAGTTTCTATATCTGCAAAGCAAGATGATGTCAACAAACTTTTCTGCTTAAATTTCATGTTACTGAATATGGCTTGAATTCTTAACATACAACTGGATTCAATTCAGTGCACTCAAAAGTCCAACAATTTACTCAGGACTAGCCTAGCTATTTCTAAGTTATGCCTCATGAAAATCATGAAAATGATTTCTGTTTTGTCCTATGAAACCCTGGAAGAAAAAAACTTAGAAAATGGCAATCTTCATCAGATACCCAAAATTAATTCAAGTCCTGAAATGTTTTGAAGCCAATCAGAAAATTAGCTGTCAAAATAAAGTCTAGTATTAATCAAATACACATTCTAAGGAGTCATGCTGCACTCCACAAGGCTTACTTCCAAATGAACAGGATTGCACTGCAAAGTCTGTTAAACTCATAAATTTTAAATATCAACATTCTATTCTTATTCTATGTTTTAAAAACATTTCTTAAAGTAACAGCCACAATTCTTAGTCTGTAAGATACTTAATCTTGTCATATTCTTAGGTTTGAGTCAGTGTTTTCAGTATTTTGTTTTAATCATGTTTTTCATAGATTTAATTATGCTTTCATGCATTTTTTACTACTATTCACTTTGAAACCTTAGGATGTAAATTAGGTTATAAATTTAAATAAAAGTGCACTTTACTTTTACTACCACAACTACCAACAAAGGACAGGGAAAACAACTGTGAAGGAAGATAACAGATCTCTGAAACAGTAAAGATAAGAATCATATCCCATCAAAAATTTTAAAATTCATCTCATATTGTCTCGACTGATAATATTTATGTCCTGCCCACTCAAGCAATGGAGTTCATCGTCAACTTAAAAAAATTAGGAAACAAAAAAACCAAATAAAAAACAATGGCACCAATAATTAGTCAATTATTGTGAACTTATGCTATGGAAAGTTGAGCCAGCATAAGACTTCCATAGAGAGAGTTGCAGGACGACTTTGAGGATTCCAGCCAAAAGACTCCCTAAGATTTTAAAATCTACACTGCAGTCAGCAATATTGTGGATTTTACTTTTTAAAAAAATCTCTTTTCTTTTGATGTGTATGAAACAGAAAAGAAAATGAGTGAAGACTTTTAGACTATATTTTGAAATTTTTTTTCAAAATGAAGAGTTCATTCAGTGCTGAATCAAGTATTTTTTAGAATACATGTTGAACTACCTTTAAATTATGCACAGCGGTCTCCAAGAAAATCTACGAGTGGAAGTTTAACCCAAACTAATACGGTCATTCAAACCTCTGCCCCCAACAAGGCTCATTAATGCATGCAAGTTTAACTACATGTTTTATAAGGAAATCCAGTTTATCACCCTTAAGCAAGACTGTAATTTTGGAGTGAGTGCAAAAGACCATCTAGAAATTTATTATACCCATGTATATATATTTACTTACAGGCAACCAAGCAGAAGTTAACAAAAACATAAACACTAGGCAATCAGAATATGGACCCCAGGCTTTAGAACAATCTTCCCTCAGAGGTACACCAGTGTCACTCTTCAGATGCCTTCCAGTTTGGTCTAGTGGTTAGGGAGCCGGACTCGTATCTGGGAATACCGGGTTCGATTCTGCCCTCCCCCATGAAGCCAGCTGGGTGACCTTGGGCTAGTCACAGCTCTCTTCTGAGCTCTCACAGCCCCACCCACCTCAGAGGGTGTTCTGTTGTGGGGAGAAGAATAGAAGCATTGTCAGCCTCTTTGGGTCCCCTTAAAATGGGTGAGAAAAGCAGGGTAGAAAAGCCAACTCTTCTTCTTCCAGTGACTACCTGAAATAATATTAACAGCTGGCTTGTACTATCAGTGGGATTTCTCCTTTTGAAGCTCTGACCTATACCTAGTTTTTATATGATTTTAATTATTTTATTATGCTGATCACTACATCAAGGCATAAGAGGAGCCCTGCTGGACCATGCCTCAGGCCTTCTAGTTCAGCACCTTGTCTCACACACTGGCCCATGTCAAGCAGAAGACAAAGGGAAAACTTTCACCTGCTCTTGAATCTCTGCAAATGGCCTTGAGGGGCATCCTGCCTGTCTCTCCAACCTAGAGGCACCATCTAGAAAACTGTTCTAGTAGCCATTGATACATCTATCCTCAATGAATCTGTCTAACAATTTCCTAAAGCCAGACAGGCTGATGGCTATCACCATCTCCACAAACCTATGACCCACTGAGTGAAAACCTATTTCTCCCTGTTGGCCCTACTTCTCCTGTCCATCAGCTTTAGAAACATTGTGTGAAAGACACATTTTTTTCTCTATCCATCTTTTCCACAGTAGTGAATGATTTTATATACTTTTATCAGGTCACCTATTAAACACTGTCTTTCAGTGATGAAGAACCCTAGACGCTGTAGCCTGATTTTGTAAGGGTGGTGGTTCCAGACCCTTTATCATTTTTTGCAGTATAAAAATTCTAATATCACAAAGGCAAGCATAAATGTTTAAGGAATTAGGTGGTCATTAGGAAAATGATATTCCACAACTTTCTGCAGCAGGGTTAATACATGTTAACGGTTTACAAATTAGTTGGGAAATGCTCTCTGCAAATTTATCGGACACTATCAATTAAGATTAGTTTAAAACCAATAAAGTAATCTTATTTTTGGCTATTCAATTATGTATTTTAAACTTTTAACACAAATCAGTAAAAGATGGTAAATTATCCAAAGCTCAGCAAAACAGCTGATGAATTAGGTCTATGGTTAAAATGTCAAATGCTTAAATATATTAACTTCTTGCAACTTGTCTTTTAATTGCCCTTTTGGACACTTAAGACCGTTTAAGAATCCTCTATAATGTCCATGGGTAATTGGCTATAGTTTCTGATGGAATTGTATCTTTGTATCATCTAGACAGTATTATCAGATTATTAAACAGCACACATGCCAGAGTTCAATCAGTCTGTATCAACTCTGAGGATCTATCCCCAAATCCAATTCCTCTACTGTATTCCCAAGAAGGACCACTGTCACCTGCCTCCTCTTTGAAAAAGAAGTTGGTGTACGTGCGTGGGGGAGAGGATACGTATACGGTACTCCCAAGCACAGGAGATGCCACAGACTAATTCACATCAGTGTGAGATGTGTGGACCCTATTAGTTTGAAGGTGAAAAAAGTAGAAATAAAAATCCCATAGTTACTTCCTAAAAGTATTTTGAGTGAATATAACCAGGACTACCTTAGTAATTCAAGTCTCCTCCAGTCCTAGGTAACCGGAAGAAAAATCCAGATGCAATAATGTTCCGGATTGCTTGGCATTGTAATTTGCAATATGCACTAGTGCAAAGATCTGATATTGTAGAATGCGAGACTACTTCATTTATGTCAAAATATTTTCCTTCACTGAAACCAGTTATTCAGAAAAGACAGATGGCACTAGGCATTATTAAATCATTATTTAAAAGTTCATCAGGTAGCATCTTTGGTTAGAAGCAAGCCCTAGTGAATTCAAGGATCTGAAGGATAAGCTACTTTAGTCTCCGTAAACCCATCAGATGATAACTAAAAACAAAAAGGTGAGAATGAGAATGGCTGAGACAAGGGTCATGCAAAACTCATTAGGCCTTCCTGATAATCCAACATGTGAAAATGATGTCAGAGGAGGACAAAAAAAAAATCAAACATCTAAACTGCCTCTTTCTCTCCAAGAAGACCACTTCCAAACACTTCTAATTACACACCCCATCGGACATAAACAGTGAGACATCTTTGAGGAAGGATACATGGATTTCCCTGAACATGTAATGTGAGGTAGAAACAGCCTAATCCTGAGCATTTTAAATTTCAAGGTGCAGTTGCAGGGAGCTATTCTCCCACCAAACTGAATAGGCGCTGAACTGCCATCCTTAGCGTCATCAAACAACTATTCACTAGACAGTTTTGCAAAGCTGGAAGCAAGTAGGAAAAAGGAAAGGGGGACAGGTAAGCACCACGCCACACGCCCTGCGCCCATCACTTCAGGCATCCTTCTCTCCCCCCATCGCCTCTTCAGTTGGAACCTTATGACTACTAAGTCAGTTTGGTCTAGAGGTTAGGGAGCCGGACTCTTATCTGGGAATACCCGGTTCGATTCCGCACTCCCCCACGAAACCAGCTGGGTGACCTTGGGTTAGTCACAGCTCTCTTCTGAGTTCTCACAGCCCCACCTACCTCACAGGGTGTCTGTTGCATGGAAAAGAACAGAATGTCTGTCAGCCGCTTTGAGTCCCCTTAAATGGGTGAGAAAAGCGGGACAGAAAAGCCAATTTTCTTCTTCCACTACAAACAATAAACTTATCGGCAAAACCTCTACCTACCTACCTACCCAGAGCACAACTGCCCCGCTTGAAGGTGTTGTTGTTTTGAACGACCCGCACTCCCTTCCCAAATCCCCCCTCCGGTTGCCACCCAACCATCCCTCCATCTTTTAAGCCCCGGCCAAGAACTCCCCCTCCCCACTCATTTCGTGTTTCCTTCCCACCCCCGGCCCGCCTGGGCTCCAAGTTTCCTACTCAGAGGCGGGAAGGCCGCCCCCCCTCTCCCTCTCCCTCCCCCCCGGCCGGCGACCCCACTTCTCCCGCAGTCTGCCCAGCCCCCCCCCCCGCACTCACATTGGCTCCAACAACTTGGCCAGCCAGGACTTGAGCGCGTCCACGTTCTCTATGATCATGGTGGTGGCGGCAGCGGTGCAGCAGCTACACGCCGGGGAGCATCGCCCCGTGCCGGCCTCCCCCGGCGGCGGCTTCTCCGCGTCGTTTCCTTTCACGCCGGGCGAGTTGCGGCCTACAGGCAGACCAGGAACTAGCTCCACCGAGAGCGCAGCCGAACTTGCTGGGTGCCGGAGAGGGGGCGGGCACCCGGTCGAACGGCGGAGCCAATCGGACGGCCGGAGGCCCGGTGCCAGCGGACCAATCCGAAACTACCGAGAGGCCAGAGCGGGGGTCGCTTGTGAAAGGCCGTAGCAGGTTCGGTGGAGGCAGCACGCGTGAAGCGCCGAAGAGGTGCTGCTCTTGTGTGTGTGTGGGGGGGGGTTGGGAGAGAGAGCGCGGCGGCTTGGGCCGCTTGGTGTCTCTTCTGTTTTGGGACAAGGCCTCGGCATGACGGCGTCTCTAAAACCCTATGCAGAGGCCCCTCCTGAAAGAGGCAGGCAGCAGCAAATGGAGAGCGCAGCGCCTTCCAGAACAGACACGCACTTTCTCGAAAGGGAGGAACATAGGATGCCGCCTTCTTGCAAGCGCAATGGCACTTTAGGATTAGGAGTTGAAGCAGTTCGCACTTGGGGCTTGTAGTAGAATAAACGCAACCTTGGCGGACCCAGGACTCCTGATAACGGACTCCTGGGAATCCGAGGGACGTTTCTGAGTCAGCTTTCATTGGATTGAGCTGCACAAAGTGCCTCTCTGAGGAAGTCTTCCTGCTAATTTGAACTGCTTTCGTTGGAGAGGCGGCATGTTGAAAAACACACCACCCCCTGACTTTTTAAAAAATAATTTTATTAGTACAATCTAAGTCATCCACAAAATAATAAGTGAGCTAAAGCTCCCGATCCACCCTCTCCCATGGAACAGATTGGAGCTAAATGTTTAATATTTTCAAACATATGAAGCGATG
Source organism: Aspidoscelis marmoratus (assembly GCA_014337955.1). Lineage (NCBI taxonomy): Eukaryota > Metazoa > Chordata > Lepidosauria > Squamata > Teiidae > Aspidoscelis > Aspidoscelis marmoratus. Next base: position 68,141,047 of record MTQE01002208.1, read on the forward strand.
GATCAAGTTGTTTCCTTTAAAGCCTGTCTCCCCCTTGTACTCAAGCTGTACAATCACATTTATCCCATTTCTGTTGCCAACTAATATCAATGTACGTACCCATATAAATAATTATTCTCTCCCTTAAAAAAATCAAAACACGCCATCCCCTGATTTTAACCAAATACATTTTAACCACATAAAAAGCAGCATTTTTTATGGGTAAGGTTAACTCTAGGTATGGTCCTTTCCCTGTATATAATTTGAGAACTCCAAAAAACTAATGAGTAAATTTCCTCCTCAGAAATTTCTCTTTTCTTTTTTGGAAATTGGCAGTTAAGATCAGCTACTTACCTAACATCATCACTGTCATTTGACATTATTACAAAGATATACAAAACAAACACCTGTAAGCATTTAGAAGGTGCATGCTCAGGTTTGTTGGCTTCATGTGCTGGCAAAATGGGTAAAGATAGAAGGGAGATTTTTAAAAAGAAATCAGAGAACTATGGGTGACCTTGGACTAATTTTGGCTATTTTTTTGCATCTGAGCCCAACCTGCACCATAAGGTTGTGAAGATAAAATGGAAAAGAAGAGCTTGGTGTGTGCTGCTTTGGTCTGAATGAAAAACATATAAACAATACAAAAATGTATGCAGTATATGCATTTACGTAACATCCCAGTGGATTAGGAAGGGAATAGAAAACAAGTCAGCAAGTGTCATTTTGCCTCGTTATAAATCTATGGTGAGGCCACATTTGGAATATTGTGTACAATTCTGGTCACCACACCTCAAAAAGGATATTGTGGAACTGGAAAAGGTGCAGAAAAGGGCAACCAGATTGATTAAGGGTCTGGAACACCTCCCTTACAAAATTAGACTGCAACGTCTAGGCCTCTTCAGCCTGGAAAGATGACATTTAAGAGGGGACCTGATTGAAGTATATAAAATCATGCATGGTATAGAAAAGGTGGATAGAGAACATTTCTTTAAAACAACACTAGAACCAGGGGGCACTCTATGAAACTGATGAGTAGGAGAGTTGGATCAAACAAGGGGAAGTATTTCTTCACTCAGAAGGTCATCGGTCTATGGAATTTGCTGCCAGAAGAGGTGGTAAAAGCTACCAGCCTAGATGGCTTTAAGGAAGGGCTGGACAAATTTATGGATGACAGATGTATCAATGGCTACTAGAATGGATGCCTAAGTACATCTTTCAGGCCATGGAGACAAGCAGGATATTTTTAAGGCCATTTGCTGAGATTCAAGTGCAGGAAAAGGTTTGTTCTTGTCTCTGTTTGAGATGTCCATGGGCAATTGGAAGCTGGACTAAATGGGCTGTGGCCTGATCCAGCAGGGCTCCTCTTATGTTCTTATATAACACTGTGAGCTGGGAACAAAACCAGAAGAGACAGAGGATTTGAAGAATGGAGGAAGTTACAAATAATAAACAACTGGAAGATGTAATATTTATGTGTATATACCAATGGAAATATAAAGTTTAAAAGTTGTGTTAAAACAATAAAAATTAAACTAAACTAATTTTAACTCCTGTTGTTCAGCATTTTGTAGAAGTTCTTGTGAGCATAACTGCTTTAGAATTCAACAGTTAATACAGTTGATCAAAAGAAGGAAAAGTAGATTTATTTATATTTGCCACATAAAGGAGTAAAAAGAAAATAAGATTCAGTGATCAGTTCTGTGCAGCCAAACAGAGAGATCTCTACTGTGTTCCTGTGAACTGCCTTGTGGAGTGGAAGCAAGAAAAAGTGTGAGAGACACAATACTTGGAGAGATTATGAACTTCAGGTGCATCCAGATATTTTATTCTACTATATTTGGATATTCTGGAATAATGAATGGACATCTATTATACCCAGTCCTTACATTTGTTCAGTAAATGTGTGAAGACGGAAGAGAGTACCAATTTCTGGACTCATTTAAGCTGTCAAATGAAACAATATCTTTACTTCAGTAAACTTGATGTTAGGAGATTTTGTAGATGATAGCACAGAGAATCTCTGGGCAAAGACAGAAGATAGTATGGGTGATTAGGCGGAGATATACCAGTATCGCACATTTCCCTAGAAACAACTTATCAATGTTTGTACAAATCACTGGAACAGCACCACCTGAGCGATAGACAAGAAAAAGCTCTTTTCTGGCCAGAGCGGCATCTAGAGGTTTCCTGAAGCACTATTGTTGATTTCCTCATTGGAGTGATAGGTGGTCCCCCTCTGGACTGTCATGGATAGTCTAGGCCTCCCCTCTGTAGGGCTATTGAGTTATTCTGGTGTTCTCAGTAGCCATGGTTCCACTACACCTAACACCGAGACTCACATCCATTTTTCCATAAAAGGCAGTTACTTCCATAACATGTAAGAAAGAAATTATAGCACTGCACAAAGTATTAGTGAATAGTTTAGTTCTGTGTTTTCCATAATCTCCTATGCATGCTTTGTGCTATACTGTGGGAACATTGTAGTAAATAAATAATACAATACTGTGGTTTTCTCCAATCTTCTTCTTGTGCAGCTCTCTAGTCAACTTCTTTTCAAAAATGTTTTTCAAAATGGCTCCCTTTCACTTTTGTGAACATATAGACTGAGTAGTTTAGATGTTGCTAATTGGCTGTGTGTGGTTTTACTTCAAGTTCTAAATAATTGTTCTTCGTGCTAATTCACTCATTGTTTGATGTACTTATGCCTTCTGCTCTGCTAAGCTTTCACAAAGGATGTTAAGAACAGTGACATGTTCTGCCATTTGTCTGCATTTCTTTGTTCTCAACTTTCCGATTTGGGCAAACTGCAATGGGATTTGGAACATCCTCTCTTAAACATTTTCTACACTTCCCTTTGGTGCAATCCAGGGTATAAGTGGTGTGTTGCTGAAAACACTACTTTCATTCTTTGGAACCTATGCACCAACTCCAAGCTGGAGTCAGAGTTGGAGGGTGGGATGGGCCATACAGAATGCAGATAGTCCTGTCCTCCTTCAGTGGAAAACCATCAAGGCTAGGGCATCCCTCCATGATCCAAAATAGCAGAATGGAGTGAGGAAATGGCCTTACTCTCAAAGCAGAATTATCTGGAAAAGAGTTGTTAGCAAGAGTAGAAGGGTAGTTAAGATTCTCGTTAGTTAGTATCCTATTTACTATTGGTACTTAAGTTTATATCTAGCTCTACACTAATAGCCTCAGCAAGGACTTCCGGGAAGAACAGCAACGGAGTGAGACGTGTCTGAATCAGCTCTTCATAGCTGAGCTGGTTCTTCACGGCCCTCCAGCCAAAAAATCCTGGGGAGATGGAAGGATAGCCTCCCCAGCTGATAAATTATCTTGAGGAACAAGATAACAAGAGACTCCCCTATATCTGGGTGAAAGCTGCAGGCGGGGGAACTTAACATTCTCAGAGGCTGGAACGGCATGCAAGCTCTGGATGCACTTCCAATTAAAGACTGCTGAAATTTATGGATTTAAAGGAAGTCTGTATCAACATCTTGATCCATAAAGCTGTCACCAATTGTTTACAGCAGCGCCTAAGAAAGAGGTGAGCAATTTGGGAACTTACTTTAAAAGTTAAAGAAGACGCGAAAAGGAGTGGATATTGAAGCAGTATATTTAACAAGATCTGAGCAAGTTAAAATACAGATATATATAGGTTAAAGAAAGGGCGAAGAGAAAAGAAGGGAAAGATAGAAAAAGAAAAAAAGAAAAAAGAAAAAAATAAGCTAAGATGTCGGAGAGCGTGTAGTCATAAATCTAGTAATTAGGACTGATAATCCAAATCCTAAATGAGGTTATGAAGGATTTTGTATAGAAGAAG